>JAOXOE010000874.1:11951715-11964690 GCA_028565055.1 Phoeniculus purpureus | reverse complement strand
TTTTTACACCTGCGTTTAGATACCAAGGTAACAGGAAGTCTGCAAATACCTGAAATGGCTAAGTAGTGCAAACATTTTGAACAACTCTCAAGTTTTCTTGAAGGAAGTGAAGGGCACTTGAAAGCTTCACACGTGTTTTATCGTCTGTTTAAACACTTCTAAACAATGATATTTGGCAAATGCAAGTTCGTTGTTGTTTGGGTTTTTTAGCACCAGTGTTTGTGCAAGTGACGTATCTGGAGGTGAGGAATCAAATTTAGTTGTGAGCTTCTCTCCTTTAGGACTAGAGGGTTTAAAAGCAAAACTTGGTGGCTGTATGGACTTACAGAACTTTCTATTGTCTCTGTGAGCTGACTTATCACTGTTTAGTATGGGTTGTGGACCTGGCGAAAGCTTAGGAAAACTGTCTCTAACTTTGGTACTCTAATTGTCTTTGGTACTGTGAGCAATTTCGTTGACTGAAGAGAGTATTATTTTGCTTGTGACAGTAAAATTCTAAGTTTCTATAAGACTAATTTGTCTGTTAGTGGGGCTGTTAGGCTGGGCTCCCATGTGTATGTGAGAAAGCAATGTAAATCAGTGATTATATATAGCTACAGTAAACATAATCCTTCCTTACAACATAGTTGACTTAACAGTGGAGATGTGGCTCTGCTAAAAAGTGAACTTTAACATGTCGCTTATCATGTGTCACATATTAAAATGTCACGGGAATTTTCCAACCCCTCATAGTTACATTTTTGTCCATTAAGAAAAGTTGGTTTTCGACAAATACCTACACCCAGTTTATACATACATAAAATGTGTGTTTCTAGCTGGACTGGTCACAGTAGGCTGGGTTTTCTTTATCAGCAAGGGAAAACTGATGATTTCTGTATAAAATATCTTCTGACTGTGTTTTTGATAACCTTTGAAGTGAGATGAAGTTTATGCTGAGTGCCTGTTTCTCTTGATGGAGAATGAAGACTACAGTGTTTCCTGACAAACAAACTGGAATGTAGGGAGAATACAGTGGTTACAGGCAGCTCGATTTGTAAAAGAAAACAGTTACCTATTAGAAATTTAAATGCAGGCTCTGCTTCTGATCCTAGGATCTTGATTTTGTGGAAAACAGGGAAGGTTACTCCATAGTTTCCTTTGGCAAAAGATTCTATTTCTTGGCTTGTACTAGGCTCTGATTCTCCAAACTGGTTGCAGGGAAAAGCCAGCACCGTGAAGTGGGAGGGACCAAACTCTCTGTGTAGTTCTTGCAGTCCGATGTAATTCTTGTCTGTGTGTTGGCAGTAACTGGCCACGTTTACAACCAATGTTGCCTTCCAAGAAATAAAGTTATAATAGTAAGAGAAGAAAATAGAGGTGGCATAGAGATTACAGGTAAATCTTAAAATAGCATCTCTAATTACTGCAATTGTTCCTGCTGGAAGACTAAATTTAATCTGATTGTAATGACTTTAAACAGACAGGGAAGACAGTAGTTTAAGACATTTACTTTCTGACAACCTGTTCAAAAATGCAATAAATGGGTAAACATACAAATAAATTTATAAATTCAGCTTTCTTTAAGTACAAACATGTAAAAAAGCAGATGTTTAGGACAGGCCCTACACATATTACTTATTGTGTCAGCTACAGAATTCAACACAACATGCTAACTCATTCTTCACTAAGGCTAAAATGCTAAATTGCCAGCCTATACGGATTTATAACAAAGAATATTAAAACAAAATGTTTCTCTTGATGTATTAGTTCTTATATGCAGTTCCTGGAGCAGGCCTAGGTAAAATAAATACCTCTCCAGCTTACTGTTTGAGGAATGGGAATTTAGCAGAAATAGCTTCTGAAAATTCCATATCGAATTCACGTTTGTTTACCTACCAGTTGGCATCTGTTTTTCAGTAAAGACTCCAGATAAAAGACATATAATGAAACTGTAACTTACTTTTCCTCTGTACTTCTCCAAGGAAACAATCCTTCCTCGTGAATCCATGACTTTGAAAGAATAAAAATCTTTCATGTTAGGTTTAAAAAATCTGAGTTGCAGCAAGCAGAAAACCGTGGTACACAAAACCACTGACAGGAAAACAGCAAAGACCCTGGCCTTGGGCACTGAGTATTTCAGGAGGTAAGTGGTTGTGAGACGCTCCATTTCGAAAACCTTCGGAGAGGAGGCTGGGCAGCCCTGGAATGCGAAGGAGGGGCTGAAACACGAAACTTGGCAGCTTCGACTGGAGAAAAGGAAGCTGCTCGTTTTGGCCACGGCTGTTTCACATCAGTGTCTGTGCTGGGCTTCGGTGCTCGTGGGTAAAGCACAGAAACTTCCGGGGGGAGAAAACCCAGCTAACCGGCACTAGTGCAAAGTGTGTTCCCGTCACTTAAGGCTACTGATTGCTCTGTTTAAGTGATCTGTGTGGGCTACTCAAGTGTTTGTTTGTGCGCTGTCTTGAGAGCTACTGGGACCTCTCACGGGTCTGTAAATACAGCTTTAGCACAACTTTACGTCCCCTCAGGTGTCCCTGTCAGGGTTGTTCAGCAGTAGGCATCTATGCTGTTAGACAGACCTAGAGAAACAGTTTGGGAGACAGCTCTTCAGGCAGAAGAAAGCCAGAAGAGCAAAAAATACCCTGTTTAACGGCCTCTGTCCCATCTTTTATCAGCTGCTTTGTTTGTAAAACCCCTACAGCACGTGGACCAGAGAAAAACGTGATTATATCCTGGCATAAGGGAAGATAATACTTTGTGAAAATTTTTTTTTGTATTTTTGTAAGGGGCTGATGGTGGAAAATGGATTACGTAATTTATTGCTGCTGGCCAACTGACACTATCTGTGCTGAGACGAGAAGACAGAAGACACCCAAGAAGGAAGAATGAGTTATCTGAGCTATAAGCCAGGCAGCTCCAGTGGTGTTCTGCTGAAGTAACTGTGAAAGAGACTCTGAACTTCAGAGACAAATAATCTGGTGTCTGGCCTGTCTTAATTTTACTGTTTCATATTTTAAATGTGTTTGCCTGTTGCTTTTGGGTTCTGAATGTGAGTGTGTAGTGGTTACACCACCTTATTGCATTTAAAAAAATAATTGTCGTCTTTTTGTCCTCTCTAGTTCAGTTCCTCCCTTTTCTTATCTGTCTCTCTGGTATTCTGTTTTCCTCTCAGCTTTCATGATTTTGTTTTGCCTGCTTCATGTGTCTGTTCTGAGTCTTTTCTGACAACGGACTTGTCTTTCAGTCCATGTTGTTTGTTTAGTCTATGCTAACTTTATTTTGCTTTTATTTTCTGGTGCTTGAAAACTGGGTTTAGTGGGCATAGTGGCACTGGGTTGATGGTTGGTCTTAACAGTATTGAAGGTCTCTTCCAATCTTACTGATTCCGTACTCCTAGTCCACACTGCCACTGAAGAGTGATTTTATCTCAGTTGTTCCTCTTATTACCTTGATTTTTTTCTGTACTCAGAGATTACGTTTAAAGCATGAAAATAAAGCTTCCCGAAGGTGAAACCGAGAATCTGGGTGTTTGCTGCTTGTCAGTGACTGTAATAACACTTCCGCTATCTTTGATTTGTACAATATTATAGGGGCATGTTCAACAATTACTATAACCTCTAAATAGGCAAAGTCATATTAATTTTGTGTAACAAAACTGTATAGACAGTTTCATACAGTTTCTATAAAACAGAGATGCTTGGGAAAATTCAGTATTTGTATGGGAGCTCCCTGTGATCTGAGGACATGTGAGGCTTGATCTCTGCCTGGCAGTGAGGTGTGTGAATCTGGTTTTTGGTGGTTGGAACAGAAGAGGCACAGACACAAACAAAGCAGAACTCAAGAAGCAAGCACAATTCTGCCTTTAAAAGCAAGTTTGATGTGTTTGATTTTGGGAAATTGATACAAGACACTGGTTCCTGAGTTGAATCTCAACAGATTGGAATTGGCATAATATATTATTTGAGAAATAAAAACCAAAACCCCAACCAATACTTGATAAAATAAATATTTACTGGACTGCCTAATAGTGACCCAGAAGAATATTATCCTTGTGTCATGGGTTAGAGATGTTGTTACTTTCACCTAAAGCACTGCTTTAAAACTGTTTTAAAAAAAAAATCTCATTCATTTTTATCTAGATTATTACATTTCAAATATTGATGCATTTTTTAAATGTTTTTCTGATACAAATTTCCATGTGAATGAATTTAAGAGTAAGAAATGCAAATATGTTATTTAGTCTGTCTTTATTATGCCTTAATACATGAAAAAGTGTAAGACAATAATAATAACAGTAACATGAGTAAGCTACAATGGTGGTGAGAAGATTCAGAAATGAGAAGGTATGTAAATCATTCTTTGGATGAAGATCAGAAAGCAGTCTGAATCTAGACAGCAAACCTGTAGGTTTGTCCAAATATCTGTCTCAGGAAAGAACAGACCTATGAGCTTATGCTAAATGTCTGGAGATATCTTGGGTCTTTCAAAGGCTAGTGTTGTAGCTTAGTACATAGACTCATAGAATAACCTAAGTTGGAAGAGACCTTTAAGATTATCAGGGCCAACCCTTAACCCAAGTACTCCCAAGTCCAACACTAGACCACGTCCACAAGAACTTCACTAGACATCTGTAAAGTATCTCCAGGAATTATGACTCCATCTCTTCCCTGAACAGCTAATTCCAATGCATTAGGAAAGATTTCTTCACTGAAAAGGTTATTAATGTCCAATCTAAATTGGGACTGGCTCAACCTGAGGCTATTTTTAATTGTGTTATGGCACTGCTCCTCCAGATAAGAGACTAAGCTGCACTTTGCTATAATCTCCTTCCAAGGCAGTCCCCTCAGCCTCCATGCTGAAGAACTCCAGTGCGCTCAGCTGTAAGACTTGTGCTCCAGACTCTTCGCCAATCTCATTGCCCTTCTCTGTTCTTGCACCAGCACTTCAATGTTGTCTGTGCAGTGAAGGACCCCAAACTTAACACAGTACTTGGCCTGTGACCTCACCAATGCTGAGCACAGGGGATCAGAAATAGTGTGGCTCCTGTGGGTCACCTATTTCTGGTACGAGACAAGATGCTGTTGGCCTTCTTGGGCACCTGGACACACTGCTGTGTGTGACACAAATGTAGGGGTTTTTTCCGTGCCCAGGTCTGTCTTATCTGACCAGAAACGTTTCTGTTTCTCCCACCTTCACTCTTTCTCTACCCAGGTGGCTGACTGAGGTTCAGTCATGACTGATTGCTGCCTTTTGTCTCGTTTCACGTCTGCAGATCCCAAGCCCCGAGGGCAGCGCGTGCTCGAGGTTCAAGCGTTCCATCAGGCGGCGGCGGCCGCCCGGGCCCCGGTGTCCAGCAGCCGCTTTGCCACCAGGTGGCAGCAGCAGCCCAGGAGAGCCGCCCGCGCTGTGGCCGGTCGCGCTGTCCCGGGTGGTCCGCAGCGCTCCAGCAGGCGCCGGATGGCTCCAGGTCAGTCAGGGAGCAGTGGAACGCTGGCGCACAGAACCTCGTGCAGGGACTTCTGGAATAATCCGTGGATGGGAAATAACCGTGAGGTGTGGGCTGGTGTTCACCCGTGACACGTTGGCAGGAGCTTTGGAATCTGGCAGCGTGCAGCTGCAACTCTTGCAAGACCTCCGCGGGCTGAACGACACCAGGGACGGTGTTCTCTCAGCAGGACGTGGCAGCAAAGCTGAGCGCAGTGTTCCTGATCCTGGTATGCAGATATCCGCAACTACTGGCATAGCAGGTCATAGATGGTTGGCATCGAAGTGAAAGGAAGGAGAAAACATCTAATCCCTAACCAAGCAATGCTTGTTTCAGAGCGATCTTTTTGATTGAATTTGACTTAAGCTGCGTTTGGCACAGGGTTGTTGCTGCACCTGAATATCTTGAATAGTTGACAATAACTGGCAGGAGAACAGGGGAACTAATATAGGCCTCGCTCCTCCCAGTCCTCTTCTACCGCAGACCCGGGAATATCTGCACAACTTGGATCAGTCTGCATGTCTGTGTGGTGTGGCTTACACTCACTGGAGGAAGAGATTTCCTAGTGTTCCTGTGTCTCCAATACATAAGGCTTCTGATATTGACAAAGGGACAGCGGCCAAGGGACACTGACACTCAGCTGGCCTTAGGGGGAGACTCATCAGAGTGTCATTTACAGTACAGATAGAATTTTCAGTAGTCTTGCCTAAAACAGACTGTAGGGGCAGCTGTTTCTATCGGCCACAGGGAGAGCTAACAAAAAGTTAAATGAATCATTGAACTCAATGACTCCTTCCAGCAGCGCTAGGGGAACACGGATAAGAGTTGCATGTACAAGGGGACCTTTCTGGAAGATCTAGGGGACTAAGCACAGTTAATTTCTTGATTAATAATTACAATTTTCAGAGAAAACAGATGTTCAGTGTTCACAATGCTTTCCTACGGTGTCAGAAAGTGCAATTGTATCTTTGGCTAAGTGTAATTCCAGGGCTATTCAATGCTATGTGCCCAGCTCTAGGAAACTGAGGTTCTAAAACAAGATGAAGCCTTCCCTACTTGATTTTCTGAAACAGAACATTCTGTATACTACTCCTACTAGCAGTGGTAGAAGCCTGTGTAGTTCTGGGAAATCAGATATTGACTCAGCTACTAAGAAATCAGTGCTATTCTGAAAGTATTTTGGAAAGTATCCCTGTGTATGGTTTTTAAAGTTGTTTCCATTAAAATTGTTTTTCCAGTGACACTCAAGTGCCTAGGAGACTCTGTGTGGTGAAAACTCCTGTGACTCTATCTAGTAATCATGCTGCAGTAGGCTTTGAAGGGAAGGATTAACAGGAGAGTTGCAATAGAAAAGAAATGGGTGAGTAATGCAACATTCAAATGCACAAGTGGGGTATTTACTTTCCTGCTTTTTTTTTTAATCTTTGTCCTAGAATCTGTTGTGCAGATACTACGCTGTTGACATGGAGAACAGTCATGGGAGGGTGTTTCTTTAGGAAATGTCTGCTAGAGAACTGTCAGGAGCAATTTCTTTGTCACTTACTTTATTCAGCTTCTTTCCCCTTTCTCTGGACTATCATTCTGCAAACTAAAATTGAAACCAAACTAAAGCCCTCAAGATGAATTTGCTGTCTCCAAGGGAAAGCATCTACTGTAAAAATTACACATTAATGACTCAGTTTTCCACTTGCTTTAGTAACCACTACATGTGAACAAGTTCCTTTCTTCAGTTGTGTAGGATATATGGCATTTTATTTTCTCAGGTATTAGAATAATGTGTTATGAAAAATTTACCAAAAAGTAGCTTTCTGAGAAGAAAATGTTTTGTAATGAAAGTCAGATTGTTGTCAAAGGATCTGCCTAACACATGAAGCAAAACTTTTGGGTCAGTTTCCATTTTCCATGTACGTATTTTCTGTTGATGTACCCTTTTCACAGAGTCACAGAATGGTAGGGGTTGGAGGAACCTCTGGAGATCACCTAGTCCAACCCCTTTGCCAAAAGCAAGATCACCTTGGGTAGATCATACAGGGTCACATCCAGGTGGGTTCTGAAAGTCTCCAAATGAGAGTTCACAACCTCTATGGGCAGCCTCTTCCATCGCTCCATCTCCCTTACAGTAACAAAGTTTTTCCTGTTGCTGAGGTGGGACCTCTTGTGCTCCAACTTGTACCCATTGCCCCTTATTCTAATCTTCATACCTTCCTTTTTACTTATGACCATTCCCCACACTTGTACATTTATTTATTTAATTATCTATCTATCTATCTATCTATCTATCTATCTATCTATCTATCTATCTATTCATGTAGGCATTATTTGTTGCTTTTTGGTCATCTTAAAGAAGCTTATATTCTATCCACCTTCCTGTTTCTGTTCACTGATTTATTGGAAGATAATTTCTTTTGAAGCCTGGTGATTCTTTTTCTATAAAAGTTATTGCTGTAACATTGCACTCAACACCATCTCTGTTTCAGTGATATATGACTATTCATATACTGCATTTTAAACTTCTGGTCCGTGATCACATATATTCTTTTGCTCTTCTTCCTTGACTGTACCAGTTGCAAGGCAAATACTTGAACATGCTGGTGGTAGTTTTCATGTGATTACTTTTTTGACTGTAACTATTGAATAAGGAAGCTTCAGGAATGCATTCTCAATATTCTTGATTATAGCAGTTTATAATCTTTAATTAATATTAGTGAGAAGTTTCTGTAAGGGTATCAAGCTCAATTTTTTAGAAAAGGAGACATTTTCAGGACAGGTGATACCTTGCGATAATTGAAGGTAATACGATGTAGGAGAAAGAACATGCTTTTGTGTCATTTTGGAAAACCTGATTCTCGGGGCAATCATTTTCCTTGCTAAAAAGCAAAGTAGTCTGGAAAATCTTCCTTTCAAAAGCAGTGCTTTCTTCCCTTCTGTCCCACTCCATGGTCTGATTGGGGAAAAACTGTAAATCTAAAAATTGTTAAAATACACAACTCAGCTCAGTTCCATCAATCTCACAAAAATATTAAATACAACTGCTTTTGTGAGATAAAGACTTTCAATGAAGCAATGTATGCAAAAAACTTCTACTTAAAATGTAGTCTCTTTTAAAAAGATGAATACATAGTATTATCTTTACTTTTAGTCATATAGAGTCATAGAACTGGTTGGAAGGACTTTTAAAGGTCATCTAGTCAAACCTGCCTGCAATGAGCATGGGTGTCTTCAACAAGATCAGGTTGCTCAGAGTCCTGCCCAACCTGATCTGGAATGTTTCCAGAGATGGCATGTCTACTACTTCTCAGGACAATCTGTGGCAGTGTTTTACCTCTCTCATTGTAAATAACTTAATGTCCCATTTAAATCTACCCTCTTGGAGTCTAACATCGTTACTCCTTCTACTGTCACAACAGACACTACTGAAAAAGTCGGTCCCACCCACCTTTCCTGCAGGCTCTCTTTAAGTACTGGAAAGCTGTTATAAGGTCTCCCTGGAGCTGTCTTTTCTTCAAGCCGAAGAACCCCGACTTTCTCAGTTTGTCATCATAGGGTAGATGCTTCAGCGCCTTGATATTTTTTGTGGTCCACCTCTGGACCTGCTCCAATAGATCCATGTCTCTCTTATGTTAAGAGCTCCAGAACTGGATGCAGTACTTCATATGAGGTCTTACAAGAACAGAGGATAATAGTCACTTCTCTCAACCTGTTGGCCATGCTTCTTCTAGTACAGCCCAAGATGCAATAGGCTTTCCAGGCTGTGAGCATATATTGCTGGCTTATGTCCAGCTTTTAATCTACCAGCTCTTTCTCCACATTGATGTTCTTACTACCTTAATCCCCCAACCTGTGTTGATAGCAGGGTTGCCAGGTGCAGGACCTTACACTTGGCCTTGTTGAACCTTATTAGATTCACTTGTTTGACTAGGTCCCTGTGAATGATATCCTGTCCTCAGCAGGGTCAAATTCAAACCCACTCTCTGTATTATTTATGAAGGTACTGTACAGTACTCATCCCAGTGTGTACCACATGTCAGTCTTGCAAGTGCCAGCATTTCATATCTGCAGTAAAGTGACTCTGGAATTACACAGTAATTAATTAACAAGAGTTTAGTTAGAGCTAAGATGCTCCAAGTTCTGTATCAACGACTACAGTAATTTTAGAATAGTGTGATATGGGAGTCTTTATGTTTAATTTCTACTGCC
Organism: Phoeniculus purpureus; assembly: GCA_028565055.1. Classification (NCBI taxonomy): domain Eukaryota; kingdom Metazoa; phylum Chordata; class Aves; order Bucerotiformes; family Phoeniculidae; genus Phoeniculus; species Phoeniculus purpureus. The sequence goes on along the minus strand of JAOXOE010000874.1, from coordinate 11,955,029 downwards.
TGGAATCAGGCAGGAATAGGATGCTTTGAGAACAGAATCTCATGTTCCAGTGAATGTGTGTGGTCTCTTGTGGGCCATAAGATTCCTTCCTTGTGTACACAATCAGTTTTCCACAGAAATGTGTGCACTTACTTTAGAGGGACACAGATCCAAGCAATCTGATTAGCTTTCTGCCAAGTTGTCTGTATAGATCATACAGAAAGTGCCTCCCAAAGCTGAAGTCCTGCAGCAGAGCAGCTGGAAGGTATAAAGCAGGAACCCTTCTTCTCCAGCCATGTTTTTGTAAGCAATTTCTTGTCATTACTGCAACAGGGTTTTGAAGAAGAGTAACACCGGGTGTGCTTGGAAGGATAGATGTCACAGACATCAGAGGAAGAATTACTGATCTTAAGTGTCTGGTAATGACATCAACTGCATTTTTCCACCTGACTTTAAATAAAGAATTACAGACTGAACAGACAACTGACATCAGAGCATTCAAGTCAGTGAATGTTGTGAAGGGACTGGTAAAGAGATTTATATTCTGTGTGAGCTGATTTGAGCCTTTGCCTGAATCTTGGCTAAAGGCCTAAGCTATTTAAAAAAAAATTAAAAAAATTAGATCTCCCTTTTCTTATCTTTGTCTGCTGCATCATCTGTTTCTTTAACAAGGAAACGATAATGTAATTTAAAAGGATCTTATTCCTCTGAGACATGGTGTGTATATTATCAGTTCCATATTGTAACACTGCTTTAAGGAATGTATTCATGGCTCTGGGACCATAGTTTGAGAAAGGACTGACATTCAGTATGTCTCATGGTGTAGTCAGTGGTCCTGCAGTGTGTGCACGATAAAACTGATTTTCCACTGTAAAACAACCCAGAGGGATCAGACTTAACTCTCCAATGGAGAGGCAGTACCTACACGTGCACAGATGCACAGAACTGAGACTTCTTACATTGGTAAGATCACCTTGCTCAAACAGCTTTGTGCAAGTTTGTGTGATCATTAACACAGAATTGGCGTTTTATGGAAGGCAAGATGGTGGCTTGAGTTAGAGCACTTGATTTGGACACTGGTATTTTGTGTTTGCTGCTGATCTCCCATCCAAGAGACAAGGTGTTTTGAAGCTTTTATGTAATGAATGTTGAGCCCTTGATGAGATGTGTTGTCCCTGATGCTTAATTATTTTTTTCAACAGTTTTCTTCATTCAGTCATGTTCTCACTTCAATGTATTGGCAGAAATGTTCTCTTCAGCTTCCAGTGATCCAGGAAGTTGAATGCAGTGTTGCACAAAGAGATGATGTGAAGGTCTGTGAAAATACCAGTTGCATCTTGAAAGGTATGCTCCAATATAGCATCCACACTGAGCACTAAGATACAGCAGGCTGTAACTGTGTTGGAGAAACAAGTGCGTCAACCTGTAGCAGGTGTCACAGAATAATATAAAATGGCAGAGATCTACCCTGCTTGTGGCTGTTTCTAGAGTTCTCACTGTGAAGAGATAGTATTTCACCTCTTCCAGTGTGGTTAATCCTTCTTATCTCAACTGGTTTTCCTTTGGGCCCTATCTGACATAGATGACTTTAAAACTTTAATTTTTTTTCCAGACTATTAGGTTTCAGAACCCTGCAAATAATGTAGGGTTGTGCTGTGGAAGGGGCAGAGGGTAGGTATGCATCATGTGAACTGTTCGGTACCTAAGAGTGCAAGGCAGCACTAGCACTACCTCTGGTTTATTCTGTCGGGGAGTTGGTTAATTTACTCCCAAACGTATTCCAATCACAAGGTAGGATGTGAGGAGGTAACCTATGAAATACTACAGGTATTCTCAGAGTTACTTGAGTATGATGTAGTTAAATATTTGACCAACATTTTGTTGTGTTCTGTACTTGGATGGTTTATTTTGGAGATCTGTGTATTTCTGTGTATGATGGGGTTTTGTCAATCAGGGTCTGACTCATGTTCATGTCAAAACAGTAAGAAACAGCATCTTTATGAATATGGTGTTCAGTTCCCATAGAAGCGGGGGGCTTTGTTATAGAGCTATATTTTCCTTTGATTTTCTTTCTGTACAAGTAAGATTCATTTCAGAGCAGTCTAACTGTATAGGGATTAGTCACAGTGGTGGTTTTTTTTCTCTTGATGACAAGTGCAGGTGTCAAGAGCACTGGATTTTATTCTACCCACTTTCTTCATGATCAAGTGGTCTGGTGTGAAGGTACTGACTGATTATCACTGCTTGGGTGTCATTTGGAGAATTGTCACAGGCATATACAAGCCAAACTCCTATCAAAATCAGCGGTATCTGCTAGTACTTGGGCAAAGTAACACAAAATGTGGTAGTGAAGCTTAATTTTTACTAATTAAAAAGTCTCTTATGCACACTAATATGTCTATGAAGTAGGTGAATATAGCTGAAAGCATGATCAGTATGAATTTGGGGAAGATGAGTTACTTGTTAGAGAAGAGAAACCTGAAATTAGGGAGATTATATTATCCTTTGTATCTCACTGATCACTGTACCTCACAACTACCAACATCAAAGAAGAAAAACGTGTAGTGTTTCAGAAGTGTTGCCATTAGTTGAACTGTCATAATTATGTGGCTTAATGGTGCTGAACTGTCTTGCCTGACCAGAAAACTTTGTGAATTTTTTAAAAAAAGCAACTGCAGATCTAGATATTAGAAATGCAGGTTTTATTATAGAGAGAAATCTCATTTCGGTGACAGACGTTTTCGGGTTGGAATGCAGTGTTGTATTCCACTGTGTAGGGCTGAGAAGTTGTTCCTGCAAGACTGTTTGTCAGTTAACTCCACAAAATTTTAGATACAGAAGAAAATGGCTGTGAACTGCTTCTTGCTCACCTTTTGGATTCAGGGATAAAATTCAGGACAGAGTGGGGAAGGACTGTGTGAAACAACCTCTCCCCAGTTTGTCATTGGACTTCCATATAGGATATTTATGTGTGTATTTAAGTTACAGAGTATAAAAAAACTTTGCCAGTGTTGAATTCTTTCGAACAGAGGTTGGGTGTAGAGATTACTAATGCCATCTGCTCCTGAAACTTTATACTCATTCTAAATAGCTCTTTCTGGAGAATAATTCATAAAGGAAGTCAAAACACAGAGAAAAGCACAGGTGAATCTTCACCTTTCTGCTCTGCATATTACAGCAAGATAATGTCTTACTCATAAAAATTTATCATTAAATGATTCATAGTGCTAATGATCTGCCTTTTTTTTCCTATGATTAGAAGAATGCTAGGAGGCCTGCCTGGCTGAGCAAGGAGCTCCTGGACACACTGTCCCACAAAAAGAAACTCCACAAGG
>JAOXOE010000874.1:11889227-11939032 GCA_028565055.1 Phoeniculus purpureus | reverse complement strand
CGTTACCGCCGCATTTTCCCCGCCAGCAACTCTGCGAAGCCGCCGGCGGAGTGCACGGACGTGAAGTTGCGGACAAGCCGTGCGAGAAGTAGCGGCGACACAAATAGCGCTGGGGCCGCGCACATCCCGGACCAGCCCCGCACGGACTGGCCCCGCCACCGCCCCCACTCCGTCCCCTCCAGGGTCTCGCCCCGCACCGACTGAGGCAGAGTGGGGCGGCCCCGCGGCAGCTGCTGGCAGCCCCGAACTCGCTGCGGTAAGACGGGGCGGGGTGACACTGCGGGAGTGATGAGGACGCGGCGGGTTAGACTGGCGCGAGGAAGGTGGGGGCGCGCTCGGGGAAGCGCGGGGGCGCGCCCGGGGCCGCCGCCGAAACTTGAAACTGAAGTTGTGCGGCCTCCGGGCGGTGCGAACGGCGGCGAGAGCGGTGGAGGCTGCCCTCTGCTGGTAGCGGACGGAACGGCACTGTCCAGCCGCGTCCCGGGGCTGCGGGTCCGTGTTGGTACCGGGCGGGCGGTCTGTCCGCGGTCCTCGTCACCCCTCCGTTCTCCAGTAGAACCGAGCGTGCCGCTTACATGGAAATGCTCATTTATGTGGAATTTTTAATTATTTTATTCGATTTTGAACTCCATTTAATTTTGGCAGTGTGATTCAGGAAATTTTTGCGTGGCTAGGGTAACGGGAAGCGCGTCCTGAGACCTTGTAGTCCTCCAGGGAAAGGTTAATTAAAGCGAGCTTATAATCATGTAATGGTTCGTGTTGGAAGGGATTTTTGAGATCATCTAGTCCCAACCTTGTCCATTGCCACAGATAGGGACACCTCTCACCAGACCAGGGTGCCTAGAGCCCTATCCAACCTGGCCTTGAACACTTCCAGGGATGGAGCATCCACAACTTTGCTGGGCAGCCTGTTCCAAGGACTCAGCACCTTCAGTGTGAGGAATTTATTTCCAAGATCAAATCTAAATCTTCTCTCTTTTAACTTGAAATTGTTCCCCCTCGTCCTATCACTAGATACTCTGTTAAAAATTCCCTTATGGAGCCAGGCTGGAGTTCTCCTTTGCCAAAGAGAAGTTTAATGAAAATGCTCCTTTTTTATTTAACTTCTGTAAAAGGGGAGGTGAATTAACTCATCTTTCCAAGAAAGTCAACAGTGCTTTATTATCTCAAGTACTTTGTGTTCTGATACCAGTACAGCTTCAGAGAACTTTTGTTTGTGTTCCCCCAGAAAGAGCCAACATGCACAGTGGAAGGAAACCCGAAACTGCTCTTTTAACCAAAAAGTCTGGGCTTTCTGCCTCCTTCACATGTTTTCTTCTTGCTTCGTAATGGGAGGAGCGGGATTATCTGCACTGCTGAGGCAGACTTTGGGCTGAGGAGAAGATGCAAGGCAACTTGAAAGCACATCGGTACTCGGTGATGATTCATTCCTACACACCTTGCACAAGCAGAGGGGACTAGTGATTAAAAGCACTGTGGATCTATGTTGATTTTTTTTTTTAATTACTTTTTCTCCTTCCCACTCTCCCATGAGTCCCAAAAGGGAAAGATGGAAAGAGAGTGTGTGTGGAAATTGAGATAAGGGGCAGGCTGAAGATGATAACTTCTGTTTTGGAGTCTGTTTTCCAAGTGCTGTAAATTCCCCATTTCATCAAATACAACAGGTTGCTTTGAATAAATTCTATCCTTTTGTGCTCAGTGGAGTTTTTATCAGCTCTATTGGTGGAATTTGACCTGCTTGAAAGCTTTTTTAGAACGTAAAAGTATGACTCTGATTCTTGATTTTTCAAAGCAAAATTTTCAAGTTACTGAGAGAGAGAGTGTTTCAGTTTCTTACTCTGCACTGTCCACTTGTGGCTTATATCTTAGAGATGTAAGTTTGACTCTGATTTTAGTATTTATGCTGTAGTGTTGTGTGTGAGAAAAGTGTGAACAGACAAGTCAGTGGAGAATTATTACATTTTCCACAGCCTTTTTTATTTCAGTGCTGTAGCTCTGGATTACAAGTAATCTGAGTACCTGTTATGATGTGCAGTTGACACTTTTCTCCTGAAAATATGCCTTAAGTTGTTCGTTTTTATACTAACTGTATCCAAGTTTGATATCTGCACAATTGTGTTTTGTTAGGAAATGCATGCCTGGGGAAGAGGAGCTGCCTAATGGATCATGGCTCTGATGTTCACGGGTCATACCTTATTTCTAGCATTAATGGTGTTTACTGTCTTCACTTCAGAAGAATCTGTAAGCAACTACTCTGACTGGGTGACTTTCATAGAAAATGTAGATCAATATGAAAAACAGCAGCTTGAAAGTCTTCGTGCCGAGCAGAAGCTGAAAAAATCAGCTCTTCATCCAAGTTTGTATTTTGGTGCTGAAGATGTTCAGGCCCTGAGGCAGAAGGCTCGTAGCAGCCATTCCCATCTCTTCAGAGCCATCCGAAGTGCAGTGACGGTCATGCTGTCCAACCCTTTATACTACCTACCTCCACCCAAGCACGTTGATTTTGCTGCAAAGTGGAATGAGATTTATGGTAACAATCTGCCGCCTCTAGCGTTTTATTGTTTGCTATGCCCCGACGATAAAGCTGCATTTGATTTTGCTCTAGAATATATGGATAGAATGGCTGGCTACAAAAACTGGCTGGTTGAGAACGCACCTGGAGATGAAGTGCCACTCGGTCACTCCTTAACAGGGTTTGCCACTGCTTTTGACTTTCTGTATAATTCACTGGAGAATGAGAGACGGCAAAAGTACCTGGAGAAGATATGGTCTGTCAGTGAGGAAATGTACGAGTACTCCAAGGTTCGTTCCTGGGGAAAGCAGCTTCTCCATAATCACCAAGCCACCAATATGCTTGCTCTGCTTATTGGGGCGTTAGTTGCTGGGGTGGACAAGGGATCACAGGCAAACATCTGGAAACACACTGTTGTTGATGTGATGGAGAAGACGATGTTTCTGCTCAACCATATTGTAGATGGGTCTCTGGATGAGGGAGTAGCTTATGGGAGTTACACAGCCAAGTCGGTGACCCAGTATGTTTTCCTGGCCCAGCGCCACTTTGGTATTAACAACTTGGGGAATAACTGGCTCAAAATGCACTTTTGGTTTTACTATGCCACCCTGTTACCAGGCTTTCAGAGGACTGTGGGTGTAGCAGATTCTAATTACAACTGGTTTTATGGTCCCGAGAGCCAACTGGTTTTCCTGGATAAGTTTATCATGAAGAACGGAGCTGGCAACTGGCTAGCGCAGCAGATTAGAAAACACAGACCCAAGGACGGGCCAATGGTGCCATCCACTGCACAGAGGTGGAGCACACTGCACACTGAGTTTATATGGTATGCTGCTGAAATCACCCCTCAGCCACCTCCTGACTATGGCATGGCTAAAATGCATGTGTTTCCTAACTGGGGAGTTGTTACTTATGGGGCTGGGTTGCCAAACACTCAGACAAACACCTTTGTGTCCTTTAAGTCTGGAAAACTGGGTGGACGTGCTGTCTATGATATTGTTCACTTTGAACCATATGCCTGGATTGATGGGTGGAGAAGTTTCAATCCAGGGCATGAACACCCTGATCAGAACTCGTTCACTTTTGCTCCCAATGGACAAGTGTTTGTATCTGAGGCTCTTTATGGACCTAAACTCAGCCACCTGAACAATGTCTTGGTCTTTGCTCCATCTCCTACAAGCCAGTGCAACCAGCCTTGGGAGGGACAGCTTGGTGAGTGTGCCCAGTGGCTGAAGTGGATTGGTGATGAGGTGGGAGATTCAACTGGGGAAATTATAACAGCCTCTCAGGCTGGAGACATGATGTTTGTGAGTGGTGAGGCGGTATCTGCTTACACATCAGCAATGAAACTGAAAAGTGTGTATCGTGTTCTGCTGCTCTTAAATTCCCAGACATTGCTAGTGGTAGACCACATTGAGAAGGAGGAAGACTCTCCTCTTGATTCTGTCAGTGCCTTCTTTCATAATCTTGACATTGATTTTAAATACATACCCTATAAATTTAAGAACAAATACAATGGAGCTATGATGGATGTGTGGGATGCCCACTACAAGATGTTTTGGTTTGATCATCATGGGAATAGTCCCATTGCTAGGATACAGGAGGCAGAACAAGCTGCTGAATTCAAAAAGCGATGGACTCAGTTTGTGAATGTTACTTTTCCAATGAAGAAGACACTTACAAGGATCATTTACCTCTTCTATGGCCCATATGTCAATGTTTCTGACTGTCAACTCATAGATAATGCAAAATCTGGATTTCAGGTTTCGCTCAGCGTCAACAGCACTGACCATACCGTCTATGTTGTGACTGACTATCAGAACTTGAAGACAAGGTTCAATTACCTGGGATTTGGTGGTTTTGCCAAAGTAGTTCATGCAAACAGAGTGACCAAGTTTGGTCTAGGTACTGAATCTGTGAAAAAACAGATTAAAAGTAACAGGGTGGCTTTCCCTTTTGGATTCAAAGTGAACATAATTGCAGGGTTAGTTTTGGGTGTTAGTCTGGTCATATTGGCTTTTCAGTGGCGGTTTTACATATCCTTTGGTAAAATGTTGCGTTGGATCCTGATACTGGTTGTCACCCTGTGGCTTATTGAACTGGTGGATGTGTGGAGCATGTGTACTCAGCCCATCTGTGCAAGGTGGAGCAGTGACATGACAAGGCTAGAGAGTGATCAAGACAATAAAGCCAAACAGTTGGAAGGAAACCCAGTTGTTCTGCCAGATGTTATTGTTACTTCACTTCCCGCTTCTGGTGCAGAAATTTTGAAGCAGCTGTTTTTCAACAGCAGTGATTTCTTATACATCAGGATACCTACACCCTATCTTGAAATTCCCGAGACGGAGTTTGAAATTGATCCCTTTGCAGATCCATGTGAGTGGAAGGTTTCTGATGTCCAGAATGGCCATTTTCGCCTTATCCAAGGGTGGCTCCAGTCTTTAGTTCGTGACACAAAGTTACACTTACAAAACATTCACTTACGTGAAGCCAGCCGAAGTAAAATTGCTCAGCATCCTGCCATCAGCAAAGACAAAAAGAGAAGATCCAAAAAGAGAGAATCTCTGTCAGAACAAAGAAGCAGGGCAAGAGGGAGCCAAGATAAAGACGCTGAATATATTAGGGAACTGAGAAGACATCTTATCTATTATCCTAATGCACGACCTGTGCTTAGTTTAAGTAGTGGGAGCTGGACTTTGAAGCTTCCCTTCTTTCAGGAACTCCTAGGACCATCAATGAGAGCAGTATATGTAGTAAGGGACCCACGGGCATGGATCTATTCAATGCTGTACAAAAATAAGCCAAGCCTTTACTCCTTGAAAAACGTCCCTCAACACTTGGCCGCAATGTTTAAAGGGGAGGACGGTAAAGGAAAATGTAATTTAAATGAAGGCTATGCCTTTGAATATGAATCATTAAGAAGAGAACTTTCAAATCCCAACACAGACGCTGTTTCTGTATTGTCCTATTTATGGCTCGCAAACACAGCAGCAGCACTGAGAGTAAATGGGGACTTGCTGCCAACAAATTATCAGCTGTTCAAGTTTGAAGACATTGTGAGCTTTCCTCAGAAGACAGCTGAATCAATTTTTGCCTTTCTGGGCATTCCTCTTCCTCCTGCTAGCTTAAACCAAATATTATTTGCCACCTCCACCAGTCTTTTCTATCTTCCTTATGAAGGGGAAATTTCACCAAGTAGCATTCATGCCTGGAAAGAAAACATGCCCAGTGAAGAGATTAGACAGATTGAAGAGATCTGTTGTTCTCTGATGGACCACTTAGGATACCCAAAGTTTATAGAATAAATGCTGCCGGTCAGCAGACGTTTGCACTAATGATCTCTGATTTCCAATTTGTGGACAAATATTAGAGAAGTTGTTTTATTCTTGTAAAATGTGTACAGTCTGCTACTTCAAGAGAGATTATTTTGAAGAAAAAAAGTCCTGTAACTGTGGTGGTTTTGGGTTTGCTCTGTTTTGTTTTTCTAAAAAAAATACCAACCCTGTAACTACTTCTGCCGCCTTTCAAGCAAAACTGTGTGAACCTTCGAAGAACTGCCAGCTGGGGACTCTATAGCTCAGGGGATTACTAATAGAATGTGGAGCTTTTCATTTCCAGCTCACCAGTTTGACTCCAGCCCATGTGGTTAGTTCCTGAAAGTACTTACCATCTGGTGATTGTATGATAGCTTATATGTAATTAAACTGGTTAAACTGGCCCAGTTCCCAATGGTGATAATTGGTCTCCTTGGACAGGTTTACTGATGCATTCTATCTGTGTCTCACTGGTCACTGTAGTAGTGCAAATTAAGATGAGATTTAAGGCTGTTTGTTCAGCAGAAGGAAAGTTTGAGTGAATCTAGTTACTTACAGCTTCAGCAGACAGGCCCAGGACTGGAGTGGCCATGGATCTTGATTATCATTTTAGGAAACGGTTTCTTCAGCTCAGAGATGTGGCACTAGTTTTGTGCTTTGGTGAAAGAGATTACTTTGTTCTCCATGCCTGGCAAGGTGGTACCTCTTGTGAGCCTGAGATAATTATTTGGAGAAAAAGAAATGGGACAAAGTCTAAGAGACCAACCAGATCTCCCAAATGAGCAGTTAAATTTGAAGAAGATATGACCTGCCTCAACCTAACTTAATTTTGAAAGTTGCTAGTGTTTTGGCTCCTTGCACTGTTTTATCCTGTGCCTCTTCTCTAAGAGGTCCTGCAAGAATTTTCTCTTTTTTGAGTGAGACTTTACCATCCTTCTTTGTTGTAACACATTTCTCTGCTGATTCTTGTGTATGATTTCACTGACCTGTGCAAATATTCAATGTCACTGTCAATGGTTTATTATTGATGTCTGCATAAAATGGCAATCTGAGATTTAGAAGATCTTAAATAAATCTCCAGGTCTGTGTTGCTAAGGGATGTTTTGCTTTTCTGTTGCATGAATTTCTGAAGGACAATCACTGCTAACCTCAGGTCTTCTCTGGAGATGTTTAAAACCTGCCTGTATATGTTCCTGTGTGACTGCATCTAGGTGATCATGTTATGGTGGGGGGGATTGGACTGGGCTTTCAAGGTCCCTTCCAATCCATAATGTTCTGTGATTTCGTGATTCTTTCAGAGAGGGGAGAAATCTAAAAATTACCCATCCCTTAGCCACCTCACATTTAGTGATGTTTCCTTGCGGTAAACTATTTCCAAAGGTGTTTTTTTTATTATGACCAGTGTTGCTTTAGCACGGTGCTGTAATATGGTAATGGTCTGGAAACAGACAGGTGTTGTGTGGTAGATGTGTCATCGTCACAGGTTGTTTTCCTCTGGAGTTACGCTCTTTGTGCATGTCTGTTAAGAAAAAAATAATACCCTTTTTCCAATTTAACTTGCTCAGCATTCCTTGGAAATGCATGAGTATTGTAAATGTCTGCAGATGTGTAAATCAGATCACAAAGAGACATCTGTTTCCTTTACCATCTGTTTTTTATCACAAATGGAATTGTCCTGAAATGCGCTTCCTTTGGTTCGCAGGAGCTGGGATCAGTTCTGGCTGATCATACTGAAACACGTGGGTAATTACCGTTTATTTGGGTGGTAAGCATTAGACAGTGTCGTGAGTGCGGTGAGTTGCTTCGTGCAGAGAGCGGGTATCTCTGCTGATTTTGAATATAACAGAGTTCTGGCTTTCCCTTCCAATCTTACTTATATGTGCCTGTCTCACCCTGCTGTCTTATCCTTCCCATACAGACATTTCACATCCGTTGGAGCACGTTGTAATACCTCATTATGACCTCAATAAAGTAGCTCTTTGTCAGACAGGCATTACTATGTGAAATCAGGTCTCTAGCGTGATAAAGCTATTGATATTTTGCAGTCTCACAAACCATAACCTACCTGTAATTCACTGGCAGTAGCTTCAGCCCTTGCTCTCACCCCTGGCCATGTGGAATACCAAAAGAAATACAAACAAGTTAATATACTCTGACATGTTAGTGAAACTTTAGTTTCCAAGTATCATTCTCTCCAACTGGCTTCTCTCTGAAGCCAATTTTGGTTGGTTAAAAAAAATAAAAGTATTGATGTCTGTACAGTCTGTACTTGACAGACTAAGGTTCAGCTTTTGCCTTCTGTTTCCAGGATTTACCCTCTACAGTCAGAACAAATAAAAAAGGCTTTTCTCTGTCAGGTGTTTTAGGGCAGCTGAAGGTAAGAATTAACACTGACTCTGTGTGTGTGGAACTAGAAGGAAACCTTTAAATCCCTTTGAGGAGTTAGAGTGGACAGAGTCATCTGTCAAGAGCATCTGTGCTGCTTTTGGAACACAGGTTATCCCATGCACTTGAGTTCATAACATCATCATTGCTGTCATTGATTATATGCGAGATTTAGGAACTTTCTTTTCTGGAGTGCCCTTTCCCAGTTCAAAGAATGCACAGTCTGTTACTCAGTGTTCATTGCATTATCTGTTACTTATGTAGATATAAATAGAAGAGAACTCTGTTGTTTATTTTTAGATCTTGTTGTGAGGGCAGATGCATTATAATTATGCTAAAATTATGTAAAATGAAAAGCAGTGTCTCTGAAAGCAACCAACTCTGAATGCCTCAGGTGTGGCAGGTCTCCAGTTTTCTATCAAATACTTGTTTTGTTGAGTTTTACATGACAAGTTACGTGACCACTTGATCAAAGTTAGTACCAGGCAGGACACATCCCAGCTGTGAAGCTGAATGACTTTGCACTGGGGTTGTGGACTTACACCTTTATGAATAGCAACCCAAGACAACACAGAAAGCTGAAGAAATGGGCATATAGTTAACAAGGTTGCCTTCTAAAAAATGCAGTCTGGGACTTTGTAGAATAAATTTCAGTGGCATCATGCATAAAATGACAGTTGTAATATGGAGAAAGAAGAATGCTTGCTGTGATTAAAAAATGGAAAAGAAACTGTCTTTTCTCTGTTAAAGGATAAATTCCAGTTGTATGTCTATGGAGATCTTAGGTTGGTCAATATATAGATTTCTTTTTTTGTATACAAATGTTCCCATTGAGACTACAGTGGTTCCATATATGAAGAATATGAGTGCGGTTTAAAAATGTAAGGAAATCCAGTGGGTGTACAGAGTTAACCTCAAAATTCTCTTCCATCACTAGCATTCAGAGGAAGACTGGTCACTACACAGATATTAACCTCTTCTTTCTCCATATAGTAATCCTTAGGATTGTCAGCAAAATTTGAGAACTGTTAGACCTTTCAGAAAAAGATGAGTGCTCTATTGAAGTTACACTTCCATGGAGATGCTCATGAAAACTAGTCTCGGTACCTTAACTTTTGTGCCTTTTTCTGCCTGTGTTAAATGTTGGTTATTAGTTCTACTATATTGTAGTTTGAACTGTCTGGTAGTGAGGATTTTGAGGTGTTTTTAAAAGGCAGGCTTTATTTCAATGCTTATAGTTCTGAATCATATTCAGAAGCCTAAGAAAAATAAATGTCAAGGGAAAAATCTCAGTTATTTGCTTCATAACTAAGCTACATTACAGAATCACAGAATCACAGAATCATTCAGGTTGGGATCATTGAGTCCAACCATGAACCCTAACCTACAAGTTCACCAAAACTACATCTAAGCGACTATTAAACTCATCCAGGGATGGTGACTCAATCACCACCCTGGGCAGCCCATTCCAGTGCCTGACCATTCTCTCTGTGAAGACTTTTTTCCTCGTATCTAATCTAAACCTACCTCCCTACATTGGCCCTAGGGAGATGTACATGGGTCTTAGCATTCAGAGTTCTATCAGATCGCATGAGTCTATAGTCTGAGCATACTTAAATGCCTCTATTGATCCCACTAGGCTTTTTCCAAGAGTGATGTCTGTGGAGATGAACCTCAGCATCGTTCTCAGATTGGTTCCTTTCACCCTCTTAGCACACAGTTGGCATGCAGTCTTCGTCATATTTGTTTGAACAGTTAATTTGCCAGATCCAGAGTTGAATTTCTGTACAACATCCTCAATTATATGTGAAATACATGGCACAATTCATTTGACAGTGTAATATTATTCTGATAGTGTCAGAATGCCAATCAAACAAAAAGTGCACTTCAGGTTTTATGAAGTTATTGGTAACTGAACAGCTGCAGTCATGGATCAGATTATGTTAACTATAAAAGCTATCATTTGCTGTTGAAGCTTAATGATGTGACTGTCAGGGGAGTCCTGGGACTGCCTGATAGTCAAGTATTTCTATTATTAATCTTAGAAACAATATTTAATGAGCATGAACATGCATAATCTGGAATATTATACTGCATTTGCTGAAAACATTTGAAGAGCACAGTTCCAGATTAAGGCGAAAAAATTGTTACCTTAATACTTCTGTGAGTTACCAAAGTTAGTCCCTTTGCAAGTGGCCCATACATTGGAATATTTTATAAATAGAAACAGCAATACTTACGTAGGTCACTTTTTTTTGCTTTTATTTACACATAGAAATATTTTCTTAAAGAGGCCTGGTGCTGCTTCTTAACACATCTGATCAGGGGGTTCCTAAGCTTTCCTTTTTCCTCAGAACTCCTTTTTAGCTTTGGTTCAGACTGAAACCTTTGTTAAGTTTCATCACAAATGGGCAGTTTTCCTAGCGAGGGGCTTGTCTGGAGACTCTCACAGTCTGAAATTCCATTTCATTGCATATCAGTGTGGAGTAGCATGGACTACAAGTCATGGATCAAATCCCTAAATTCTAAGCTGTTCAGAACTGGGCTGTAAGTGGAATGATGCCTTGCTCACACCTCAGTGTATGTTGTGACATCAAGTTCAACGGGCCCAAAATGGCCAAAATATTCTCATCTACTTACCCTGACTATTCCAAACCAGCAGGAATTACAGGAGGTAAATAAATCATCATGAGCAATTACTATTCTTCTCATTTGATTAAAAAAAAATATACTTTTAATAATTAAAAAAATATAAATTGCTCTGTAAGCCTAACAAAAGCTACTTGTGGGCTGTCTGATAAATTTATAAACTCATAAAAGAAAGTATAGGAACAAACAGATACTCAAACTGCAAAATACAAAGCAGTTTCAAGTGTCAGGAATTTGATTTTGACATGTGGTCAATGGGGCAGAGTATCTAGTGGAGTCCCCCAAGGGTCGGTACTGGGACCAGTCCTGTTCAAATCTATTCATGAATGACTTGGATGAGGGATTAGGGTGTATCTGATCCAGAAGGGGGTGGTTAGCAGATCGAGAGAGGTTTTTCTCCCCCTTTACCTTGTCCTGGTGACATCATATCTGGAATATTGTGTCTCATTCAAGGCCCCTCAGTTCTAGAAAGACACAGAACTGCTGGAGGGTGTCCAGCATAGAGCCACAAAGATGATGAAGGAAGCAGAAAATGAGGAAAGTCTGAGGGAGCTGGGTCTCTTGAGCTTGGAGAAAAGGAGGCTGAGGGGTGACCTCATTAATGTTTATATGTGAAGGGTGGGTGTCAGGAGGATGGAGCCAGGCTCTTCTCAATGTCATCTAGTGATGGTACAAAGGGCAATGGTTGTAAACTGGAACATAGGCGGTTCCATGTAAATATGCTCTATCACCCAGTGAGGGTGATAGAGTGCTGGAAGGGGCTGCCCGGGGGAGTTGTGGAGTCTCCTTCACTGGAGACATTTAAAACCCACCTGGATGTGTTCCTGTGTGACTTGGTGTAGGTGATCTTGCTGTGGCAGGGGGATTGGACTGGATGATCTTTCGAGGTCCCTTCCAATCCCGAATGTTCTGTGATTCTGTGATTTTCTTTAGTGAGGTGAAATTTTCTGATACCTAATCTACCCTATTCTCAAAAAGAAAGTGAATGGGTAATCTTGTGCTGTCTCAGAAAATTCTTCACATTACCTAAATGATACTGTTTTCATTAAATTATTAGTGTCTTGAGCTGACAATATGCTGAGAGCTTTATGTGATGTAGGAGAGCAAGCAGTCTGATGTCATTAACACCTATCTACAACAGAGTAATTTCTGGAAGGTTCTTCATTTATGCTGGTATAAACTCAGCATTTAGTTCACTGTCTTTACTGAGAAGATATTGTGGCATCTATGAACATGACCTGAATTAGTCCATCTCACATTAGGTAATACAAGTTTCACCCGTAAGTAAGGAGCATTGTCACCCTGGAGTCAACGGGAAGTGTCACCTCAAAGGTAAATCACCCATTGCTTAAGTCTTTATAAATCCTCAAAATCTAGGGGTGACTAAACTCTTACCTTAGATGCCCATTGAAAAGCCTCAAAGTAAGTAGGATGAGTTTGGCTTTACATGTGCATGGTCTTACATCTAAGAGGACTCCTGTGTCTGAGCAGTTCTGGTACATACACTGCCCAAACAAAATTTTATGAAACATCCTGCATAAAATAAAACTATTCTCAGTAAAACAATGATTTTGTATTCTTTGTTGTTGTTGTTTTTTGTCTTTTTTCTTAAATGACTTCACCATTTAGGATATCAGAAAATGTAGTGATGTGGTCAACTGTATGTTTTTGGGTTTTTTAATATTTTAAAATTTTATTTTACTAAATTTTAATTAAATTTCAATATTTAACTTAATATTTTTTAATAATTTGTTTGGTTTTAATATGGCAGCCATTGTTTTCATTCAGGAAGTACTGATGGCAAGACCTAGTTCTGTCTGCCCTCAGATGCACAGTAAGTATATTTGGTGTTAAAGACTATAGTCCTAGAACATAAAGAGTGATTTCCTGCTGTGTTCTCAGGAGCTGGACAAGTGGTGCAGTCTGTAACTTTGACATTTCTTAGTCTGTTAAGGCTGTAGCTATATGCAAATAGCGCCTCTCCTAATTCCTAAACTATACCCAGGAATTTTATTGGCATTCGGCCCAGAGATCTTTCTAACAATAAAACCATGTAGGTGAGCAAGTCTCAGCAGCTGTGAATGTTCTCTTGTGTGGTAATTTTTTTAAAAGAAACGTAATTAAATTAATGGAAGTAACTGCAGCCCTCTGGATCTCTCTTGCTGGATGTGGGTTGATGCAGACTGTGTCCCTTCGATCCAGAGTCACAAGTAGATCAACACCATTATTGCTGCAAAGACCTATAACCCACTGCAGATGCACCTGACCTGCAACTAGTTTTCTGCAGCAGTTTTGCAGGTTTAACTGATTTAGTTAGTTAGTCGGTTTAGCAGCAGGTGCTTGGGGTATACCTTAAACATAGGGGCAAAGGTAAGACCTGATTCTGTTTCTCCTCTGAAGTTCAGCATGTTGTAAAGCAAAGGTTTGCATGTTTTTAAGTCTTGACAACGTTTTGTTTAGCTAAATAGGTTTAATGTTGTGGGGGGTTTTTCTGGAGAGTGTTAGCCCTGTGCTTTCTCTGTTAGTGGATGCAGAATTATTTTGCACTTGGTTGGGATACGCTTATCGTTTGTGGCTCATCCTAGGTTTTGCCAAAGTACTTTCATGAGTAAATGTCGGGAGGGTTTTCTAACCTTCTGAATCCTCAGGTTGGTGTTTTGGGAGAGTTTTGTGAAAAGTGCCTATTTTGAAAGGAGCATGGGGTGTGGTACAAACAGATGTTGCTGCCTATTCTCTTTGATTATATTAGTCTCAAGCTATTTTCTGAAATGGTGCTCAGAGTGAAGAAATCTGGTGTATAAAGCTCCAAGAAAGCTAATAATGAGAACATGATAAAAAGGCAGGCTGTTGGAGAGAATAAAAGCACACTTGTTTTGAAAAAGCCATTGATATTTTCACTCTTAATTGCTTTTTGAGGAGAGGAGTTGTTTGCATTTTCTTTGGGTGTTTTTTTAACCATTTTGTGTTTCCATCCTACAACTTGTCTAGAAATAGATTTTATCCTGCGTTTTGTTGTCTCTAGTTTTGAAATGTTAATTTTGTTACATTTCCTTGACCCTTCTGTTGTTCCTCACGATGTTCTTTTCAAAAACTGCATCTCATAGATGCCACTTCATTTTAACAAACACGGTCTCAGACCTGGTGAGGGCTGTGATAGGTACACAGAGATGAACTAAGAGGAGAAAGGAAATGTTACACTGCTGAAGAGAACAGACTTGAATGCGTGTGCTGGAATATTTAGGTCTTAATGAGGTGCCGTGTCATGCACTGTGAATGCCTGAGTAATAGAATTTATTATTTGCTTTAACTGACCAGATGAACATTGTCTGCTGCAAATTACCATAAGAGTACTGATGGAAAGATAAGTTAGAACAAGCTTTCGTGGATGTGTTATTGGTTTTATTTATTTTATTAAAAGCAGTGCTTTTTTTTCTCTCAAGCTCCTTTAATTTGTAACTAGGTAGCCTTTACCCAGAGTAGCTGTGTAACAGCATTGCTGGCACAGGACACTTGTCAATGACAGGGTGCTGGGTATAGATTGATTATTGACGGTTTCTCAACTGCCAGCATCCTTTGGTGATGCATTTGAAAGAAAAGTTGACTTCTGTAATAAAGATTTGTTTCACGTTAAAGGATGGATTTTGATGTTGCTGAACAAAAACACAGTGTTGTGCCAACATGCATAAGATAGACAGAACACTACCAGTTAGCGGGTGAAACTGAAACTAGAGGCAGTGTAGGCACCCTTCTGAATGAGGTGGGTGCCCTGAAGACAGATGATACAGACAAAGCAGAGATACTCAACATCTTCTTTGCCTCTGTCTATACTTATGAGAGCTGTCCTGACATCAAGCCCCAGACTGCTGAGACTCCAGAGGAAGTTGAGACAAGAGAGGAGCCTGCCTTGGTTGATGACAACTGGCTTAGGGATAAGTTGATCAAACTGGATGTACACAAATCCATGGGCCCAGATGGGATGCACCTGCGTGTACTAAGGGAGACGGCAGAAGTCATTGCTAGGCCACTCTCCATCATCTTTGCTAAGTCATGGGGATCAGGAGAGGTGCCTAGGGACTGGAGGATAGCAAATGTCATTCCGATCTCCACAAAGGGTAAGAAGAAAGACTCAGGTAATTATAGATTGTTCAGCCTCACCTCCATCTCAAGAAAGGTGATGGAATGATTTATCCTAGACACTGTCTACAGGCACATCAAGGACAAAAGGGTTATTAGGGACAGTCAGCATGGCTTCACCAAGGGGAAGTCATGCTAGACCAATCTGACAGTCTTTTATGAGGGTATAACCAGTTGGATAGATGATGGCAAATGAGAGGATGTGGTCTATCTTGACTTCAGTAAAGCATTTGACCCAGTCTCCTGCAGCATCCTCACAGCCGAATTGAGGCAGTGTGGTCTGGAGGATCAGGTAATGAGGTGGATTGTGAACTGGCTGTAGGATACAAACCAGAGAGTGGTGGTCAATGGGACAGAGTCTAGTTGGAGGCCTATATCTAGTGGAGTCCCTCAAGGGTCAGTACTGGGACCAGTCTGAATCAATGCATTCATTAACGTCTTGGATGAGTGATTAGAGAGCACTGTCAGCAAGTCTGCTGATGACACCAGCATCATCAAAGCTGGGAGGAGTGCCCAACACCCCAGCAGACTGCGCTGCCATTCAGCGGGACATGGACATGCTGGAGAGCTGGGCAGAGAGAAATTTAATGAAATATAACAAGGGCAAGTGTAGAGTTTTGCATCTGGGCAAGAACGATGTCAGGTACCAGTACAGGTTGGGATTGACCTGTTGGAGAGCAGTGTAGGAGAACGGAACCTGGGGATCCTAGTGGACAGCAGGATGACCATGAGCCGGCAATGTGCTCCTGTGGCCAAGAAGCCCAGTGGCACCCCGGGGAAGATCAAAATGGGGGTGGTTAGCAGATCGAGAGAGGTTCTTCTCCCCCTAGTGAGACCACATCTGGAATATTGTGCCCTGTTATGGGCCTCTCAGTACAAGAAGGACACAGAACTGCTGGAGAGAGTCCAGCACATGAAGTAATCCACGAAGATGATGAAGTGGAACATCTACCTTAAGAGGAAAGGCTGAGGGACCTGGGTGTCTCTTTGGCTTGGAGAAAAGCAGACTGAGGGGCAATCTCATTAATGTTGATTAATATGTGAAGGGTGGGTGTCAGAAGGGTGGACCCAGGCTCTCTCAATGGCATCTAATGACAGGACGAGGGGCAATGGGTGCAAGCTGGAACATAGGAGGTTCCACATCAATATGAGAAGGAACTTCTTCACTGTGAGGATGACAGAGCATTGGAACGGTCTGTCCAGGGGAGTTGTGGAGTCTCGTTCTCTGGAGATATTTAAAACCCACCTGGATATGTTCCTGTGTGACTTGGTCTAGGTGATCCTGCTGTGGCTGGGGATTAGACTAGATGATCTTTCGGGATCCCTCCCAATCCCTGTTGTTCTGTGATTCTGTGATTCCTTTTTTGAAATTATTTTATTGAACCACAGTCAGGCCATGAGAACCTGATAAAGAGTAGTACTGCACCCCATGCACCAAGTAGCACAGACCAGAAAGGGGCTATCCCCATTTGTATGGTCTCAGATTTGACAGAAGTCATGTGCAGGCAGTTTGGCTTCCAGCTTACCTACTGGACAGGACACGTGTGTATAGTTATGGGTATATTTTTAATATGGTCTGAACAGGTTATGTCTTTATTCTCTCGGGATCCCCGCACATAATGCCACCACATCCGGCTGTTTCAATTGTAGCTCCTGAGGTCTGTGTACAGGTAGCTAGCTTATCCAATTTTCTGGTCTGTAGCACCTGGTCAGTTTGGTGAAAGGATGTGAATACCTCTTGCCTTCCACAAGTCGGAAATGTCCCAAAGTATCTATTTTTACCAGAGTGAAGTGCAGTTGCCATGTTACAGTTGAAACAAAGAGTAATTAGTAATTCATTGAAAAGATACAAGAAAAGAAATCATACAAAGGGGAGTCCTTGCTGCTATCTCACTTTCCTGATTCTTATCTTTTGCTTCCTATTTCTGGTGTTTCATTTTGGACTTTGCAGCTCAGCTTCCTTTTGGTGTTTCCCTTTGAATTTTTGCTTCTTATATATCATTGTGCTTATGGCTGATGTAAAGGAAGCCTGGGAAAAGGTTGGATCGTTCAGGAATGTACAGTAACGTATTTTTAGTTTAGGGACTGCCTCTTGGAAATAAGCAAGAAGAGTCAAGCATTAAAAGTTTTCCTATGTTTAAAGTGATATGAATGCTTCCTGCTTATCCCAGCTTTATGTGTTCGAAAGAATGGATAGTGACAGTGGCCTGAATGCTTCTGCTCAGAGGAAGAGAAGTAATGTTATTCTTTGTTTAAAGAATAAACTAAGCACAGACTTAGAGTACGGGCTTAATGAATATTCTGCTCCCATGTATCAGCACAGATTAGTCGTGTATAGTGAGGTATGCAATTTCATGGGGAGCTTTCACAGAGGGGGTCAAACTTTTCAGAGCACATAAATACATCTTCAAGAAAGTCCCCACCCTGACAAGCTGCTTTTGCTTGAGAAACGGATTATTTACAAAAGAACTAGAAAAACCATGTTCCAAGGTATTCAGCTGGAAACACAGTTCACAGCTCACTGTTAATAAACCAGGGATTGCTCAGTTCTCTGCAAAGTGTTGGATGTAAGGGTCGAAACCCTTTCTGCTTCTAGAAGGAATGCCGAATATTTTATATGGTGATGTAATTATGATGTAAACTGGCATTGAGTATTGACTGTAAATACTGTAAATCTGGAAAAAAATAATTAGCACTGATCTGACTCGGAAAATCTTCCACACTTAAAGTAAATGTATACCAGAAGTTAAATGATTGTGCCACATTTTCTGCTGTAGATAGCTGGGGAAGCTTCATTAATTCCTGTTGCAGCAGTTTTCAAGGGAGAGCCTAGTTCAAGGCTCTACAGGTTCAATCTGCTCATTGGAAATAAAAGATTAATGAATTCAACAGGTAAAATAACAAAGACACATGAAAACAGAAGGAGTGACACCAGATTTATTTCACTACTTACTTAGTGGAAGTAACTTACAGTGTGAAAGATCATAGTGTCATTATTTCCTCTGTGATAGTCATGCATAAGCCAGACCTCTATCTGTTCATTTTGCTTTCTTCCATTACATTTATTTTTTGATCCATTGTAATAATTTACTTTGGCTTCTAGCTGGAAGCACAGAATACCGTTTCCATCTTATTCCACACAATATTGGCTAGTTGCTAGGGGAGTGTGCTGATTTCTTAGTGATTTTTTTACCACATCTGTGCATGATATTTTAAAATTTGTCATCTCCCCAGGACATTTTCATTGTGAGAAACCCCAATGTGAAATGCAGCCCTTTCAAATCTTGTTTGGTGCTTTATATAACAAGCCTTTCCTAGATATATTTACATAACAGGAATTTACCAGCTAGGGCTTACTACCAGGCATAAATGCCCAAGTGCTTTTGTGAGTGGTCTGCACACTTCTCTGTTACCTCCTCTGAGTGAGCAGGTGTGGATTTAAGGACAGGCGTGAATTAACATTAAGGAGAGACTCGAGGGAAAATTTTCCTGCTCCTTACTGTTGCAGACCTGTGACATCTCAGGCTTTTGACTGTTCTAGGGTGAGGAGGTCAGGGGTAGCATAACCATTCCTAATTTTCCCCTCTCCCTCTCCCTCTCCCTCTCCCTCTCCCTCTCCCTCTCCTCTCCTCTCCTCTCTTCGATTATTTATGTCTAGTTTTATTCTTTTTTTTCCCTTTCCTATAGACCTTTCTTTAGAGCAGAAATTTCCATCTCTGTGGTGCCTTGTCAGTTTCACTAAACTCTTCCGTTGTTTGCTGTTTCTTCGAAAGGTGCTGGTAGCATGAATAAAATCTAATAGGAGTACTGGGGGAAATTGAGACTTATCTGCTGTTTCACAGAAGATACACTGTGATTCACTGATTCACAGAGGAGCAACATCAGAGCAATAGAGATTGATGGGGATAGAAACTGTGTAAAGGAAAGGAGAATAAGCTCTGCCATCAGATCCACATTAAGGCTGTGCAGATGGTGCTAGTGATGGATGAGGATTTTCCCCTTCGGTTGTAAAGTCAGGACGGCTCATTGATCATCCTCCTGAACTTCCTGCAGAAGATCCCATGAAGTGCTGGTTTCTGTTTGACCTGCTCTGAGTCCAGGCAGTAATCTTTGTGTTAAGTGTTTAATCCACCTAAACACTGATTAAAAAGTACAATTTCAGTGCAGGCAGGAAAAACAAAACCTCTGAGCTAGCCTGCTAAATGTCTGTTAAATGATGTGTTATCACTTTCTCTTTAAAGTAACTGTCTGCATCCCCTTGAATGGAATAGCAAAAATTCATTCTTTTAATGACTATTCTTTCAGCAGTGGGATGATTCAGTGTGATTTTACTTCTGGCCGCGTGAGCTGTGTTAGTGCGGCAGAGCTCTCCTGACAGCAGCGTGCCCAGTGTCGGAGCGATCCCTGTCCTGCAGGAAGGTATGCAACAGACTCAGGCTTGGGGTTTTGTTTTTCTTCTTTCATTTGGTTGCGTGTGGGCAGTTGTTTTCTTTCTTTCTTTTTTTTTTCTTTTGTTTTGGCAGACATCCTTGAGCATTTGAGACGGATGTGAGAGAGTTTTTAGTCCTCATGCAAAACAACCAACTAAACATAACAGATTACATCAGCTCAGGCTTTTCAATTCCTGGATGGCAGCAGAGTGCTAATCCAACCTTCATCCTGGATTTCATAAACTGAAACAAGGGAGGCTGGCAGGAGCAGCGCTGCCGGATTGAGGAAGCTGACGACGGTGCAGCATGTGGGCAACACACTGTATAAAGCTCATAAACTTGTAGGCTGATGTGTGCAGCTACCACTTTGGATTCTGTACTGCCGCTTCCCTCGGCACAAGGCACCAGCAGGCTGAGCGTTGAGCCTGATCTTTGAGACGGAGCATTTACCCCTGCAAGACATGAAGGGCTTCCTGTTCCTCACACTCCTGCTGATGCCCATGCACGCTGGAACTTCTTGGAGTGCAAAATACGCAGTAGATTGTCCCGAGCCCTGTGACAGTAATGCATGCAAAAGTACCTTGCGCTGTAAACGAACTGTGCTGGATGACTGTGGCTGCTGCAGAGTGTGTGCAGCTGCTCTGGGGGAGACTTGCTATCGTACGGTCTCGGGTATGGATGGTGTCAAGTGTGGTCCTGGGCTGAAGTGCCAGTTTTACACTGAGGAGGATGACTTTGGTGATGAATTTGGTATCTGCAAAGGTAACAATATTCACTTTGCATGCACCCACTGTGGCAATTTGACAGCAACCTACATATAGAGTTTGCTTCCTGCTTGAAAGGTCTAGAATGGGATTTTTCCAGCTCAGCCCTTAGCAAGGAAGAAAGTGAAAAATACCTGTTGGTAGTGAAAGCTGTTACATGCAGATGGGACAGGATTATTAATGTGAGACTGTTGTTTAGACCTGGGGACATACATGAGCAAATATGGATGGGGTGTGCTCGGAAATGAGATTTTTCATTGAGACTTAGGAGGCGCAGGCATTGGTCCTAGTGTTTCTCTTGGCTTGGTGGGTGGCATTCTATAAATTGGAAAGACTTTAATACTGCAAGTCCAGCTTTGTCATGGGGTCTCTGCCCCTGCCATGCACCCTGTTGCGTGAGCTTTCCTTGAGCACTGCCAGCTGCGTGCCCAGGGACGAGGTGCTCTCTCCACATTCTGTGAGATGGGGATAACAGCAATTCCAGACTGGCTGGGGACGTTGTGTTTAATTTGGTCCAGTCCTTGAGGTGCTCAGCTACCCTAGGAATGTGGCTGGGGAGGCCAACAGAGACCCTCCTTCCTGAAAGATGGGAATAACAGAACAGGAGACAAATGAGAGATGAGAGGCCACTGCTCTCAGCTTATCTCAGGTATGCTGCTTGCTGATATCTTTAGTCACAGACTATAATGGCTTTTTTCATTTAAGTGACATCTTCATTCCATGCAAAATGGAGAATCTTTAAAAAGAGAGAATATATTAAATTAATAAAAAGGGGGATGGAAGTTTTAAAAAGATGTAATTTATAAGAAGCACTTTGCAAAGCATGAATGCAGTGTTTTCCTGTGTTTGTGTATCATTTCTGTAAGTAGACACAGATATGCCTTTGAATAGCTTCCTTGAAAGTGGAGATGTTTTGGCAGTTAAATATCAGGAGTACTAATAGCCTCAGTTAAAGTAATGACTTAGGATCAGATGCTGTAAAAATCATTCATGCTGACTCACATACAGCACACACTTACTGGTATTTAAAAAGAAATTAATGTGCACGCTTGAGTGTGAAACCCCAAATTTTCTAGACTTTATGCATACAGATCATATCTCTAGTGCACTTACAAGAGAAGTACTTTACTAAGACAGTAGAGCAATCTTCAGTTTATCAAAAACTACTGCAGTACTGGATTGTGCCTGTAATTCTTTTAACAGTTATTTTAAATGGTTATATACTTCAACTGTCTTCATAGGAAATTCTTTGCAATTGAAAGTGGAAAGTGGGAAAAAAGAAACACAGACGGACATAAGATCTGAATCCCTGTAGCAGAATCTTGAAAGCTGTATAGAAAACGCAAACTAAAACATTTTCTTTCAGTGCATCAGTGGAAAAACTCTCACTAGTTTCAATAAAGCCATATCTTGACTTGAGTTATAAACTGGTCCTTAAGGCTTATACTCCTCATGTATTTATTTGCACTAGTTATTGTAGATGTCTTTTCTAACTGTCTTTCTTTTTTCGTCTCAGTTCTGAGATAGTACAATCTCTCTCTGCCTGTATGTGAATTTTTATGACCAAGTATTGTTAGTTAATCTATCCATTTGCAGCTATGATACCTGATCACTCATTGATTTTAATAAATTCCATGTTTGTAGTAATTCAGATTCAGGATGGCTAAACTCTCCCCACGATTCTTAGCCTGTGACTCATCTACTTTGAAGCTGTGGAAAAATGACCTCAACTCTGTTCTAGAGTATCTTATTTCTAAACTGGGTAAAACACAGACAGTGAAAGCTGCACAGCAATTTTTGCAGTGCTTCTAGTATTATAAGAGTGCATCATATTACGATGAACAATAATGTAATGTTATTCAGCACTTTTAGTAGTAAATACTCTCTAAACCTGAGGTATAGCCATCACAATTAAGAATGCACTCTTGCTTCCCTTAGATCACTAGGAGCTATTTGCAATCTATTTAGTAGCAGACTGAATGCAAACTTCTAACAGCAAAATTGACTCAGATCTCCGTTTCATCAAATCTGAAGAGCAGTATCAATGCCAAGATTATCTCACAAGGAGCAAAGCGCTTTGGGCTCAGACATGTTTCCATGTTACAATACACAGCTTTGCGTCCCATCTTGCCGGGCTGCAGCATATGGACTGATGCTCTGTGTGGGGTGTGCTCTCATGGCCCTCATGGAGGATTAGGCACATGAAAAATCTCTTTGTCAGGATTTTTTTCCATGTGGTCAAGCAGCAGGTCAGAGAAGTGTCCTTGCTTGGGAAGAGAGGTATGGTAAAAGATCAGTGAGGTCCACCAGGCATTCATGGAGCAGTGCCTAGCAGGATTGATTTTCCACTGCTTTTGATTAATAAAAGCATACCACTGGACATACAGAGAACTGTAAAATGTTATTTGCATTTTGTGAGGATTAGTCTGATTTTCAGACAGTCTATGCTAGCAAAACTCAGTACTTGCATTGACACAAGAGAAAACCTCTCAAAACTGTGAAGAATAACACTGTCATGGGGTATGATGTACACAGAAGCTATGACTGACTCAGAAAGCACCAGAGCTGAAAATGGAGGGCAGTATGAGGTGCAGGTATCATTTGTGCTTAACATGATCAGCTTCACTCTTAAGTGTTTTTTTGGAAGCTTGGGCTAGATAGATCCTTGGTTCAGACCTGAATGATCATTCATCTGCCCTTAGGGGCTGAATTGGAAACTCTTGGCCATTGAATTTTAAACACTTGCCATTTAAAGTGATTGTGCACCCAGAATTCACAGGGACAACCTCAGCATAGTTTTTGCTGGGACATCTCAAACTTTTTGTGGCCTGAGTTTTTGTACTTTCCTTATCACCATCTCTTCTTTAGATATGGTCTGGCTCTGCTCAACAGCAAAGGAAGACAAAGGCTTTGACCTGAGATTTAAACCCTCTGGGATGTTATACATGATATGTGTAAGCTATCAGATGTGGCAAATCCTCTGCACCTGATTATTTTTTAATGGTAAAAACATTTGGTCCTATTTTGACAGCTGCCCTTTGCTGCTCATCTACAAGCTTGTTCAAGGATGGGAGATTTGAATCAGGTGCCTTTGCTGGATAGCTCCTCAGAGTTGGGGCAGTAGCTTCCCTCCCACAGCCTACATGCAGTGGCCTCAAGCAGCAATAGTTTGCAGTTGTAAATAATGATGAACATCATTTGGGCAGACAAAATCGTGCCCAAATGGTGAATTCGGGAACTTTCTGAGGTCTTATTTTCTAAATGCAAGCTAACTCTTCAACTACATCCTTTACAATTACAGACTTACGTATTCATGTTGTCTTTAGTTTGCATTTTAGTATGAGTGCTTCAGAGAAGAATTATTGATACCACATTGTAAATACATTATGGGAAAAGAAATTCTATACATGTGTATCAAGGTTTGTTAATACTGGAAAATACTTGTAACAAGCAGTTGGCATGCTGAAATCATGTGGATAAGGTTTAGCTGGCCTCCACTCAGAGATTTTCCATTTTTAAAGGTATAATCAGAACACCTATTAAGTGTGCTAGCACCTGACTTGGATCACTGAGGTCTGCTTTATTGTATTACTTTATTTCAGAGTGTCCCTATGGTACCTACGGAATGGAATGCAGGAAAATCTGCAACTGTCCCTCCGGCATCTGCGACAGAGTAACCGGGAAGTGTCTGAAGTTCCCATTTTTTCAGCTGTCTGCTTCAAAGCCTCCAAATCGTCGAAAAATAGTTTCACACACAGGTAAGACAACATAGGGCAGGTAATTTTAGCAGAAATCCCTGTGTATGTGTGTACTACCACACTCAGTATGCTGTGTGTGAATGACGTATATATACCCTTGGTGCAGCTAACAACAGCTAACAACTGTAAAAACCTAACAACACAAGGTACAATTACTTTTCTTACTGGCGTCTCCCTTCATATAAGACAGGGAATTAGGTGAGCTGTGACACATGATAAAAACATTCTGAAATCCTACCATGGGTAAATACTTCCTAACTGTCGCATGCACGAGCAGTACTATGTCGCTTGTGCAATGGGATGCTATGATAGGATTTGTATGAGCCAGTTCAGGTGCTATGCTTGTAGCTGCCTTGTGTAGAATAGGATTTCATTATGCTTTTTTAGGCATTTGCTACTGCTAGCCAACACATGGTAATAATAACAAGCTTTTTTTCTTTTTTTCCCAAGAAGACAGAGCTTTATAAATATTCAGATGCCAATGAACTGTTATATGAAATGTTTTATTGTAGTCATTTATCGCAGTATATCTGGAATAAGTTCTTAGTTTTAAGATTACATTTGAAGTCTGTAACAGGTTGTTCCAGAATTAAAAAAGAAAAGGAGTGTTTTTTAAAAAAACTGGAGTGCTTTTAAGGCAGGAAGGAAAGACCTCCGAAGTTTTTAAATACGACACTAAAATTTCTTCCCCTTTTATTCTCCATCTGAGGATACCATAGTATATTTGGCTAAACAATATATATTCTAAATTTAGATGCTAATCAAAACCAATACTAAAGATTTAACTAACATACAAGGAGATTTACAGGTTTTCACTGAAAAGCTTTTGAGTTTTGTTTTACCTCGAACTGCAGTTTGTGAGCCTTCTTTTTAATTTCTCTGGTTACACTATCTGCTGTTTGCTGCCTTAATACTGGATTTATCTGTCCTCCTTTTAGCCAAAGTTTGATAGGAGCAAACCTCTCCATTTACGCTCATACCACACTTAAAATCATCTTGGAAAAAAAATTGTAAGACAGATTCTTTTTCTTTTTCCTCACTATTGTGGCCGTTTTCCTTCCCAGGCTGTGTCTATTAGCATGGGTGCTGAAATAATATAAACAATTACTATTGCCTTTCTTTTTTTAAAATATCTATGCCAAATTGTGACTCTTTCTAGGTAGCCCGTTTCCATCAGGTGTTCCTCCCCTTTTCTCTTTTTCCAAAGGTTTCCTTGTCTTTGATCCCAAACCTTGTTCTGCCTCAATGTTTAGTAGCTTGTCTGATCCCACACAGGAAGAGATACTAATCCATAGAAACAGACGGCAATTTTAACCTGTGCAAAATGTGTCACACTGGCTTCTGTCCTCAGAAGCCTGTCACTGGAAGTAGATCAAGCACACTGTGTGTGGTACTGCATGGGACGGCCACACAGGGTTTCATTTAATAGTGGTCTTTGAAGGTAGCTAGGATAGACCCTCAGGGGGTTAAAAGAGCTGCATAAGTTTCTGATTTTAAACAGGTGAGTTTCTGGCCTGTGTATTTTATAAAGACATTATGGGCATATCAGAGTGTGTTCCTATTTGTTGCAGTTTGACCACCTTCATGGTCACACAGCAGTAGAGTGGCTGGCACACTACGTCCCTGCCTAGGTAACCATGACAAACAACCTCAGTTACAGCTCAGGAATCAGTTTCAGCAAGGGACAAACCTGTAGACAAACTGGATATCTTTAGCCTTGCACCAGGCTCTTCCAAGCCAGTCAGACCGTAGCTCCAGGGGTGTTTAATTTACTGCTGTATCTATGAAGGATGTGCTGCTTGGTCCCATGTCATGCTGGAATCTTACAGTGAGAACTAGAATTCCAACTACCTGCTTTATACTTAAACTACTAGGAAACAGATCAGGCTTATGCCATAAATTAGCAGGAATTTAATGCCACTGGAGAATTTGAGGCACTCTGGGAAATTCTTGCAATCTTTGTCAACTAACGTTGTTCTGAGGTGTTCCCAAATCCGGGGACATTGTTGCAGGACAATATTTTAACGCTTCCATTTTCATGAAGTCCATCTTCATTTCTATGTATTTTCAGAGAACGACATGGCATCAGGAGATGGCAATTCTGTAAAAAAGGAATTTGTTAAGGAGAAAGCTATTAACTCTCCGGTAATGAAATGGCTAAATCCTCGCTGATGTTTACTTACACTCACAGGACTTTCAACTGAACGCATTTCTCACAGGTTATTGAATATGCAACAACACACTTTAAGAAAAAAGTAGATCTATTCCATATAAAAATGTAACCTCTAAAGGCCAATCGTGGTTTTGTTTTTATGAGAAAAATGTTTACTTAAAAATAGACTGTACAGTGTATATGATTTTTTAATATTTGTTTTGATAAGTATTTTGAGCAGATAAATGTATTGTGGATTCCTGAATGTATAGTAATATTAAAAAAACCAAACATGATTGAACCTTCCTCACTTAAATAATGCCAGAAGCCGAGTCCTGCAGCCTAAAGCCAGGAAAGTTCTCACTGAATTTGGTGGACAGTCTGGGTGACTGAAATTACTGGTGTGGAACCAGTGTGAAGAAAAGCACATCAGCAAATCCCGGGACTGAAAACAACAGCGTTGCATCACAAAAGCAATCATAGCAACATAGGAGTACAACAGTGTGAAGTGAATAAACGAGAGTTAGCTGTTAGTTATTTTCTGGGTTTTGAAAATTTGTTGACAATTCCTTGGACATAGATAAGCCTTGTTTCAGTGAGAAAACACCCAGCATTTCAGTTTATACCTTGCGAATCACTTAGCCAAGACACTGCAGACATATTGTATTGAGGTGGATTTCTATAGTTAAATTACACAGATTTGCAGAGAAAGACCTGAAATGAAAGGAGCTGCTTGGCACTATTTCAATATATATTTTTCTATAAAGCAGCTACTTTGGGGATGAGATGGTCTGATGCCAGAGGCCAGCAAACAGACCTTTGTAATTTTCCATCTTCTTTGCTGGCTGAGGCCCATCTGCAATATACAGGTAGTGCGTCTAATCCAGTGTAGGGAAGACCTGGACCCTCAGTGATTAGTAGGGCAGCTGCAGCCTGCACTGCTTTGGTACCCAGTCCTTTATTTCTTACTTGCCGGAGCAAATGGACCAAGCAGTCCTTTGAATAACTTAGATAGGTTAGTGTGTTGCAGGAACCAGCAGTCCCTCATCAGTCCATCCTGATGGATAAAGTATTTCTAGTATAAAAAATCTCAATGAGATGGGTTTGCTAATATGGGAACAATCAGATCCTCAGATGATAGAAATGGATGTAGCTGAGTGAACTTGGACTGTATGAGTTCAGGAACTGCCTTGTAACACAGAGCACTCTCATTGGAGATGTGATTTGAATCAAATACCTTCTTTAAAATCAGTTTGAACTTTGATAGCTAATTCAGTGGAAGAGGGAACACACAGCACTGCAGCCAGAGTTTGGGGGAGGATCGGAAAACATACTTTTAAAACTATGAACAACAAAACTCCAAAGCCTTTAGAGAGTCCAAATCCTGATCCAAAGACAATGTTGGTGGAAGCAAGTTGCTTTCACCTGAGAAATCTGAATGTGCTTCTCTAGAACAAGAGGATGATGACATACAAAAGTCAATACAGCAGTGCAGGAGAGCATGGGACATAAATACAAATCTCTAGCATATACCACATTTTAACCTTCACTGAATGTTCAGATCTGAGAGAGAGCGCAATATTTTCTTGAGCTATGTACAAGCAATCATACAGTTTCTCACCTACTGATATAAGAAGGTTTTTTTTCTTCATTTCACTGAGAGCAGGATCAAACCCAAAAGTCCTTCAGCAGACTGCAGATATTATTTAAAGAATGTAGTAAAATTTTGCATATATTATTACTATTTTGCAACAGTGTCATAAATGACATCACAAGTTCTTGAATGTAAATCTAATAAGCTGGTTGGTTTTAAAAAGTATATGATTATTATTGTTCAATAAAAATAACAATTGAAAGCATCACTGTCTACTGGATCTATTCGTTAATTGAAGTCAGACTGCTAGTGATGGCACAGCCATGGCTCATGCAGACTAGGCACAATTGTGCTCCCAGTTCCACAGAAATGATTTTACACTGGCTACATCTGTTTCAGTCAGTTTGCTGAGGATCATTTTGTGTTGCTGAAGCTGAGCCCATGTCCAGAACGGTTTTTTGTCCATACCATTCAACTGTCTTCATCTCCAAAAAGAGGCTGTTCCCCTACTAGGGACAGCCCCTCCCTGTCCAACTTCAGTGCAGAAGTGGTTTGGGAATCATAGAATCAGTATGACTGAAAAGGACCTCCAGGATCATCAAGCCCAGCCCTCATGCCAACATCTTCCTAACTACTAGACTATGGCCTTAAGTGCTATATCTACTTGCATTTTGAATACCTCCAGGGATGGTGACTCTACCACCTCGCTGGGCAGCCTGTTCCAGTGCCCAGCCACTCTCTCAGTAAAGAACTTCTTTCTAAGATCCAATGTAAACCTTCCCTGACAAAACTTCAGGCCATTGCCTCTTGTCCTATCACTAGTAATTTGTGAGGAGAGACCAGCACCAGCCTCCTTTTAGGTAGTTGTAGAGAGCAATAAGGTCTCCTCTCACCCACCAGTCCTTTCCTCTTAGTAAGCAGTAAGTCCAGTAATGTCCTTCCCCTGGTAAGTTTGTTTACTACTGAGTCAAGAAGTTATCTTCCACACATTCCAGGAACCTGGACCTTTTCCTCTTTGCTGTTTTATATTTCCACCAGATGACTGGTAAGTTCAGGTACCCCACAAGAACAAGGGTTTGTGATTTTGATTCATCAACTCCTTCATCCTTGTTGGGTGGTCTGTAACAGACTCCCAACAGGATATCCACATCATTGGCCTTCCTCAGCTTTCCCCATAAACGTTCTCTGGACCATCCTGACACATTTCTGTAATAGAGACTACATCATAGCTGTTGTGGTGCAAGGGAGTCCCCTTGCTGGCTTACGCACTGCCAGGACAGAGTGGTCAGACCATTTACCCTTGAAAAGCCTTGGGACTGTTTGATTTATCGTATGAGAGCAACCTCTGGATCCACATGTGGCAAAGAAGGACAGGAATTCCTGCAAAGGTTTTGTGACTGTTTTCTTCTGTTTTCCATCAAATTTATAAAAGATTTTTACATTGTGTCAGCTGCTACAGTGAGATATTGCTCCATACAGTTTAGATTTGAGGATAAAACTATAATAAAGTAATTTTTATTATGCTGTATATATATAATTTTATCCGCTATTTTTTGAAACTTTCATGTACTGCTACCAGTGGCAATGGGAATACATTGGTAGAAGAAGTAATCCAAATGATCATAGATTCATAGAATCATTTAGGCTAGAAAAGACCTTTGAGATCATCAAATCCAACCATCAACCCAGCGCTGCTAAACCGTGATACTAAGCATCATTTTAAATACCTCCAAGAACTACTAATCTGGGCAGCCTGTTCCAAAGCTTAATAAGCATTTCAATGAATTTTTCCCTAATGCTTGCCCAATTTAAAGCATCCCTGGTGTTACTTGTGGCCATTTCCTCTTATTCTGTCACTTGTTACTTGGGAGAATACACAAACTTCCCTTCAAATAGTTGTAGGGAGCAATAAGGTCTTCCCTCAGCCTCCTTTTCTACCAGCTAGACAACCCTGATCTCCTCAGCCACCTCTCACGGGACTTGTTCTCTAGACCATTCAACAGCTTTGTTGCCCTTCTCTAGACATGTTCCAGAACCTCAACGTCCTTGAAGTGAGGGGCCCAGAACAGAACACAGTATTTGAGGTGTGGCCTCACCAGTGCTGAGTATAGGGGGACAATCACATCCCTACTCCTGCTAACTGCAATAATTCTGAAATATACCAAGATGCTATTTGCCTTCTTGGCTGCCTGAGCATGCTGCCAGCTCTGGTCTTTAGCCACTTGTCAATCAATACTGGACAGATTTCCAACCACTCTTCCACCAGTCTGTACGTAGGGCTGCTTTGGGCTGTTGCTACACCTGCAGGACTCAGCACTCGGCCTTGTTGAACCTCATACAACTGGCCTCAGAGCAATGATCCAGCCAGTCCAGATCCCTCTCTAGAGCCTCCCCACCATCAGGCAAGATCACTCCCACCTAACTTGGTATCATCTGCAAAGCTCCTGAGGGTGCCTGTGACTGCATGCCAGGTGGATTTAAACTCCAGTCACCACAACACTTTGGGCCAAGCCATGCAGCCGTTTTCTTACCCAGTGAAGTGTATGTCCATCCAATCCACGAACAGCCAGTTTCTCCAGCAGAATGTTGTGATAAACAGTGTCAAAGTCTTTACCAAAATTCAGGTAGAGGACATCCACAGCCTTTCCATCATCCACTAAGCTAGTCTCCTTCACAGAAGCAGACAGGGAAAACAAGCAGGACCTACTTTCACAAAGCCGTGCTGTCTAGGTCTGATCACCTGGCTGTCCTGTTCACCTGGCTGGCCTTACGATGCCACTCAAGGTCATCTGCTCTGTAACATTCCCCAGTACCAAAGTCAGCCTGGCAGGTCTATAGTTTCCTGGATCTCCTTCAGGCCCTTCTTGTAGACGAGTGTCACATTCACTAACCTCTAGTTGACTGGGATCTCCTGGATTAGCCAGAACTGCTGCTAAACAGTGGAAAGCTGGACTTCTGCCAGCTTTCTTGGTACCCTTGGGTAGGTCACATCCAGCTCCATTAGACTTGTGTGTCTAAGTGGAGTAATAGGTCACTGACCATTTTTCCTCCTGGGTTATGTGGCTTCATTCTGCTCCCTATGCCTGTCTTTCAGCTCAAGAACTGGGCACTCAGAGAACAGCTGGTCTTACTATTAAAGATTGAAGTGTAGAAAGCACGAAGTACTCCAGCCATTTTTCATTCTTGGTTCCTATATTTAACCCCACATCCAATAGAGGATGGGGAGTCTTCTTAGCCCTCCTTTTCCCATAAATGTATTTACAGAAACATTTTTAAATATTCTTTTATGGCAGTTAGCCACATTAAGTTCTAGTTGGGCATTAATCCTTCTGATTTTCTCCCGGTACAACCTCACAACATTCTTGTAGTCCTCCTGAGTTACTTGCTCCTTCTTCTTCCAAAGATACTAAACTCTCTTTTTTGACCTGTGTTCCATCCAAGGAACTCTGTTGAGCCAGGCCATTCTTCTTCACTGTTCGCTTGCCTTTAGGCCAATGTGCCTTAAAGGTTTCCTTCTTGAAGAATCTCCAGCCCTGGCTGTTCTGCCTCCCAAGGAATGCAAAGTGGTGTTCATGGAACCAAGGGCTCTCCAATGACTTCTTCTTTGTTTTCTACCCTTTCATCTTCCTGCTTTTCCTTTCACATCATTCCGGTCCCCACTGCACACTCCAAATAATGTCCCATATTTTGCACATGTGGATTTTCTTTTACACTTTTTTCTGCAACCAACTCGAAGTTCCAGGCATCTTCTTTTCAGTTTATCTTTCCTTCTCATAGAAGCCTGAAGTTACCTGTAGATGCTATTCTCTTCTGGGGTAAATGTCATGAGTTATGTAATCACACAATGTGCTCCTGTAATCTAGTTTCTAGATTTAAGTGGGGCCATATATGTTATTTCTGCTGCAACTTGGTCTAGGTGATCCTGCTGTGGCGGGGGGGATTGGACTAGATGATCTTTTAAGGTCCCTTCTAATCCCTAATGATTCTATGGTTCTATGAAAAATGTTTTGGCAAACAGGCCTTATTTCTAGTAGGTAGACTATTTTCTCAACTACTAAACAGTGAGCTAGTAACTGTGCACATTTTATTTTATATTTCACGTGCAATGACACTGACAAGAAATGTGCTGTGTTACCATACCACAATGTCTAGTACAGCCTGTGTTACAGCATAATGGCAGACATTACTGTTCAAACACCGTATCATCTTGTGTTTTAGAGTGATGCCTGAAATATATAGAACAGCCTGAAGTATATACAAATTTAGTCCATCCAGGATGGAAATAATACGCAATCACTATACTTTCAGTGTCGATCAGCTTTTAGTGAAAACAGCGTTGTGAGTTTCAACCGTGCAAAGTCTTTAAGGTACTTCAATGTACAATTTATTTCCATAAATACATTCACACAAGGAGTGAATCCCTTTTCTGAGGTATCACTGCCTTGTCACCATAGCATGGTGAACAATATAAATTGGTCACTGTCATCACCAGGACATACACGCCAGAGCCAAAACAGCAAAGTATGTATTTTAAATGAAAATACATGTACCATCACCCCTGTACATGCTTGCTGTCCATTTAAATGGACTGACAGGTCACAGCACTGCTTTGAAAGTATTTCCTGACACCTGCGAAGTTGGTAAATATTTCCTGTTTTTGTTGTGTCTTGCAAAATAGGAATTTTACAAGTTGGACTGACAGTTCGACAGGCACTACAACCTCTAGTTTGTCAGTTACTAGTGGGGGTTACACTGGGCTTTGTGAGTGCCTGAGGAAACTGGCTGACAAACCGGTGTGTTCTGGATTTCTTGGTCCCCCAAATTAATGAACCAACACTATTCAAGCATAGTAAATTGTTCATCTACCCCCTAGGTGGTTTCATTTTGGTAGAACAATTGAATATAGCAATTAAAACAGCAAAACATTCGGATGCTGAAGCACTCCTTCCCATCTCTTTATGCAGCACTTGCCAGTGACCCCTATGAACGTGCTGGTTGCCCCTGTCATGGCTGAGATGATTGTATTGCACACAAACCTGGAGATCCTGTCTTTTCTGCAGATGCCAGCTGGAATACAGCCACAGCTCTGGCAGACCCATGTTCCACATGCTGCATCATTACAGAATTCTCAAGGCAGGCAAAATGCTCTGTGTAAACAAACAAACCTGTGTTTGGGTGAAGAAAAAGAGATTTCTTTAACTTTATTGGTACATGGCGCTCCTGATCCTCTCCAATCCACCACGCTTTCAAGTGGCTGCAACCCAGATTCATGCACTAGTTCCCTTTCTACTTTTGAAAGCTATGAAGTAAGTAGTAAACTGAAATTTAGGATTATGCATGAGCTGGCCTTCACAATTTTAATGAGATACAGATTCATTTTTTAAACAAATTACATGATGTATGCAATTTTTCTGCTTTGCAAACCCTGATCCTATATTTGATAAACTGGGACAACTGAAATCATACGAATATTATTTGAAAATGTCTTTCTTCTTTGTTAGGGAAACATCTATTTTTGAAGAACAAATAATGGATTGGAATGCCATTGAAATCCAAACACAATATTAGTATGTTCCTGAAAAAAAAAGTTACAATGCTGGGGGAGAATGTACCAGAGCCCTGGCAGCTCTGTCACACTTTCCTGTTTGTTATTTTTAGTTTTCCATTCCCGCTTTTTATTTTGGGCTTTGCTTTGCTTCCTATGCAGCTTCCCCTTGACTCCTGTGGAGCTCTGTCTTACATATTTCAGGCATTTGGCTCTTCCCCCTGCTTTTTTTTTAACTTCAAAGGAAACCCAAGCAATGCTGTCCCGTTTCAGGAACTCATGTTTCTCTTGGCAGTGGCTGCGTTCTGGTTTTCTAAAAGCATTTAGGGAACCTACATTGCTAGTCTTCAGCTTGTAACATGCTCAGGCTTTATAAGCATAAAAAAAGAGCAGTACACAAGGAGTCTGCTCTCCAGTATGTCCTGCTCTTTGCACCAGAGAAACTGCCAGTGCACAGCCTCATATTACAGTTCCAGGATGGCA
The DNA here is from genome assembly GCA_028565055.1 of Phoeniculus purpureus. Lineage (NCBI taxonomy): Eukaryota > Metazoa > Chordata > Aves > Bucerotiformes > Phoeniculidae > Phoeniculus > Phoeniculus purpureus. Next base: position 11,905,312 of record JAOXOE010000874.1, on the reverse strand, counting down.
CTAATGGAAAATGAACAGTATGGGCTGTGGTGAGGCACTGCATTAGAAAGAATTTTTATTTTTCATCCCCTTGTCTTTATATTGAACTATTTGTAATTTTGTACAGCAATACAGCTGACCTACAGAACTGGAAATGTTGTCACTTCTTAAAGCCATAACACAAATCTCATGGCACGGAAGGCTTTGCTAGCAGCCTAGGATCTATCTGCACAGAATTAATTAGCAACCTCAGCTGATGTTTAAAAAAAAAATTTTTGGGGAGGGTTTTCTTTTTCCCCACATTAAATCCCACTGCAGGAGAATGCACTCAATTGCTGCCGTGCACCAAGTCTCAGAAATCAGCAGTAACACATACAGTCCAAAACAAGTTGTTAAAAGACTGAGCCAAACCCTTCAGGATTTTGGAACTGATGCTATGATTTCTTGTGACCTGGCTTAAAGGTCACAACTGTGGTTGAAAGCTCAGAGCTAGCAATGTTGAAACTGCCCAACAGTATGTACAAAACTAGAGCACACAACAAACGAGGGTGAACAGCAGAAGTATCTTTATCCCTCCCCTAATTTTCTCATCTTTCTACTTTAAAAAGCTGCCTCAAGCTGCTGAAATCTGCTGCTGGCATGACAAGTGACAACAGCTCTCTCCCTCTGACCAGTGTGAGGGCAGGCATACCCAGCACCACCACCAGTAGGTTTCCACCATCTCTAAGGTGGACACACAAAAATAGATCATATCAGTTCCAGCCAATAATAAGGGTCAAATACCTGGACAACGTGAACGTGATGACTTCACATAAGACATACATGGTAGATCATTTTAACCCTAACACTTGGGTAGGTAGAGACATCTTGCAGTGCTGCTACTCACCTCAATTAAGGACATAACATAAAAAGAGAGTGTGAATGATTGTTAGGTCAGACTGAAGATCCTTCTAGCCTAATACCCTCTTTACAATGACCTCCTAACAGTGTCCTAACAGCCATTCATACTGCCAGTCTTTTTCTTAGGACCTCCCCAGGATCTATCATCTTTTTCCAGTGACAAGGTCTATCACAACAAGAAGGAAGTGGACTGTTTTGGGAAGTCCAGGTGGCAGAGACAGTAATGCTGTGCTACAGTACAGTCCTGAAAGGCTCATCTGCAAGTGGAGGTGTTGGGCAGACCCAGTCTAATCACTTCATGAACAGGCGATCACCTGCAGATTCTTATATATTTTAGATCGAAATAAGATGACTTATTTGAAACACTTGGTTTTCTGTTACGTCAAGTGATTCCTGAAGGGGTACCATCCACCCTTAAGACCTGGCCCCACTGCTGTTCTCTGAGCCCCTCAGCTGCTCATAACACATAAGCAAATTAAGCTGTGGCCTTTGCATCTGCTCTTCTCCACCCTGGCCATATGTCTAGGCAGAGTTTAGCTGAGCAGTACTCTCCATGCACCTCCCCACATGACGTTGCAGTGTGGAGGGCACTCAAGAGCGTTTTGCACTCACCTCATTTTAAAAATTCTTTTTCTTGAATATTCTTTATTTTCCATTTGCTTTTAACTTTGCAGCAGTCTCAGTAATGGAAAGACAAATTCAGGTGTGAAGGCTGTTGAAATGCTGCTGAAATGCCGCATTTCAGGGGCAGGCTGTACTACTGCAACTGTCTGACATGGTAGTAGCTGGAATTAAGAGGAGATGCTAACGACCTTAATTCTCCAATTAATCCTGAGCCTATAATCAGCTCACTGGCCACACACTGGCCTTTCTTGCTGTACACTGGATAAGAATTCTTTCTCAGGCCACTTAATTTCCTAGGATCAAAATAAAATGCCAAAAATAGCTCTTGGATGATCACTGTGAACTACCTGGTTTCATGTGTCAGAGTTTCTCCCGGCTCCATGTGCTTCTGGCCTGAAAATCACTGCATTATTGAAGTCCCCAAATGGCTCATTACTCTTATTTATGTCTTTAAATGCTGGTATGGACAAAGCCGTTCTTATCTTTGTGATGCTTCCTCACATTATATTAATGTGGGGTACTGTGTCCAGTTCTGCAGTCCTCAGCACAAGAAGGACATGGACCTGTTGGAGAAGGTCCAGAGGAAGGCCACAAAACTTATTAGAGAGCTGGTTTTAAAATCAAAGAGTATAGGTATAGACCACATATAAGGAGAACATTTTTTACAATGGCGATGGAGAAACACTGGCACAGGTGCTACAGAGAGGTCATAGAAGCACCATTCAAAGCCAGGTTGGACAGGGCTCTGAGCAACTCAATTTAGCTGGAGAAGTTTCTGCACAATACAGGTAAGCTGGACAAGATGAGGTTTGAAGGTCCTTTAAACACAAAACATTCTGTGATTCTATGATTTTACTTTCCCATTAGAATTTGTGGATCCCCAAAACTTTTGACCCAATCCTACCTCCAGTAGAGGAAATAGGAAAATTTGTGTGACTGGAAAATAACAAATAGGATTAGTAGCACTGCCTGAGGAATTGTGAAATTGTGAAGGACTTAATATGCTATATAGTAGCAGAACAGGAGTTGCAGCAAGAAATACAAACATAAAATTGGCTTAAACATTCAATTGAGATAACTGCTTGTGCATTAGTCTGTATTTATCTGTCTTTGTTACTTGGATATTCTTTACTGTCCTGCTTGCATGTGAATATACTTACTGTATTTTCCTGATTTCTTGCCATCTTCACTCTGGAAATACTTGGATTTGCAGCCAGGTCTCTGTTGTGAGTGTGAGGGGAGGTCTATCCATTATGTTATCCAGGGAAAAGAGGCTTTTTTTTAATGAATCAAAAAATGTGCTCTTGATTTAGAAAAACACAATATATCCTCACTCCATGTAAACAGTCTGACATTCAGGTGGAATGCAGCCAGAAGAACTATAAATAAGACTCTTAATAAGAAAGGAGACAGAAGCATTTAGAATTCAGCTGGCAGTGCTCACAGATGGAGTCTTAGCAAATGAGTTACTGTAGCTTGTGCTCTCAAAAGCTCAGATGAATCTGTGCTGAAGCAGGTAGGAATATTTTTCCTCTGAAAACAACAATGGAGTATCCTGTGTGCTACAAAAACCTTTCATCACCTTGTGGTGCTTCCTCCACTACTTACTGAGCATCTTGCAGTTACCAGTGCATTCCCCATTGCTGCTGTCATAGGCAGAATGGCAGTACAACTTGCACATGGCAAACGGAGGAAAGAGAATGCCAAGTGTACCACCCACGATTCCAGTGGTACTCCTTGTCAAAGCAAAGACTCCAAACCAGCCTAGTGACCTGCATAATGATCCCTCTCACATGAAGCTCTTTCAAAATGTTTGCAAGGTAAACCTTCAGGCATTCAGTGACGTCTATTAGTTTGGTACTGGGAGAGGACTTGATTATGGTGCAGGGTGTGCATTTTGCGTCCTAGAACCTTATAATTTTAATGAAGTACCTCTGATGGCTACTGCTGCAGTTTAACTTATCACAGTTTAGCAAGTTTGCACAACAATGTTTCCTCTAGCTCTGGACAGACGTTTGCTTCTAACAGCCTTGGACATCTTCACAACTGATTCTTCAGGAAGATTTGTGAAAATATTTTTTGTTTACACAGACATTTTCGGATCTGGGATGCTTCACATAAGTAGGGTGAACATGAATGATGTCAACTGACGGTCATCAGAAATTCAATTTTATTGATTTATCAGGGAACAGAAACAAAATCACAAGAGGATTCTTTCCACAGCCCCTACTCACATGTTTGTCTGAACTTGGTAGAACTATAGTAGCAGAAAAGTTCAGAAGGATAGATAAAAACACAAATATCAGTTCCTGTTGTACCCCTCAGTCACACTGCAGAAAGCATTGTATGTTCTAGGTTTTATTTCCCAAACTCACAGAGGTGGTATGGAAACCTGGAAGTCCTGTTTTCCTTCTTAGAACCAGGCCTGCGTCTCTTACAAGGCAAACAATACCCTCCACATCAGAATTAAAATGAATAGATAGACCATCAAAATCATGTAAAGTCATCAGCTGCCTGCACACCAGGACAGCGAAATATTTAACCGAGGAGCTTTTCAGATGAATCAAGTAAATTCTATTGTACATGGGGTTGACTCACATAACTGTGAGACCTCATTGTCCCCTTCCCTCTCTGCTTCCCTCCTTTTGTTTCACACCATTATTTTTAGGTGGACATTAAAGTGCTTTGGGACAAAGACCATGTCTTCCTGTGAGCTTGCATACAGTGAAGTCGAAAGAAGTCCCAGTTCCGTGCTAGGCTGTGCAAACCCATGCTGATCTGAGAAAAGCACATGCGTATAATCCTCAGCAGATAGGCACGTGCATAGGCAAACACCTACACTTGAAATGTTGGCTGTAATTAGCTTAGGCAGCAATGTATCACACCTGTAACTCACATTCATGGTCCAATATACCTCTATGACTCTAAAGCATGAGATATGCACAAGGAGAATCAAACTAGTAGTATGTACTCATATGTGGACACCACATTGCTGTCTCTACTACAGTAGTTCTTTGAGCTCCTTGTTAATGTTTTCTTCTTGCCTTTTGCTAGGCTAAAGTAAATTCAGCCTCTCTACTATGCTAATTGGTTTCTAATTGCCTGCATTTTTTATAATTCTTGTTATAAATGCTCTTTTACATGTTTTTATCCTCTCACATGTGTTCCACTGTGCAGTGGAAGTTACTTCAGCAGACAAATCATGTCTCTTTCCCTTCTAGTTATGTGAAACAGAATGACATCTCACTCTATTATCTATCTCACTGATTGTCTATTCACTCTTACAAACCTCAGGTTTAAACTATTTTATTCAATGAAATCTAAAACATTTACTTCTTTATACTATTTCTGTCCAGTTCTTCTTCTTAATGGTGTTTCCTACCACGAGTTGGAACACACAATAAAGAAAACCAGAAAAAAACCCAGAAGAAACATTGAGGCAGTGTTTGAAGCTGTGAAGTTTTTAACAGTATAGTGCCGTTACTTTGTCCTATGCTTATATTTAAAAATAATGGCCATATTTACTACCTTATAATGACTACATCTTTATCTCTAAAACACATTTCTTTTTCCTGTTTAAAGAGGAAGAAAGTCAGAACCAATGTACTGATGTAATATAGCTGGGTTCACCCACCACAGGCAGTAGAACTGGAAATAGTCTCAGATCTCCTGATAATCCTTGAGATGTTGAAAAATACTTGGCCCTTTATAAAATGGAAGCCTATGCCTTAGGATTTTTCTGCTTCTGAGGATGAATATGTCTGTTTCTGGAGTGCTTTCCCACTAAAGTGCTTACAGAAGGGCAAGCGGACTTCTGTATAAGCATTGTAAAGGCTTCAAGAACAAGCCCCTTGGCCTCAGCGCCAGGTTTCCAGGCAGCAGCTCTAAATGTTTCCAGAATCCTTTCTTTGCCATCATGTCTTCACGAAAGGCAAATATTTTTCTTTCTGATCTGTGCACTTAGCACTTCCAAACATTTTCATCAGTCACAGGATGGTGTCTTCTTACTTGAAATACATGATTGTGTCTAAAGTTGTATTCGATAAATAGCTGAAAAGCTAATTACCTTCTGCTTGAGACTTTTAATTACTTGGTCTGTTAAAACGAGGCATCATTTTGGGAAAAGAACTTTATTTTATCTGGGAAGTCGGAACTACAAAATCCAGATCCTATAGAGTGTTGTTGCCTTTGGGACAAGAGACATGGAATTCACATACAAACGAACATTTGTGGAGAATGAAGAGGCAGCAAAGATATAAGTCAAAAGGAAAGATAAAATCATAAAGCTATACCTAGCAATACTAACAAAGCAAAAGAGAGGATTTTTGATACAAGATTTGCCCTTGCTGGATCATTTCTTACTCTTTTTGTCCCTCCACCTTGATTTCCTTTCTTTCTTTTGTTCCTCAGGGTCTGCCTGCTCTGGTAGTGCTTCCATCCTCTCCATGGCTGTGCCTCTCTCCTTCCAGGCACCCTGCTTGCAGAGCACTACATGCTTCTCTTCTATCTCATTCATAGTCCTCCTCAAAATGTATTGGGTAGAGACACATTAGCTACACAGAGGTTATTGTGCAGAATTAACACTGTGAACATCCAATCATGTCTCTTCCAGGGGTGCAGATGCCACAACTGCTAACACTTTTGCTTGTGTGGGTTAAGGGATCAAGAACTATGGGAGCAGCCCGCAAATGGGTTCTTCTGAAGTCTATTGTCTTAGTGTCACTGAAATGATCTATTTAGATAAGGCAGACACTGGGGAAACTATCTGGGGTATGTGCTTATCCCATGGCTCAACCATCAACTGCAGCATTGCAGCACTGTCAGCATACGTTACACCCACACTATTGGGCTGTCTGCATGTAAAGGCTTTCTGTTTTAGCAATACTGGCAATATCTCACGTGAAGAAGAGCACTTGTATTGGCTTCGCTCAAACCAGCTCACAGTGGAATATGCTACGCTGACAGGAGACTCTTTATCCAAATAATTACACACCCACCAAGGCTTTTGTTGGCAATTTTCTTCAGGCTCAGAGCCAATGGTATTAGCGTGATGCAGTATCCCACTGTGGGGTGGCAATTTGTTCAGAGTGTAATGGCAAAGAACCCATTTCCAAGAAAAGAGAGATCCAAGTCCTCTGCTCTCTTCTTGTCATTAAGAATGAAAAAATTTCTCTATCTGTGTAAATGTTCCTAGGATTGTACTTGTATTCCATAACCTTTACTGAAAATGTATTGGTTAGCTGATGCTGGTTGAAATACCTTATTTAAATAGAATTTTTATTGAATGGCATCTGGGGAACTAAGAGTGCAATGAAAGAAATTTTGTGGGATCAAGTAAAGAATCAACAAGTGAAGCAACGTAGACATTTTTAAGAATTATGGTGCTATTTTTTTCTTAAAAGCAGCAGCAAAGTGCTCTGGGAATATTGTAGGTTTGGATCCTGCCGAATGATTTTTTTCAGATGTGCCTTCCTGAATTTTATGTGAAATCCAGAGAAAGAATAACAAAAAACATATCATGCCATAAATCACTCTAAGTGCAAATGGTCTTTAAAAAAACCATTTAAATAAAGTGCCTATTCCTATGATAACATTTTTTTTAAACGAAGAACTTATATAGTGATACCTGTATGGTTCATTTTAACCAGATGTAATTGATAACATTCATGAGTGATTTGTGGTTATGGTAACAATGGGCAACTATTTACTTCTGAGAGAAAAAAAACAGATAATAGATTTTCTGTTTCTCTTTTAATCTGTTTTGTGTGGAGAGGAAGAGTCTAATATCTTAAGTCAAAACCATTGTAAAATTACATTGGCACCAGTATCTGAAAAATGCCAGAGAAAAGCAAGAATAAATATTTTGCAAGAGAAAGGATAGTGGGGTTTTATATTTTAAAAATGTACTCTCTGCAATAGACCTCTACGTCTTGAGAGCTCAGATCTTCAGCTGGATCAGCTTTTGGATTGGTGTGTTTAAATTCAAGCATATAAGTAGTATTGTAAGTACCAGTCGAATGTGCAACTTTATGAGCTCTTGGAAATTTCCCTGCATGAGATGAGTGTGCTCTGCATCTTTCAGGTGTGGGACACTGTAAACACCTCTGGAATAAATGGACTAGGTGTCTGCCCTCAAACATTCCCATTTCTGTGTTAGTCTCCTGTTTGCTATGACTCAGCTCTCATTAGCTAAATAAGTCAGTAGAGGACACCACCACAGATGTAAAGTCTTCAGGACCTGGACTGAATAGACCTGTGTAACTCTTTCCCAGCTAAAATTAAAGTTGTTTGGAAATGCTGGATTTGCACATTCAAACCCCTCGGGCTTGATACTTTTTTTTGGGTGATCCTGCCAATGAAATTCTTAAACAGATTGGAGTGATTTTATATTTGCTTTTCTGTTTTCTGTTTTAGGTTTGAGCAATGTCTCACCGTCTCCATTCGCCAGCAGCTTTGAGAGCTCTACCCAGTAAAATGGTAACTCTGAGATTTATTCACACATGGCTTTCAGGCTCCGCTTCAGCCTACATTTATCTTCAAATCATTCAGATTTACACGCTAGTGGGCACTGCTCTCTGCAGAGAAAATAGCAGGTAAGAGCTGCAGATTTCACCCATGGTCATCTGAATATCTAAAATCTCATCTGTACTATTGACTTCTCAACAGACAATATACTTTTTAATTGCAAAACTAAATCCTTTTTAGATATCTAAGAGGGAGTACAGGTTCACCTAAGGCTGAGCTACCATTTGCACCCTGCAGGTCAAAGACAGAATGTGACTGAGCCCTCAAGGCATTACTTTCATGAAAGCACTTCACTTGCACTGCCACCTGTGTGCTGGGTGCTACCTCTTCGAGTTCATGGCTAAATCACATTTATGCGATGAACAATGCCAAATCCCCAACAACAATGAAAACCTGCCAGAGTGACAGGGAGATGCGTTCTGAGTGGGACTTACTATATCAAATTGACATATGCTGCAGAGACTATGACTGAGAGAGTTTAAATGTGCTCAGTTAGCGTGTGTTAGTCCAGGGGTACATTGAGCTACACAGAGCTATGGCTGACCTGAGTAACTGATGCTGGATCTTGCTTAGTGGAACGGCTGGTCTCAACCTTTCAGACGTCCCTTCAAACCACTACTTCCACAACTCTGTTTAAAGCATTTGTACATCGCAGCTGCAGTGTCATTTCCTTTCCTGCTAAACCTCTGCACACCCAAACCTAGGTCAGTTACACTAAACTGTACACACTTGACTTGATGTCTTCTAGAGGTGAGAGGACTTAAAGATTTTACTTTTTCTGCAGATTATACAGGGGAATTATGGAGAATAGATAAACTGTAGTTGTTTGAGTTAGGTCAGGTGACTACTAACCCCTGCTTACAACTGAGATAAGTTCTGGCTCCTGTTAAAATAGCATTTATAGCCACACAGAAATGGGAAACAATGAACCAATATTGAGATAATAGCCTGAACTCATCAAGGGAGTACTTTACTCTGCAGTTTACCCTGCAGTCAATAGAATAGAAAAGAACAGAAGATTATTTCAGTTGAAACGGACTTGGATTGTTCTGGTCCAACTGCCTAACTAGTTAAATATCATGTGTAGCATTATATGTAAATTAAAAGCTGCCTTTCCAAACCAATGCACTAAATGTTATGGGCTCAGACCAAACAGAAATATAAAGAAAAGCAGCCAGGCCTTGAGATGGGGTCTCAGACAGAATTTACCAGGCAGTTGAGCAACTTAGAGAAAACAAAAGGGGTTTATTAAATCTGTAACTATGTACAGAAAGAAGGAAAGGCCCAAGCAAGTTAGAAAACCAGAAACCTCCACCATAATGCTATTACATGCATTTCTGAGTAAACTGAGCAATAATTATGTAAGCAGCCTTTGTTTCCAGACGAGATCCCTGAGGCAGAGGACATACATGCACACTTTCAAAGACACAAGGGCAAGGGCGACCACTCGCTATCTCAGCTCCCCCCATTTTCCCGGAGCAATCTGCTAAAGATTTAATAGTCGCAAGTCCTTTCACCTCAGTTCTGCTTTCTCAAAACATCCCAAAGTTTCTCAGCAGCAAAGCGACAAACCGTTTCTTCTCCTGCTGTTTAATCAGTCAAGATGGCAAAGGCTGCATGGCCAGCCACATGGTAAACACACAATGGTGGCGGCCACATGGCTGTATCTAGCAGAGACCTTCCTCCTCCTCCTCTGGGCTTTGAGGTCTCCCTCTTTAAAGTTATCGCACTGACACCGCTGGGCTTGTAACAGCTTCATTTTCTCACTCGATGCAGGGAGGGATAAGCATCGGTGGTTCCTCATGGCGTGGGTGGAGGAAGGGCTTTCTGTCCGCACAGCTCAGCTTGGTGCAGCTCGGCTCAGCAGCAAGGCAGAGCATGGTGCCACCACCCTCTGCCCGCTGCTGCAGCCTGCATTCCAGCCTGGCCATGGCCGAGCAGATCCGGGGACCTGCATGGCTGGGGCCGCTAACAGCTGGGGTCCACCCCGTCGCGGTCCGGACTCCAGAGAAGGAAGCAGCAGGAAAAGCGAAAGGCTCACCCCTGAGCAGTCTTTTATCAGCACGCAGGGCACCTGATAAATGCCCCTAGCCCCTCTTCTAAACTGAGCACAAACCGCCTTCCCCAGCCACCTCGCCTCCCGCCCTGCCCCTGGGTCTCAGGTGCCTTCACAGTACCTGTGAGAAGACGGAAGCTTTGTCTTCCCAGACAGCTCCCGTTAAGAAAAAGAATAGCTACACCTAAACAGCAGTTAAATGCTACCTGGGCTGAGGGTTTTCTTTCTGTCCCCTAAGATACTATTTTTTGGGAAAAGAAGAGAAAAGGAAAGGTGATACCTATAACTATTTTCCTAACCTAGCACATCATGCAACGCTAAAGTGCAGTGGCAAGAAAATTAAGGTCTTTTTAGTGTTATTTGACCAGTAAGAAGACATAGGAACACCGCAGAGTGTCATTAGGGAAGAAGAACTGTATTAAATCTGCAGATTTAATAAACGCATATCCTGAGTGAAATTAATCTCTTCCAATGAGGTATTAAATATGGAAACAGACTTATGAGCTTTTAAGAAAGTTTGCCAGAAGGTGGTTATTTCTGAAAAAGGGAGAGGGTTTGTGAATGAGTGTTTCTAGCTAACACTGACCTCTGAACACTCATCTGTCAAATCTTATCTTGAATATATTTCCCCCTAAGTGTGACAAATATGAAAACAATCAGTAAAACATTATAAGTTTTACTGGAGCATGTGCAAAGAAGAGCAATCAAACCACTGAAGGGTCAGGAGCACAAGTCTTATTAGAACTAGCTGAGGGAACTGCATTTTATCACTCTACCGCACTTTGAAAGGAGTTTGTTGTGAGATGGGGGTCAGCCTCTTATACAGGAAGTGATAGGACAAGTGGAAGTGGCATCAAGTTGGGCCAGAGGTTAAGGTTGGATATCAGGAAAACCTTCTCCACTGAAAGGGTTGTAAAGCACTAGAGTTGATGATCTTAAAGGTCTCTTTCAGCCAAAGTGATTCTATGATTACATGATTCTATAAAACTAACCAAAGTGGCTATAGGCATCCATGCAGAAGGAAAGACATCCTGATTTGTTCTATGATTCTGTAATAATCATGATTGACATCTCTTTTCCAGAGGCATTTAACAACAATATAAGTAACTTCTACTGTGTCATGAAGGAATAATGAAAATTCTCCAGAGAGATACTAAATGTATAAAAATCACTAGCTAATTTTAGATGGATATAACAAAGTATAAACTGGTCTCATCATCTTGGTGAAAATGGCTCCTGAAGTGGTTAGCGGTTAGCACAAAGCAACAATAGAGGAGTACCAGCAACACAACGCTTAAGGATTTGGAGAAATTATGGACCTTTTCTTTTTCTCTCTGCTTAAGACTAATCCAGAAAACTCAACCAGGAGGAATTCAAAGCCTGAAAATTCTAGGATTAAATGTAATTCCAGCTTCCTTCCATCCTGTCTGGTATTTAAATAGCAGATCCAGATCTTTATCTTAAACTCTTACTGAGGAAGGAAGAACTGTCTTGAAACTTGGTGTGTCGAGAGAGTGAGTAACAGCGGATATGACAAAAGAGTTGGGCATTTAATTAATTTCTATAGCATTTTAACTGAGCCCTTTGCCAGATCAAACAGATCTTGTGGCAGGTGAAAAGATACACCAGATGTATGAATGAAATATTAAGTTACAGTTCCAGTCAGATCACAGAATTACTTAAGCACAGCCAGGATAATGGAACAATGACACACAGAGAGAAGGCGAAATCCCAACAGATGCTGTTAAAAAGGCAGCATGTTGGGGAAAAAAGTAAAAGGAGGACCTAAACCAGAGGTCTAGGTCTTGACAGAGAAACCAGCACTCTGGGTCTTCAAGGGTGATATCAAAGACTGAATGGTGCAATGTTACAAGGCAACACTACAGGCTTGGGGAGAGCTGTCTGGCAGAGATGGACCTGGGGGTTCTAATAGACAGGAAGATTAATATGAGCCAGCAGTGTGCCCAGGTGGCCAAGAAAGCCAATGGCATCCTGGCTTGTATTAGAGATAGTGTGGCCAGCAGGAGTAGGGAGGCTATCGTCCCCCAGTATTCGGTACTGGTGAGGAAACATCTTGAGTATTGTGTCCAGTTTTGGGCACCTCAATACAAGAGAGATGTGGAGGTGCTGGAGCAAGTGCAGCGGAGGGCAACAAAGCTGGTGAAGGGCCTGGAGAATAAATCTTATGAGAAAAGACTGAAAGAGCTGGGGCTCTTTAGTTTGAGGAGGCTGAGAGGAGACCTCATCACTGTCTACAGCTACCTGAAAGGACATTGTGGAGAGGTTGGTGCTAGTCTCTTTTCACAAGCAATTAGTGATAGAACAAGAAGGAAGGGGTTCAAGTTAAAACAGGGTAGGTTTGGACTAGATATTAGGAAAACTTTTTTCACAGAAAGAGTGGTCAAGCAACTGGAATGGGCTTCCTGAGGAGGTGGTTGATTCGCCATCTCTGGATGTGTTTCAAGATAGTTTGGATGAGGTGTTGAGGAATCTGGTTTAGGGGTGAACTTGTAAGGTAGGGTAGATGGTTGGACTCAATGATCCCAGGGGTCTTTTCTGACCAGAGTAATTCTGTGATTCTGTGGTGCAATGGACTTCATCTGTACTCTTGAACTTCACTTGGAATGAGAAGAACTTGATTGGGAGGAATAGAAGGTTTTATGGTTTGAGGGATGAAAGTGCTTAGAGAACAAGATAGTAAGGAAGGTTTGTTATGATCTGCTTAATACAACATTAGTGGGTATTTAAACCACTTTTTTTTCCAGTGGGGTTTACAGAGAGAAAATGGTTTTTTGCTCAGGTTGCATACTCTTAAAGTGATGCTGTTGAGAGGAAATATATCTGATTCAGTAATGGGACCAACCAATTGCTGTCAAGGCCTGGAAGTCCAAAGGATGAAATGTCACATCTGGAACAACCTAATAATCTGAGATTTATTAGAATTTCCTCTGAAAACCAGACAGATCTCACTTGGATAGGCTTAATGATGAGAACAGAAATACAGTGGAATCAGGACTGTGTGCATCCACAGAGAATTCTTTACAGTCTTTTGGATTACATAAACCTGCCAAAAGAGAATGATTCAATATTTTAAGAATTCAAATAAGATCTACATATATAATCTAGAAGGTAAATTCTCCAAAAGGAGAAAAGAAGGTGATTAAAACTTCTATATGAAGACATATATCACAGATTTTTGTTTTAATTATATCACAAAAAAGTTTCGTTGGCCTGTTTTGGCAGTCCTTAACACTAGCAGCAGTAATGAAGGAGAACAACCACGTCAAACACTCAAAGCAGAATATGAAGCACCAAACACAATAAATCCACAGCAACTAATAGGATGTGCACGTGTAGGTATAACTTTGTGATTCTTCTCTAAGTCTTTCAAATCAGTTTCTATGATTAACAATATATGAAAAAAAAAAAAGAAACTCTTAGAATTTGGTAGTGAATCTGAATAACTACTGCATTACTTGTGAGATTACTTCAATGGTTTGTTTAGCCAACAGATCTCTCCCCTTTGGTGGTCCTTCTGGGTTGGGTCTCTGGGACACACTGCTATTTTGCCTTTTACCACAGTATTTCTACAATGGCTTGTAAGGAAAAAAGTCTAAATCTCCCAAAGTCTGGTCTGACAATTGTGACTCTTGTTGCACTAGTGAATACAACTTATATACGAGTTTGGTTTTTTTTTTTTTCCCCAGAAAGAACATGGGCTTCATTTATTTATAAATAAAAGATGTTGCCAAACTCTCTTGAAGAAACATTTTTGGCCATGTTTGCTAGCACTTTTTGAAGGTCTCGGAATTTTTGAATAACCTCTGTGTGATCTGTATTTTTTCGCAAATGGAAACTTGGTCAAATCATGGAAATCTGCGCAGAAAGAGGCAAACCATTCAAGTTTTTCCTCATGAACTTTTGAACTCTTTTGACTTCTAAAAAGGAACATGATCACAAAAGAATTGTAAAGAATTCTTAGAATAACGTGTCAGAATAGGAGAATAAGTACTAATAAACAATAACCTGTCACTGAGATTTTTTGAAGGATCCAAACCTAGTTCAAAATTCCACATTGAAAGTATTTGTGAGGCCTCCAATATCATATCCAAGGACTGTGATAAATGTAATGTGCCTGTTTATTTTTCCCCTGAGAACCTGAAAGGGTAAAAAAAAAAAAGATCACAACTAAACAAAAGCATATCAATAACAGGAAACTGTTGGTGAGAAATACCCCGATCTTCCTGTAAATTCACGTCACTGCATTCCCCGGGGACAAAGGTGCGTGAACAGCATGGTAAATAATTATGATTTAATATGAGGCCTTGCAATGCTGTTTACAGTTTAGCAACAAAAAGGAATTGTTTCTCAAGGTGCAAAATAAGCAAATAATAGAAACACATATCTATATAATCAGGAAATGATGATGTTATGTCTGAGTCAGCTGCTGAAAACAGATTGCAATCTATCAGAGTATCAACCTGGTATCTCTGTCCAGCAACATCAGTGATGAAAGAGTCTTTCCCTGCTTAGCATGCCAGACATCTCGCTTTGATCATTTTATGAAAGTGCTGGAGACTGGGGTCTTTCAAGAGTCTTTCAAGGTATTTTTACTTGAAAATACATAAGGAATTTCACCCTTGTATGTGCTGAAAGCATCTAAAAGGATTTCTTGCATTTTGCATTATAAAACTGAAAATAAAACCCGGGGAGAGGAGAGAATGGAAAAGTTACTAACAGCTAGTCTCTTTCAGGGAGGTTATGTTGTTGAATATAGGCAGCAAGTCAGGAATAATGATAAAAAAATTCATTGCACAAAAGCAGTGGTGAATTTTAACAGACACCAGTGAAGATTCCTACTTCGTCATTGAAAAAATATTTTAGTGAGTGCAAATTCTCAGCAATTCTTTCCCTACAGAAATATTTTTTAGGAATGCCAACGGAAAAATCAGCTATGTGAAGAACAAGCAGAACAATGTGTCTTTGAACAGAGAACTAACATGGGTAGTAGAAGGCCAAGAGCATTTAAGTACGTGTTCAACCATTAGCTACAGAAAAATAATTACAGACCATTCTTGTCAGATTTTAAAGTTAAGTGAGGTCAGGTCAGGTCAAAGCTGGAACAAGAAAGCATAAGAATTTTCTTAGTGTTGCCTGAAATAGCACTGATGGGTGAGGAGACGTTCCCCCATCACTTGGGACTGAAGTAAGGTATCAACACTTGAACTGCATCAAGTACCAGCTTCCAGGACTTGTGCTCATTCCCTAAAGCTCCCTCGAATAAAATAATAGTTGAAGGACTTTGGGCTTTGCCTCTAGCCAAACTATTACCCTCAAGAGTATTTTGGAGCTTAGTAAGTGTTACCTCTTGCTGAATGAATCAGCGTGTGCACAACTGTCATGCTTAGGAAACATAGGAAATGAGCAGAATGCTTTGCATTGTCTCCTTGAATTAAAGCATATCATACTCACGGCAAATTGAAGCTAATGTTTGTCTGCACCTCCCTCGCATCCCAAGCAGACAACTTCTATACTGTTTTCAGGATAATGCCAATCATCTTAGCAGATGCTTGTGCTTTTATCTGTGCTCTGCATCAAATTCCTTGAAGAAAAGGCTGCCAGAAACAGACAGGTTTTCTGAAAGTACATAAGGGAACAATGAACAACAGGAACTGCTCTATACAACTGACATAAACAAGAACAAAACCCAGTTCACATGGAGTGACAAACATGGTTTATCAAGACATAGGCCAGTGGATGGTAGGTTGCAGATGACATTTTGGATCTAACAAACCACTAGGGCAAGATGCAGGCATTCAGTTTGTTATAAAACAGGCCCTGCACCAATGGGACAGAGCTCTGGTCTTAATGAAAACCAGGCAGCCTCTTGCTGTCCTAGGGTGAAATCGTAGCGCTCAGCTGGTTCCCTGAAATGCCTGTACACCAATGCATGCAGCATGGGGAATGAGCAGGAGGAGTTAGAAATCTGTGTCCAGTCAGG
>JAOXOE010000874.1:11875938-11889127 GCA_028565055.1 Phoeniculus purpureus | reverse complement strand
TCTAGCTGAGCTTTTGCCTCCCTAATGTTCTTTCTACATGACCTAACTAAATCCCTATACTCCTCTTGAGTAGCCAATCACTTTTTCCAAAGGTGGTAGGCTCTCTTCTTTCTCCTGAGCTGCAGCAGAAGCTCCTTGTTCAGCCAGGCTGGTCGTTTACCCTGCCGGTTTCCTTTTTCTGGTGCTTTGCTGGCACAGAGCTGCAGTCTGTTAACAGGGCTGAGACGATGCAGTGCAGCATAGGGATTTTTCTACAAATATCTGTAAGTCTAGGCTTCCCAAGAGCAACTATGACAGAGTTTAACCTAGCCAAAATGATTCTCTTTGTTGAGGAGGCAGTTTGCATACCTGGAGCCAGGATGCTGCTGTTGTGCCTGTGGTTTTGCTTGATTATGCATAAAATGTTGTTGGGAATTAACCTTCAATTTTATCATAAATGAGTACTAAAATGCACGTGTGTGTTGGATTCATGTGCAGACCAAACCAAAAGCTAGAAGTCAAGTTGTATACTGGAACGAATATGCTGCATGATCCTTCTTCAGAGCAAATGTACACGTTCTGAGTAGATGGGAGAAAACATTTTTCTTAGCCCTTCTAAATATTCAGATTAACAAGCCACTCTTGTGTAGGGAGATACTTGATGGCCCCATATTCTAGCCAAAGAGTCTTGCTTCTCAAGAACATTGCTAGTGGTGAGTGCTGAGTAATAAACTGTGTGTTGCTTTTAAAACTAAGTAGCTGTTTTATATCTTCTGAAAGGTTCAAAAGATACAAAAGGATAGAATGAAGGACCAGTACTCTGAAAACTGAAGTTCAGTAGGACTCTTTCAGTTTACTGAAGTTTAGCTCGCAGAAATTTCACAGAACTCGGTATTTAGGGATTACAAAGAACTGCTGAAAGGTTGAAAAATATATTACAATATGGCATCAGCTGTTAAAAAACAGCTTCTATGAGGAGCTGCTTTATGTAGCCAGTAGTGCTGTTGTGGAAGTATGAAAGTTAATTTTGGCGCCTGTCATGTGGCTTCTGGCCAAACACAAGAAGCTTCTCTGTATGTGCACACGTGTTCAAGAAGCCCTGCTGCTCTTATACCCCTCACTTCTAAGGCATGCATAACACCTCTTCTTCAAACAAACTTTTCTGTTGTTGCAAGGGTTATGAACACCATTGAGGTCGTGAACACAATGGGACAATTTTTGGGGGAACAACCAACCAAATATTTTGGGAGTTTTTTCTGATTGTTCACTATGAAGTAAAAGTGAGTGAGTTTTTAGAAGTTTAGGGTTGGCATTTTTTTCTTTTTTGGCTGAGAATTTATGACGTGCTGAAATGTATGCATTAACATAACATATGAGATACAGAAAGTTCTACTGTTCTCATATATTTTCTAATGTGTATCAGTACTTTTTGCATTTAATTTCCATTAGAACAGTAAGTGCACAAAGTACATTTATTTAGAAACTATAGATCATTTTAGGTATAATTTCCTAAAATTTCCACAGTTTCTCTGTTTGTGTTTTTTCATCAGTGGGAATGGGAAATAGTGATGTAAAAAACAATTAATATAATGGCATTGTTTGCTGCACTTGTGTAGGTGTTTAAGTATATGTGCACTGATGCTGTGAAATGACTGTATCCTGCTGTTGCCTCAAGAGGGCTGTATTTTCCTAGAATTAGCTTTTTGTAAAAACCAAAGACTGATTTTATTTTTTTAATATTTTCTTTACATCACTCACCAGAGTTTTAAAATGACAATGAATACAGAGTGTCTGGTAAAACATGTAGTGTGCAAGGAGGTGCCGATAAATTGAATGCTGTAAGTAGAGCAGAATGAATTATTTATTTCTCAGTGGGCAGGGTTATAAAGCTTTCGGGCCATGCCAATGAAGTGTTAGGCATACGCAAAATTAGAGTAATGCTACATCCTGGAAGTTCAGGTACAGTTTTCATGGTGCTCTTCAAGGAGATCTATATCTCAGATGTGGAACATAAGGCACTTGTACAGCAGTACTGTAAGTACCCACTTGTCTCAGCTCTTGGATCTCCTTTCATGTCTCAAGGATCGTGTTGCAGATCATGTGCAGTACTTTTAAAAGCTTTGTGTACTAAAACTATAGAAATAACCACTGGCTTTGTAGGAAAAACCCTTGATTTTTTACTTTATTACTTATTTGGTGCTGCTCAGTAAGTCAGCTTTTGCTGGTTTTTTCTTAGATGGTGTCTTATCAGACTTCAAGAGTAATTACATTACTCTGTAATGAAATAGAGGAGAAAATGGCTATTTCCTGGCTGCAAGATGTTTGCTATCTTATAAAATGTTATGCTATATGTCAAACTTTATTTTTTAATTAGAAAACATGTAATTCCATTTGAGCATCTCTTTTTCCATGGCACATATTTTGTGACATGATGGAATATGAAATCCTTCCTCCATTGAAGTGTCGTGGCAAAAGTCCTAGTGGCTTTAAAAGGTTTTCGTCTGTGTTTTTTATTGAGAAGTAAAATTAGTACTAGGGAAAAATCAGTGATTGCTCATTTTTGCTTATAACGGACGTAGAATACCCTTTGTCAATGATCACTTTTCCACTTCAACCATTTAGTGTGAAGTTACTACCAGGTATTTGTTAAGTGCACTGGGGGCCTATAAAGGCAGGAAGGACTGATGCAGTACGTGTTTTGAAGTTCAAGCTGAAGTTTTTAAGCAGGTTCTACAATATAAACTCTGCATGGGAAGACGTATTATTGAGGTATTGAATATTTAGGAATTTAATTTCAGGTTGAGATAAATATGTCTTGTTCATTGTTAGTATTTTTGTCTATGATTCCAAAGAAACAGGCATTTAGATATACTGGAATTACGTAATGCGTTTTATATTGTCTTTCTAAAAACTAGTTAGCTATCTTACCTAGACTTGTGAAGTGATAAGTAGCTGTTGGAAGTGTTGTCTCACTGGACTGAGCACCGCTGTGCGTTGTTTATTCCAGTAGAAAGGACTTCTAGTACATGTTAGAAGCAAATAATGTCCCTGGGCTGTTTTGTCTTTTCTGCAGTGGGAGTAGAGCATATTGAATGCCTTGCCTGCTGTAAAGTACATAACATTAATATTAATGTTGGAAAGGAGCTCTTTGCCTCAGTTATCATTATACAAATTTCGTATGTTTTTAAGAGTTTGAATAGTGCCTAACAAATAGAGCACTTACGGGGCAGCTATCTAAAACTTTATGATTTCATGGTGTGGTTTTTTTGGACAGTAAGGGACCCTGTCACAGATGGTAGTGTTGTACAGCACACAGCTTTATTCTTTCTTTGCATTCCCCCCCCAATTTGATTTTGCATACATTCTTTGTTTTGTTAGGGTTTTTTTTATTGTTTTGCTTTCTAGATTTGGGTGGGTTCAGTCACAAAAATAACTATTGATGACTTCTGTGCAGAAGACAAGGACTCCTTACTGTCAGAACTTATAAATACCATCACTCCACCTAGCAATGGACGCTTGGCTCTGAAGTCTTCTCTAAACAAGAGCATCCTTAGTTTTACCCAGGGACATATAATTGAAGGGCAGCAGGTATTTGTACACAATGGTATGTGTTTAAAAAAATACCACCTCCATTACCAAAATACTGCTCCTATTCAGTATATATTTTTGTAATCCTTTCAAGATTCTGTAATGTCACAAAAATATCTCCAAGCACCAATTATGTAATACGTCACAAGCTAAACAGGAAAAGGGTTGATGACTACTTAAATGTGTGCTCACTGAGAAACCTTGAGGTATTAGTGGCTTATTTGGTGGCATCCTTCTTTCGAATGCATGTTTGCAGAATAGGAATGTTGCCGTGCAACTTCTAGAGATAGGAAGGACTTTTTTTGGACCACTGTCATTGCGCAACTCTTGGACACGTTTTGTCTGAACCAACATTGTTGCAGATACCTGCCACAGTGTTCTTGAGCAGCTCTGGGCGGGGAAGTTGTGGTTTATCTGGGTGATGTCAACCTCTCTTTCAGGCCATGAAGGAATTCAGCTTTAACCACTGACTTTTTTGTGCCAGAGCTAGAGGCTGGGTGATTTGTGCTGCTGCTACAGAGAGAATGTGTGCGTAATAAAAAAAGAAGTTGGGGCAGCTTCATGCATCCTTCAGTGGCAGTGCTGGGAAGCCACAGGAATGAACATCCCAACAGGTTTCCAGCCAGAGGAGGAGGTGGAGCTTTTACAGGGCAATACCTGCTTCTGTCCTGCTCCAGTTCTGCTATCGTACTACCTCAGCTGAAAAAAAGAGAGGAGGTGCTAAAGAAGGAGTAAACCAGTTTTGAGGAAGGGAATGCATGATGTATAACCCTCTTGCCAAAATAATTATTTCCAGTGCTCCTTTGCGTGCAGCAGTCACTCCAGATCTGTGCTGGGTCTGCATAAGGCCTGGTGCAGGTTTAAAGTGGTCTGATTTCCAACAACGACGTCTTGCAGAGAGCTTATGTGTTGTGCTAAAATTGATTTACGAGCAGCTGCTGCTACAAGTATCCTGCTCAAATAATTTGGCCAGGAAATGGCAGGTCAAGAGTATGGCAAAAGTGAGCCAAGCTGTTTAAACTGTTCCAAGGGAGACTTGGACATGTAAAAATCCATGTGGTTGTAGGACAGTAGTCGTGTGAGGAAATTAATCTGCTCTGTGTTCCAGATACAGCAGTTGCACATCTGTAGTCTTAGGAAGTGGATCTTTGTTATAAAAAGAATAGCAACTGTCATTTTCCAGTGAGTGGGAGTATATGTTGAACAGTAAATTTGAAAGGTAAAATTGTCCAGGTCATGTGTCAGCTCTTGCAGCTGTTTTGTCTCTGCCGTCTGCTCAGCATCATGTCCTCCAGTATTTGAGAGAGTACTCTGGACTTTTTACTTCTTTTCCTTTTCAGTCTGTGATTTCCTTTTCTCCTCCATCTTGGAGCTACTAGTAGTGTGTTTGTTACTTGAATTTTCTTCCTTTCTTTTCCTTTAGAAAGGCCCCGTGTCCTAGGGCCTTTCTTCCAAAATTACCTGCTTGCTCTCATTCAGCTTTTTAACCCATTTCTCTTCATGCCCTCTGTCCCTCATCTTTAGTTTTCTGTGTGCTGGCTTCTTTGGCTCCTCCTGGGAAGAATCCCTGCTTCATGTCCTCCACAGGCTGGTATCTACTTCTCCTACTCACTTGAGCCCTTTCCAAGGGGAAAAGCAACATCCACTTTGCTGAGGCAGCTCTCCCATCTCTTAGCTGCTCCTCGTAGCACCCACCAATCTTTTACATCTGTACATGACAGCGATGCTCCATCCTCACAGTCTTTTGTACTACCAAAGTACTTTGCTTTTATGCCTCTAACATTAGAGCTTGTAAACATTTTTCTTCATCTTTGTGCAGTCTTGTAAACTATGTTATGCTGCTTTTCCTGTGCTGCAAGTTACAACTCTCTCTCTTTGTTCTCACGCTTTCCCGGCATATTTGATTTGTTTCTTCTCTAATTTTTAATTGTTCTATCACCAGAGTAAACGGAGAATCAGAACATACCTCTTATCTTCTATACTCTTTCAACGTGAGAATTCCTTTTCCACTCTTGTGTCACTGAAGGGTGCTTGCCTCCTGCTTTTGCCCTTAGACCCTTCTAGTGTTTCTCTTGGGCGGTACTGAATTAAACTGTCCTTGGTTCCGGTCTCAATGCCTGTTTAGTGAAGTTTGTACAGACCTTCTTCTGTTGTCCTTCTTACCACCTCTGATCAGGTATACCTTTAAAAATTAATTGCGATGAAACAAGACATGCACCTTTTTAGGATTTCAGAATTTAGTTCCATTTCTGACCCCACCAAAGACAAAAAGTCAGTCAGGCAGTTGACCTGCATTAGCCAAAATACCAAAAGAGGCTAATTAAACCCTTTTTTTTTTCAACCTGAGGCAATTAGTGGTTTTCTCAATAGCTTTTTAAGTGCAAAACTACTTTTGCATTTTTACCAAGATAAAATATCAGAGAATAAAAGCTTTTAAAACGAAAAAACTATGTCATGATCTTCAGAGCTGCTTCTGTGCCTAAGGGAATTGCTAATATTAATCTCAGAACTCATATTTGAGTCTTCTGTATGTTTGTAGTTACATGACAAGCGCTCATCTTCATGTGAAAGTGCATGACACCTTCTCACTTTCAGGATAGATATTTGTGTAGCAGTATCTAATAGCCAAATTGGGCAAAGCAAGTGGAAGAGCGATGATATACCTGCAACAGTTAATGTTTTGATTTTTCATTCTCTTTCTGCCTAAGGAATCCACTAAGACTTCTGGAGGTATTTTGCTATCACTTGTGCCAAAATACATTCAGGCCCTAAGATTAAGGAAAAAGTGCATTTATTATGAATACACTTAACCTCTGAAATAGTTTAAGCTGTGACAAAATAACACTCCTCAGCAAAGTTGAAGTGGAGCAAAGAGGCAAAGGAAACAACATGAGAGCTGATCCCGTCCTTCAAATATAGATCAAAATGAAAGAATGTTCTGTTTAGTTTTCTCCCCAAATTCCTTCTTTGCCAAGACGTGATGGTACAAATGCTTTGGTCTCACCTAAGATACAAAAGCAGTAGGAAATCTGGGAGTTAAATTGAAACCAATTTAAACTTGGTTTGAGCTCCACTGAGGTGAGTGAAGAAAGGAAGAGGTACTCTGCTGGTTTGCATCTAATGAATGTATGGCCTTCAGTGTAACTGACAACGAGTAGTTCTTCTTGGGAAGGTGTGCTCGGCATTATTAATTGTTTTAATTGTAGAAATTGCTTGAGGATGACTTTGGATATATTTTGCTGTAGCAAAGAGCAGAAAGTATCCAGTGTATGCTTGTATGTTTTGGAAAGCAAACAGAATATTAAAAGAATTAATTTACACTTTTGTTCTCTATGGGAGCAATGTCTGGAGGCTTCAGCTTTCAGGTAACAGATGGTTTGAACTCTGCACCTTGGCAGATTTTTAGCATCACAGCTCGGATGCTAGTCATTAGCCTTGAAGTGAATAAAAGACTTGGAGTCTTTCCAGGTCTGTTTTTTAATGGTTATGATTATTTCATCCACATGAAAAAAGGTCATAATATTTAATTACTTGTCAGGTGGCTTGCTGGCTAAAATATAGAAAGCTCTACCTGGGAACATCCATCATGTAAACATTGTGTAATTGCTTTAACTATTTAATTTTTGTACTTTTTGGTATGCATATGTGCTTGGAGTCATGGAAATTGGCAGTGAAATACATAAGCACAGTGTAACAATAGCACTGTCTGCATTAGCTCTGGACATTGTCCTTTCAGATTTGTTTAAAAGTTCTGTATTATAGTCATGTATTTAAAGGTGTCTTAGCTGGTAGTGATTTTGTGTGGTAAAAGCAGATCAAAGGTTGTGTTCTTGGGATGCTGAATAGCACAAATAAGCTGTCCGCACTGCTACTTTACCTTCTTATTGTTTGATCTGAGTTACAGAGACCAGCACTGATGAATCAAACAGAGTAAAGACTTTGATTTGTATTTGTAGATTTGGAACTAGTTGGATCAACAGCTGAGTATTTTTATAATGACATCCAACTCCTGCAGGAATTGACGAGTTAAATCTCACCAGGGCCATTTACTGCTTTGCACTAGCAAGCCTAATTCCTCACTGAGTTAGCAATCTAACATTAATTGCATGATTAAAGGAAAAATGAAGATTAGTCTTGTCTCAGCAATGTCTTGCGTCAGATTTTTGTTTGTGGTACCTTCTTTTTGCTCTGAAAATGCAGGCAGAAAAAGATTGGTAATTGGTAAAGCTCAGTTGGTATTAAACTATACCTTGGTTGATTCATTTGATATAGAAGAAGAGCTTTATAATTTATTAAACTTCCTGAATATAAGATGTGTAGACAAAGGCTTGCAATCAAGGCTGCTTAAACACAGGCAACACGACATCTGATTGTAGCAGCATGATCTTTTAATGCAGTCATTATAAATGGGATTGACATACATTCTGCTTACCAAGCTTGTTAATTTGCAAATTTGGAGTGTAAGATTCGTGTGACGCAGGGATTTACAGGAATTGCATCTTAAGACAAAGGTAATTGTAATGAAAGTGTGCCAGGTACTGATACTGATAGAAGGCAGTCTCTAGATTGTCAAATCTGTTATGCAGTTTGGAAAATATAGAACCTCTCTCCGCAGCGTAATCTGTGTTCATCTAAACCTACAGTTTTTCTTGAATTCTCACTTTCTTTGGATTAGCAAAATTGCTATTTGAAGTTGAAAAAAGTGTTACTAGCTTTTCCACCTGCTCTCTTTGTGACCCTTTTTAAAGTTGTTCTGGAGCTGCATGGGTTTCAGCTGTGCTTGCTAGTCATGAAGTGGCTGTTGCAACAGTGATGAAGCCAGATGGTTTGTACATGTGAAAACAACAGTCAGTGTCCTCTTACATTTTATAGCACTGCAGGAAACAACTTGCCTTCATTACTGGGTGTGAATTGTATTCTCAGTCATACTGTTGTGCATGCATACTGTGTAAGAGCATGTAGTGCTGCCTTCTTTTGTGTTGGACACATAAAAGTTGTTTATATACTTTATGCATTTTTTTTTAAAATTTTCATCAGAAGCCTGTTTTATTTTATGACTGCTGGATGTATGATTTTTTTCTCATATGTGCTAGATACCTACAGAGTAGGAACTTAGCCTCTTCAGGGAAGCAATTTCTCAAAGGATGGATGAGCTGACTTTTAGATTCTAGGAAGCAGAGCTGTCTAAGCAGTCTGTAGGTGAGATAATTCATACCTACATAGAGAGGCAAAATGTTCATGCCAAAGCATTCAAAATCTTAAAGATAGGCACTAAAATGGTACCAAATTTATGAGCTATTGATGATGGCTTTATGCTCTTGAGTACTACTTGTATGGATTAACTTGGCCCTTCTCTGCATCACCCATCATTGTCCTTTTCCCCTGTTTCTTTCTGTGTTTGGGTGAATTGGTTTGACAATCTATCTGCTCCCATGTTTGGGTACAAGCAGACTGTGTAATTCTCTTTAAGTGCCTTCAACCTTCTCTTGGTCAGCAGATAATCTTTGTCTTGCTCTTGAGGTGTCAGACTACTGCTGTAGCAGAACTACTGTGGGTGCTGGAAAAGCTTCTCACATATCAGAACAGAAGTGGGTGAAGGTGAAGGAGAAGTTTAAGTCTGAGATCTTATCATCTGTGACCACAGCCTGTACATCAGTTTCCTAGTAAGGACAAAATGGGGACTTTGTGGCACTGTGATGGAAATGCTGTGATAATCTGATTATGAAAAAATCTGGTTATGAAAAATGGAGTGGTACTTTCCATCACTACAGTGTGACCATGTTTGAGAGTTACTGTCTTCCTCGGTTAAGGCAATGAGACTTGATTTGCATAAATAGGATGTTACTGAGAAATAACTGTGTTTGCAGATGCACATGGTGTGATTAACTGCTGCTCTCAGTTGTACATTCCTGGCCACATCTGCTGTACAAACAACACAAGGTCATGCTTCCCTCACCGCCTGTCACACAAAAAAGGCAGAAGAGAGAGGAAGAGGAAAGGGACTTCCAGAATTAGCCATAGCGTGGAGGAATTTTGATAGACTTCAGGGACTGCTTTTCAAAGAAGCGGGGACACAGAGAGTCATGGGAATATAAAAAGGGGATAACAGAGCTAAAAGATTCCATTTCATTATAACAGTGCTGTTCAAAATGGATGTGGCTTGAACCAGGGCACAACTCTGTGTAAACAGGCAGAATCCTGATGTTCCTAATGGTTTGCAAAACATCCCTGTTCTTCAGTTTGCTTACTGTATTTTTTTCTTCTGAGTATTATAGCAGGAACTTGTTATTTCATATTATTCCTGTATAAACATTAAGCTTTATTGAAGATGGATTGATAATTTAGACTTCAAGGGTATAATATATTGATCATGTATGAAATTGTGTATTGATACCAATATACCTATACCTTGTTGCTCAAGGAAGGAAAATACATTAATAGACGTAGAAGCAAGATAAAGGGCAATAGGATTGTGAGAATCCATTGCTCCTCCAAAAGTATTTTAAATATGAGATTTAGTTTGCTGAATGAAACAGTGCATCAAAAAGAATACAAATAAAACTTCTTTTTATCTACAGCTTTGTCAAAAATTGTCAAGAAGTTCTCTATAATCCTGATAATAGTTAAGCCAGGAGGTACTGGTTAGTGTGGTGCTAAGTATTAAAAGGCATTTGTTAACCATCAGATTCAATCTATCTTTGTAACACATTATTTAAATTCAGGCCATTATTTCTGTTGTGTGATGATTGTCCTTATTTGTTTAATTCAGTATTTATTTTTAAGATTCATTTAATGAAAATAATCTTTCAGATTGATGTAATATAATTCAAGCTTCTGGTAATAATCAGGTTTGGTTTCCGAGTTCTCTAGAAACTTTACTGTGTTAAGGCTTCTCCCTGCCAAATCACCCTGCCTTCTGTGGGCAACTGGGACTACTAAAAACATTAAAAATCTGTGACTTGAGCTGGGGTTAGAATTAATTTCTAGACATATAGGAACAGAGCTGCCTATATGTGGTCTGTTCCTTTCTTTGGGTTGTTTTTGCAGAAGCCACTATTAGTGATTACTTGTGCTGAGGAGAACTGTAGTTTGTATCAAAGGTAAATCTGACCAATGGGTTTTTTGATTAAAGGTAACTCGAGGGATAAACCTGCTGTTCTTATAAACATTATTAAAGTGCTAAGTAGACTACCTAGATGAGAGGGTGAGTTGTGCATACAAAACCTACCCTTTGGGAAAAAAAGGCTGTTGCAAACCTATGTTATTTAAAATTGTTTTAGATATTTGTTATTTAAAAATTTTTTAGGTTCCAGGAAGCCTATTTCGCGACATGAACTGAAAGCTGTAATCAATGATATGACTAGTGCAGGAAACAGAACTATAACTTTTATGACTGTAACTTCCCCAAAACTTGGAAGGCTGGTCAGAGTAAATTCTGACAATACCACTCAGGAAATCCTCAGTTTTACAGAGTCTATGGTAAGCATTTACTTTATCATTACTACTTCAGCTACAGAGTGTTATTTTAAAGGGATCTCAGTTGCTTGCTCTTTGTCTGATCCATTTATATCTCTTAAGTAACCAGGCATGTGTGACCCATCAGTGCAATCACGGATTTGCTATGTCATTAAATATCTGGCGTCTAGTAGTGAATGCAATAGGAGCCTTTGTTCCACTCTGCTTGGATACTAGCAGGGTCTTGGCAATTGCCACTGTTTTGCTTGTAACAGTATTTTTCAAGAAGAGCTGTTCTGATGCCATTAACCAGCAGTCTGAGGTTGGAAGCCTTTAGTTTTTGGCAGAAGTAGCCTTTTGCTCTGTGAAAGGTCCAAGTATCAGATTCATTTCAGCTGTACATAGTTCTCCTGGGTGTCTCCAAGAGGAATTTTAATTACTTGATTGGCTGTGATATTAAGTGTTTAAAGAATCTTAACTCTGGTACAGGTCTCATACTTGAATTACTAGAATGTGATAACTCATGTAACCTGATGGAAAACATTCTTTCACAACTGAAAAGAAGTGACTTATGTCTGTGAGCAGAATCTGAGTATGACTTTGTGCTCTGTATGCAGTAGTTTATGTTCAGAAAATCTAAGGTAAAAGAAACTCAGTCTTCTGACTTAGAGGAAGGAAAAATTTAAGAAATAATTTGGTATTAATCTACCTTTGCAGGTCTGTGTTTTTTAATATGTGAAGGAATCAAAAAATGTAATGACCAGAGGTTGGAAGTTGAACAATAAAACTGAGAAGAAAGGCTGACATTTTAGTTAATTATTATCAAGCTTTGAAACAACCTGACCAAAGACCATAAAGAAATTAATCTGCACTTTATAAATCAAGAGTAACAGAATGTTTCTCTTCAAATGATGTTCTAATCCCATTACGTTACTGATCTTGTTACATTACTTGCTGAGTTTTGTCTTCCACAATGAGGGAGATGAACTATATAATGACTGATACTATTTCCTGTGCATTTAATGAGCATTAGTTGGAACAGGTAACAATGTCACACAGAAAATTTTTCAGTGAAAGTTTTGAATTTTTACTGGTTTTGCCTGCAGATACAATCTTCGCTTCTCTTTACCAGGCAGTGACATGTTAGGACATGCCATATTCTCTACAGCTTTAGTTCTTACTAATGTATAGCTCACTTTGCTTTGAACTTGGTGAATTGTGTAAGGATTTGAGCCATAATAATGTGTTTTTCTTGTTTGTCAGAGGTATTTGTATTGACCATTTTGATTTGAAGGAAGTAGAGTTAAGTGACTTACTACAGGTAGAATTAAGGTACCCTGACCAGCTTGTTGTGTAGAGAATAAAATGTAAGAGAGAGAAATTAGACGCTAAGTAAGCTTCTACTGTCTAGCCTGCTGTAGCCGTGTATTTTCTCAGAGAGAAGATAGCATTGCTATTACAACTTTGTGTATTTCCATTTATGGAGAACACCACATTCAATTTCCATTTGATAATTATATACTTGTGAATCAGAATAGAATTCAAAATACTTTGTGTTATTTTAGTTGTTTGTGTTTTCATTGACTTTATTCTGTATTGTGGAGCTTGAAATTTCACTTCTGAAATTATTACGCAGCTGCTAGGTTATAGAACTAGGTAGCACTTTTGCTACGGTTCTAAAAATTCCTTACATCTGTGCTAGGAAAAAAAAACCTATTGAAATCACTTGCATCCCAAGAATTTTTTTCACAAAGTTGTTCAGACAACATAATAAAATTAATTGCGCGTCAACCACACATGAACAATGTGTAATTAAGAGTAACTAGTAACAGTAGTTTTAGATACGATGTTTGGATTTCTTTTTCTGCACGCAACTCTCTACGGTATCTTAAAAATATTTTCATCTTGCAGTGATGAAGCAAGGATGCTTATTGTGCCTGTTCTTGTTATAAAAAGTTGCTTTCTCCAATTTGAAGTCCTAGAGACGTGCTTTGGAAAACTATTCTGAACCAACATAGTGTTTCAATTTCAGTTTTGTTTGTTATGTCCTGTAGTAGTCATTAGCTAACTCAATATAGGGTAAAGCAGGCCGAGGGAGGTGATTCTCCCCCTCTACTCGGCTCTGGTGAGACCCCACCTGGAGTACTGCGTCCAGTTCTGGAGCCCT
>JAOXOE010000874.1:11861038-11875838 GCA_028565055.1 Phoeniculus purpureus | reverse complement strand
GACAATGGATAGCTTAGGGAAACTGGAAAAGGGTTTATTAACTCTATAACTGTGTACAGAAAAGAAGAAAAGGTTAAACAAGTTAGTGCACACAAACTAGAAACCGTGTCACAAATGGCATCACATATTCTTAGGAAAATACAATGGGAGATCACTATTGTATCGGTTCTTAGGTTTTTTTCACATTAGATACCTGGAAAAAGAACATGTCAGTCGAGTAGAGATGAGTACTACCACCCTCTCTATTATTCATGTGTCACCCCTACCTGTGAACAGCAGCACCCTTAGCTTTCCAGACTGGTGAATTCTTCAATTCTTCAGTGTAGCTTCTCCAGGTCAACGGTCATTGGCCAGGCCTGATTCCTCAGCACCTGAACCTCATACCTCAATGCAAGAGACATGCTTTCAGATGAAGAACCCAGACTCTGTCTTTCATGCCCAAGCTTTAAGGATCCTCGAGTCCTTTTGCTTTCTTCAGCTAAGCATGGAGGAATTCTCACAAATACTTGAGAATCCCCAGTTTTCCTCAGTGGCAGAAATGACAAACAGTCTCTCTTCCTGCTGATCACTGCTCTCTAAGATGTCTAAGATGGCAGCTGCAGACCCTGGCCCCAGCCACGTGTGGGACCCAAGATGGAGACCGACTGCATGGCCACGTCAGCAGGGCACCTCCCACCCCCGCAAATGTGGCTGAGAATGTTCCATGACCCTCCCCTCTCCACTTTTCTCCTGTCTCAGCTCCAGGGGGAAAAAAGAAGAATCCCTTCAGCTCACTGTGAGTCACTGAACAGCTGCTCCGTGGTTGAGGTAGGGTGATGGTTGATCGGAACTAAGGTCTCGCTTATCTGGTCATGTGGACCCGCTGCATCCTGCTTCAGGCTGGACTGGGCCACAGCAGCCCTGTCGTACCCATTGCCACCACCACCACTCTGGAAGTGTGTGGGAGGGGTTAGCACAGGGCAGCAGCATGATGCTCAGCAAAAAATGGCAGGGCTAAGATCACTCCCCACTTTTATCTACTCACCTAGCCTATGCCTCTTAAGGGCAGGTACTTGGGACAGTGTCACCTCCCCCCAGGACAGGTCACTGAGTCGGGGGGTCCTCTTAAAGCAACATAACTTTTTCTTCATGAAAGCACAAATCTATACGTCTGAAAATTCTGATAATTTTCAAACTGCAACAAACCACCACAAGACAGATGTCAGGATCTCTAAACTTAGGTGTCTGTGTGATAGGGGCTAAATTCATCCTCTAGACTCAGGCTGATTTGGAGTGATATTTAGAGTGGGTGCAGGCTGATCATGAGGCACAGATGTATGTGTGTTGCATCAAACAGCAGCTGAGTGTAGGAAGAAGAGCGACCTCCTTGTCTACACCTGCAGATATAATATGCAAGCCAAGCATTCCAGAATGTACATATTTCTACAGCTTTCTGCATTCCCTTCTTTAGCTCACACTATTATACAGTCATCCTACTGCAGCACAGTCCCTGCAGGATTCTGCCAGCCACACTGCGCTGTTTCACTGATGTAAACAAGACAACATCTCTCCTTTGTTGCACAAAGGTGTTAATAAATGCCTGGACTTGAATTAAAAGGTGATAATGGAAAACAGAGACCCAATGCATCAGTCTTTCTGATGCCTACAAAACACCTTCTGATGTCTCAAACATCCCAGAACAGCTGTGTGGAAGTTGATCAAAAACTCATTTACAAGAACAAATCCTTGAAAAGCTTACTAGGGAGGAGAAGAGTGTGGCAGGTGGATAGAGAGGAAGTAACTACACCTGCCTGAAATAAATGCAGGCAACAATTTCTGAAGGCTGCACCAAAAGGCTAAACCAGGTTTACAAGTGAAGCTTGGCTATTAGAAAGAAAATAAACTTGGAAGGTTGATTCTTCATTGTTTTTCTGCATTTAGCCTGAAAACATTGAACACTGTAAGGAAAAGTTCTCTATTCCTCTCCTTTTCCTTGAAATGATCCTACTCTCAGTGTACTCACTGCCAAAGGTATTTCAGTGGTTCTTAATTCAGATTTTGTAGTTGACAGGAGTAAATATTGCATATAACCTAAAACCTTTGCATTTTAAAAAAAAATGCTTCCTGACATTCGTAGAACCCTGCAAAAGCATTGGAATAGCTTTTGTTTAGCAGAGGTGACAGAAAAACCCGACTGAATACCTGTTCAGTCAATCATTAATTGTTCCAGCTATCCCAGCTTTGTAAACGTCTACAAAACTAATTTGCTGCTGAAACCAATACTGTGGCCCCTAACTCATCCCATATCTGATCTGGCGATCACTGGCCCATTGCCTTCTGTCTAGAGCTCAGTGACTGTTGGGTCCTCTAACAGAACACGCAGAACAGCCCTAGGCTGCTACTGCAGTTCTCGTTCCATTCCCCCCTTGCTGTTCCTCCTCCCATCTCAGACTGGAGGGAAAATAACCTGCAGGAGTCTTGAAGAAAACTACGTATCAGTATTATCACTAGACTGCGTTGTTCTTCTCTAGAGCTGGTGTAATTTGAGTTGGTTTTACTTCTCCCTTTGATTATTTCCCTGCAGTTTGTCTGTTTCCAGCATTTCTGAAATTTGCTGAAATCTCATCCTTCCTGCTGTGCTGCAGGTTGTCCAGATGAGTCAGTATCACGCTGTGTTATACCTAGGAAGCGGGATGGGATCAGGGCTCTGTCCTGTAGCTCTAAATAAGCAGGGCTCAGCCTCTGAATTTCTCTGTCTTTGTGATTTTAAGAATTTCATTCTGCTCTAGTTGAGCATTTGTTAGGTCAGATTAATGAAAATTGTATGATAGATCATTGTTTCCATCAGAAATCTTGACTTAAGGGGGAAAAAAGGCTGTAGACTCTTGACTGACAGTGTCCACATCAGATACCTTCACTGTAAGAGAAATATTTTATTCTACTTTGACTTCTTTCTTAATGTGGTATTTTAATATTTGGTTTAATTATGCCTTTTGTTTTTAGAGTATTTGAATTAAAATTTAGCATTACAAATAATCAAAATATGTGCATGAGGTTAATTCTGGTTTTGTGTTCAGTTTTCCAGGAAACATTTAAATGTTAGGGGATTTTTTTTTTAATCAGATAGAAATGGGACAATAACGTTGTTGGTGTTTTCTACAGAGATGTTGTTTTCAGCAGGAATTTTGGGTCCCATCCAACCCCTGTAACACTATTCTTATCTCACATGTTTTTTATCCTCATTGTTCATTCACATAATAAGGCCTTCAAGGCAAAAATTATGTGAAGGGTAACCATGGCAGTGTGGTAGTATTTGGAAACTCGAGATATTATCATAAATATAATCACTTAAATGCCTCTGCCAATATAATTTGACTCTTAACACTAGGAAGAGGCTATAAATCTAGTCAGAAAGTGGTGCTAACTTTATATTTATGGCATTCGGGGATGTATTTGCTTTCTTCCAGTATTTTCTAGGTCAAAAATTTTAATGTGAATTGATTTGGCTGGCTCAGTTGGTAGAGCATGGGACTCGGAATCCCAGGGTTATGGGTTTGAGCCCCATGTAGGACAGCATATCTTGAGACAGTCTGGGTATATCAGGTACTGCAGGCTTACCCTGCCCCAGCAGGGGCGGGGTTGGACATAGATGATCTTTCAAGGTCCCTTCCAACCTGTAACACTCTGTGATTTCACAAAATGACAACTCACCAGCATCACAGCTGATTTCCTTGTGACGCCTTTAACTCTCTTTCCAGATTAAAAGATGCCTGGGTGCCAAAACAGTGCCCTGTGTACTCCAGTGAATAATGGACTGTATCCATATGCTGGTATGCTCATGATTTATCAATGTTTTGCTAGCCCAAGTGACCCCTCTGCTTTTTATTACTTTCTTGTGTGTAAAAACCTTAGGAATAAAAAATGAATCTACTTGTTGTCATCACATATTCTGAGTCAAGTCAGAAGCCAGACAAGTCTAATATCTCATTTCTAATTTCTATACCCATATATACGTGCAAACATAAAAACTTACTGATGCGTGAGTTCCATGAGATCACGCAGAACTCACTGCCTTTGTATGAAAGGAAAGATTTTTTCCTCAGTGCTCACTCAGTGTCAGGGCTGTTCAGTGAACAGAATAAATATCACAGCTTTTCAGCTTTCTGCAATCATATTCAATAAGGGACTGACTTCAGGGTTTGTTCTTCCACATTTTTACCTGGGAAATCTTACCCATGGAGAAAAATAAGGTAGGGATAGCAGTGGTGACTATCACAGGGTTTGCCAAGAGCCTCTAACTGTGGGAGATTTTTTTCAGATATTAAAATTTTAAGTTAAGTAACACCAACTGGGTGGAAAGTTCCTGTGCTTGGAGCCTGCTGGGGCAGTGTTCTATGAGAAGTTTCTATAGCAATTGCCAGCCTTTCCTAGGCTTTACAGTGCTCTGCTAGCAGTTTCAGAGAATGAGAGCAGAACTTGGGGTGATTTCTTGTTTCCATTTCATACACTATTTCTGTACTGGGTGTGCTGGCTGGATTGCACTTGTGCTGGAAGACACATTATGGAGTTGGTCAAAATGTCAATTAGTTGTAATAAGCTATTATGCAGGAGTTACAGTAGACGCTAATGTATTCGTCCTTTCAAGAAGATGATGCACTGTCATCTTTTTTTATTCTTAGTACAAAATGACAGGGCTTGATCCTAGTCTTTTGTCTATCACTCTGCATCAGAGGCCACTTCCATGTTGTGAAAAGAAGAATATTGAATTGCATAAATAGAGTGGCCGATACTGGGCTCACAGGAAACTGAACTGTAAGAGTAGTTTAAGGGGCACAGCTTTCACTTGTTCATGTTTAACAGTGAGGAGACAGTATTGCAATAAGAACAACTCATCCCAGGGAGTGTGGAGATGCTCTCCAGATGAGGTTCTTTAAGGGCATTTATGGTTCTACTTGCTTATTTTACGATCTGGATCTTTGTGATGTCAAGACGTCTGAAGAAAGATGTGCCTATGAAAATAAGAAAATGTGTAGAAAATCTGCCTTTACTTCGAGATTGGGAACTTTTGGATTCTGAAAGTGTTTTTTCTGGTTCTGCCAGATTTTTTCTGAAAACTGAAGTACTGTGAAGTTAAACCTATTGGCTGCAGGTTAAGTTACAGTCTTGCTGAAACACTGAAAGACAGCAGCCACTGTGAGAACTCCTTTATACTTCAGAGACCACAAGGGAAAGAAAAGTTGAACATAAGCTTCCACTGACTGACCACAGCTTTGTAACACAGGTGTCTGATCCTGCACTTGGAACAGACAGCGTGACCTCACCTACTGGTGCATTAAGCAGGAAAGACAAAAACTTATACAGACTGTCTGTAAGTTAACACTCGCACTTTTCATTTTCAAAAGCAACCTGGAGTGTTTAGGTCTCAGTATTCTAAAGCTTGACTCCCTGAGTTCCTAAGGTGATCTTAAAGCCCTCTCTGGCTGTCTGTGCATCTGGCCAGTCCAGAATCATCTGAGCGGGTGAGCTTAGGCAGAGGTTCACACTCTAATTAGTTTCTACAAACTGTACAGAATCACAGAACATTAGGGATTGGAAGGGACCTCAAAAGATCGTCTAGTCCAATCCCCCTGCCAGAGCAGGACCACCTAGACCAAGTCACACAGGAACACATCCAGGCGGGTTTTAAACTTCTCCAGAGAAGGAGACTCCACAACTCCCCTGGGCAACCTGTTCCAGTGCTCTGTCACTCTCACTGTGAAGTTCCTTCTCGTATTTATGTGGAACCTCCTATGTTCCAGCTGACACCCATTGCCCCTTGTCCTATCAGTTTGAACTCTTCATGTAAGACACAAGGACAACAATGGAGATTAGCATGTACAAAGTACAGAACCTTCATGGTGTGATCGGCCACACCAAGTATTCCCTCAGCATGGAAAATGGGCCTCTTCTTACATCTGTATATAGGAGGAAACTCCAGTGACTAGTTCCCAACAAGCCTACCCCTGCTGAGTACAGTCTGGGTTAATAAAGCACCCAAAGTTGTGACCTGTGAAAGAAGCAAATTAATCACAACTGCAGGCATCTGTCTGTAATTCCATGTCTGCATCATTGCTTCAAGCTCTGGAAGGTACCCTGGCAACCAATTGTAGTGTGAAACCTGTAATTACTCCATGTACAACACAGGAGAAAAGACAGACTACTACGAGGTTCACAAATCAGGCTGTGCTAGACAAATGGGAATGGAGAATTGTGAGCCCCTGGGCCCTTGTGACAAATACACCACCACCCAGCTCTTTCATTTCTTATCCAAGGGAGTTCCAGCACCTGTTAGCATACAGGAGCCTTTGGGCTGTCACCAGCTCCATGACTTGCCTTCAAATGAGCCAAGCTTAACATTCAGCTCCAGCCTGATTCTGTCTGTGAGATACTACTCGGTGTATCTTAGGGCTTCCAGATGTCTTTTATAGAACAGCACACAGTGTAACTGGAAATCTTTCTGTCTCCTTGTTCCTGCCCGTAGCTGCTAGATAAATTCAGATGGGTTAAATAATTTATGTGCCTTTTATTTATTTGATTACAGGATGCAGGCTGTTCTTACGTGAGCATAACAGGGCCAGACTTCACTGAGCTCAGTTCAGCTTTGCCTGAGCTGCATCAGTAGAGCTAAGAAACAAATTGGAACCTCCATGAAGTAAAAAAAAATCCCAGGATAAATATCTTCTGTTTTTGTCACTGTTCCCTCTGTTAATATATTTTCCAATGTCTGAGCAACAAAATGATACCTTTTCATTTCAAATTGCGGGTCCTGACAGAAATGAAGTTTGTACCACCGGGCTTTAAGAGATGGTTTTAAAAAATGTGTCCTTGCAGAACCAGTATCTATGTACTTACATACACACATGGGCTTGTGTGAACCTAACAAGGTTCATCGTATGGGCTAAGTCATAAAGGACAGTGGCATTCACTTGTACCTATGGACTAGCAGAATTGGTATCAAGCAAGTAATTACAGGAGAAATACATGGTTTCTTGTTTTGCAAAGAGAAACCATGAAGTTTGGCTCTTAGACTTCCTTGAAGAATACTAAGCTTGTACCAGAGCACTTTACTCCACCAAATTCTTCTGCACTTACTTTTATGGCTGCTTGCCTTGTGTAAGGTACCTTTAAAGTGTGAGAGGCTCTGCTGCCTGCAGGTGGGCAGGGGTGTTTCAGCTCAGCATAGACCAAGACAGAGCAGTGCTTTCAGGAAAACAACTTTTTTGTTCCCTTTATTTTCTCTTGTTTTTCATGTCAAAGTCATTCAAACTGGAAATAGCTGTCGATCTGTGAACCTGCAGAAGAAATTAGTGGATTCTTTTTCACATTTGACTGAATAGTTTCCTTCCAACGCTCTGATATTGAGCAGTACTCAGTACGTAATACAGTGGATGGCAGTAGCTAAATATATCCCATTACAGTGGAATTCATTAATAAGCCACTGCAGGTTTTTTATGATAGGGGTGATTAGTACCTGGATTTTCTCCTGCATTTTACCTACAAATCAGTTGTGACATTGGTTTAATGGACTTGTGCTGATGAAGCCATCGGTTTGTTACCAAGTGCTATCAATCTCTACCATAATCGCCAGGTCCAGTACGTAGCTGCAGTGGTGATAACACCATTATGAGATAATTCCTTTTCATATCACAAGTCACTCAGCAGAAATTGCCTCTTTATTATTCTTTCTCCCTGCGTTGAGCCTGTTCACTGTTAATCTGGATTAACAACGCTCAGCAGTGACAATAAATGCCAGTAATTTTGCTTTTTAACACTCCATTAGATGATGTTGATTGGTGGGTAACTTCCCCCTTCACAATGCGCTGCTGAAGTTACTATTGTTCTGGTCCTTTTACAAATTACATTCTTCAGGGCAAATAGAAAATTATTTGTATTTTGGTAGTTTGTGCAGCTAGAGAAACACTGACATCGTGAAAAGGACAGTTTTTTAAACTGCCAGGATGCAGGCTAAGGTTTAGTCTTTTCCATAAGAATCTCCTCTAAGAAACTGGTAGGAGAGACAGGAATGAGAGTACCAAATAAATTATAAATATATCTATATAAACCCTAATTTACCTGGTTTATTTATTTGGAGTATCAAAACAGCACATGGGGAAGCAGTAGGTAACTCAAAGGCACATAGAGAAGGCAAGTCAGATTTTGTGAGCCTGGACCCAGGGAGAGAAACAAACCAAGAAGGAAAACCAACCTTCTGAGCACATACGTGGGGCCAAGTCTAGAAACAATGAGGTGTCGTCTTACATACCAGTAATAAAAATGACATGTTTTCATTGTGTTCATTTGGCACAGGGTAGATGAAAAGTTCAAATGCTGGCTAAGGAGAGAGCAAGCATAGAAATGTATTTTTATGAATCAGAAATGCAGAAACCTTATTAGAATTCATAACTCCATGCTGCTTTTATTGTTCTCAAATCACAGAGCGGTGCTTGTGCAACAGAAATCTCAGTTTAATATGTAATGAATATGCTATTCAGTACTGGTTTTTTATTAGGCATTAGAAAGAGTTATGGGGCCATCCATATGATGTGCGTTACAGAATCTGTCAGGAATTCAGAGGTGAGTTTTGCTTCTCTACTAAACAAAATACACTTTAAGCAATTACGATTAGCTGATAATACTTACCCAGAGGACTATTCTTACATAAGAGAAAAGAAATGGAAAAGGAAAGGAGAAAAGAACAAACCCAACAGAGTTAGGTTTAGTAAAAAAAAGGTTTAATTGTATTTGTTTTGACTAACATGGAGTCTTAAATTTGATCTTGCTTAGGGAAATTAAAAAATGGAGGTTTCTCCTTAGTTAAGGCGCTTCAATGTTAGTTAACACTTAGTTTTCACTAAAGAAAATGGGTTTGGTTGATCTGTATGGTTAGAAAAAATTCTCATAGTTTAAAGTAAGAAAGTTGAGCAGAACAAAAAAGTAACAGATTGGTAAAATTTTGTTTGTGTTTTGAGAAAGGAGGTTGTTTGCACAATGAGAATAGGCACTACAGAGCTCTGAATTTTAACCCTCTTCCAGCTGAAGACTTTCTGAGTGTCCCTGGATAAATCAATTGACAGTCATAAAGCTCTCCCTCCCCTCTGCCTTTATTTTTACAATGCTGATGCAATTTCCTTGTTTGGTTGCAACCTCCTAGATCTTTGTACAGCCCTGTATAATCTTCATGCCCTGCTATAATAACGAAACAACCTGTCAAATTTTGCAAACACTTGGCATAGCCGTAGTTCAGTGTAACTAGGAGAACCCACTGAAGCTTCTGTGTGCTGCAAGTTAGGTACCTGCTGTATTTTCATTGTATTTGAACACTGTGTGCCAGAACCCGTTCACTTTTTAAATGCACTTGAAGTGAGTTTAATGCCTGTTTTATTACCCTAGAAAGAAGCATTTTCAAAATTAATTGGGTCACCATGAGAGAATAATCCAAAGTAATTTTATTTCTTTATTTTTAGTGCTTCTTCACCTTATCATGGACTCATAGAATTGCCAGGGTTGGCATCAGTGGGACAGAGCTCTGGTCTTGATTAAAATCCTCCTGTCCTAGGGTGACATTGGAGTACTCAGCTCACTCCCTGAAATGCCCATACCCCAATGCATGCAGCACGGGGAACAAGCAGGAGGAGGTAGAACTCTAGAGGTGTTTAAGGCCAGGCTGGATGAGGGTCTGGCCAGCCTGATCTAGGGTGGGATGTCCCTGCCCATGGCAGGGGGACTGGACTAGATGATCTTTTGAGGTCTGTGATTCTATGATTCTTCATCATCTTTGTGGCTCTGTTCTGGACTCACTCCAGCAGATCCATGTCCATCTTGGACTGAGTGGCCCAGAACTGGACACAATACTACAGATGAGGTCTCAGCAGGGCAGAGTAGAGGGGGAGAAGAACCTCTCTTGATCTACTAACCACACCCCATACACCCCAGCATGCCATTGTCCTTCTTGGCCACAAGGGCACATTGCTGGCTCATGGTCATCCTGCTGTCTACCAGGACCCCCAGGTCCCTTTCTCCTACACTGCTCTCCAAGAGGTCAGTCCTCAACCTATACTGGTACCTAGGCTTGTTCTTGCCCAGATACAAGACTCTACACTTGCCCTTTCATTAACTTTCTCCCTGTCCACCTCTCCAGCCTGTCCAGGTCTTGCTGAATGGTAGCACAGTCTGCTGTAGTGTCAGCCACTCCTGCCAGCTTTGTGTCATCAGCAAACCTGCACTCTAACAAACAGTGCACTCTAACATAGAGATGGAATGTTGGATTAACTACGCAGGGTTGGGCCTGGTTTGTACTTGGGTGAGAGACAGGCTGGGTACACCAGGTGCTGTAGGCTTACCCTGCTCCAGCAGTGGGGTTTGGACTTAGATGGTGTTTTGAGAGCCCTTCCAACCTGTAACATTCTGTGATTCAATCTGTGGTTCTGTGATTCATCCAAGTCATTAATGAATATGTTGAATAGCACTGGTTCCAGTACCAACCCTTGGGGAACTCCAGGCCTCCAACTGGAGTCTACTCTCTGGCTTCTACACTGCAGCCAGTTCACAATCTGTCCCACTACCCATTCGTCCAGACCACACAGCCTTGTTTTGGCTGCTAGAATGCTGTGAGAGACTGGATCAAACTCCTTACTTACACCTGTGGCTTTTCTTTTCCTGAAACAGGTGGATGAAGGTGTGATCATGTATGAGCACTTACATGCTGAGTCAGCTGGCTGGAGTGCAGAGGATTTCTTTATTTTTACTGTTTTCACCAGCATCTCTGGACCTCCAGGTGTTCTGTGTTGTCATTTCATATGAAA
The DNA here is from genome assembly GCA_028565055.1 of Phoeniculus purpureus. NCBI lineage: Eukaryota > Metazoa > Chordata > Aves > Bucerotiformes > Phoeniculidae > Phoeniculus > Phoeniculus purpureus. The sequence goes on along the minus strand of JAOXOE010000874.1, from coordinate 11,865,018 downwards.
TTATGAGACATGACCAGAACAGTCATCTTCTGGCAAACACAGGTAGGGATGCTGTACTGTTTGCATCTCAGATTATTTTGGATCTCTTAGGGTTCTGATGAACCAGTCTGGAGAAAACATTGGCTTATTTTCACTGTAGTAGCAAAGGACCAGAACGCATTTGTCAGAGAGTGTAGCGTGTATAGGAGCTTGGACAATTGCATCACATCTTTAAAAATGACTTTAACTATTGATGTCTGAGCCTTAGTGGTATTCTCTGTTTTGCGGTAATGGGAGGTGAAAAAAACTGTCTGAAGCTTTGAGAAATGTATTTCTTCAATCTTAATATTTTCATCAACAGTAAATTTTGTGTAATATATGTGAGTATTTGAAAAATAGTGGTAAAATATTTGTATCTTTAACAAATGGAAATCAAGGATACCGTGAAAGAGAAACTTTTCTGAGCGTATCAGCATTTGATAGCTGATTTCTGAAACATTGCAACTCTAAAATGGCTTTGTATTTTCCTTTCTGCTAGGTGCTATAGTCCAGGAAGGTGGTAGAGTACGAACCAGCAAAACAAATTTAAGTGCTTCAAATCTATTGATGGAACTACCTGAGGTGCAGCGCTCCGTGTATGAAGTCTGGTATGAAGTCTTGTCTTTACCCTGACGTGGCATGATTGCTGTTGGAGAAAGAAATGTTACTAAAGAAAAAACCTAACTTCTCCCAATACATACTGAACAATTTTGGAGTTGTGTACGTACATGATAATTCTGAATCACTTTATGACAATTTCACTTTTGCTGTTTGGTTAAACCTAAAGAGCAAGCCTGCCACAAAGCCTCATAATGAAGTTTTAGAGGAGGTGTTTAATATCACTGTTGTTCCAGTAAATGACCAAGTGCCAGAACTGAAGACTAAAAGGCTGCACTTGAAATCCCTGCAGGAAGATGTGTCAGTGTTAGGGTCAGAGTGTCTGAAAGATGAACACCTAGATAATGCCCCTGCTGAACTCAGGTACACCATTGCTAGCAACCCCAATAATGGTTATTTAGCAATGAAAAGCAATCTCAGTGTCACTGTAAAGTATTTCACACAAGCCAATGTTGACACTGGTGAAGTTTGATTTGTACAGGATGGAAGTTTGTCTTCTTTATACAAACTCTTCAGTCTTGAAGTGATACCTATCACTCCTGTCCTGGTCAACCTTACTGATGTTGCGCTTCTGCAGGGCCAGACATCGGTCACTATTACTAATGTGCAGCTTTTAGCTGTCACAAATGGAAAAAGCACTGATATCATGTATAAATAACTCAGCTGCTCAAATGTGGGCACTTAATGATTGGAAATGAGCAGGTAACTATATTTGATCAGGCAGATTTGTGTGCAGGGAGGCTGTCTTACCACCGGGAAAATCTCACTGTGTCCCAAGTAGTACTGCTCTTCACTGCAGAAGTCAATCTAACAGGGCAAGTGCTGAACGTCACAGTGAAGCCTTTAGTACAGGTTGCACCTGGCATGCAGATTTCAAATCAAGCAGCTTATAAATTCGGAAGTAGTGACCTGGATGCTTCTGAGCTAGCTAATTTGACAAATAGTAATCCTAGGTTTGCAGTGATGGTGCCCCCATCTCATGGAAAGATTGTAAAGCAAAGGTTTCAAAATTATTCACTGTTTGAAGATACTCAGATGTTCACCCGGGATGACATTGATAATGGTGTTGTTCTTCTAGACATAGATACGAGTATGACAGGCATTGATCTGTTAAATGATTCATTCACATTTATACTCAGGGCAGACTCTGTGCAGTCTGCTGTTGGCTATTTTCAGTATTCCGTTGTGCCATACAGTCTTCCACTTGTGCAGGGCTTTTTGACCAAAGTGCCTTCCATAACCACTTTAAGCATGACCACTATAAAGGTTCACAGTACCTCAAAGGACAAGGCACCAGCCTTCTCTCAGAATGAAGAGCTTGCAGTAGTATCACAGAAGACTCAACCAACCCTGTGACTAGGACAGAGTCACTGAGGAAATCTACATGAGGAAGGTCCATTGCTAAATCTGGCAATGGGAACAAGTGGATCCATGGGAGCTAAGACCACAACCCAGGTTAGTGCCAAGAGTCCCAGAGAACAGGCGGGTGAGAGCAGCAACCCTCAGTACATCATTATCCCCTCAGTTGTAGTGTCTCTGCTGCTCATTGTTGTTGTTATTTGCTACTGTGTCAAAAGAAAGGGAAGACAAAGCTGAAGGGCCAATGTCAAAGAGATGCAGTCCGCAGCAGTCCAGATCAATATCTGGAACAGAGCTTCACTGTACCCAGAGATACCGTGACTCCTCTCCTGAAGGGGGCTGAGAGAAGCACAGCCTTAACATTCATGGCAGTAAGGCAAGAACAGCTGCTTCCTGCAGTGGTTTCTCCCACTCTAGAAAGGTCTCTTCAAAACAGCTGGTTAAACCTTGATCCTGAAATGATCCAGTACTGCCAAAAAACAAACCCAGCTTTGAAGCGCAGTCAATACTGGGTCTAGTTACGGCCAGTTTAGGTCATGTTAATTGGTGTAAGATGGAAAAGAGAGTATATATTATTTGGTTTTAGTTATTTATTATAGGTCAAACGATGTACTATTTGTACAGAAATACAAATACCTTTGAAATAATAATAAAAATATTAATTACAGTGACTGTAAAATAAGATTTCCAGTAGGTACCTCAGCAAAATTCCCACTTACTTCAGTGCAGAATTTGGCCTCATGGATTTTTGATGCACTCTGTGTATGCAGTAATTTTTCTTTTCCATGTCGGAGGTAAAATAGTACGTTATGTCATGAATTATTTTGAATAATTACTTTCTTTTGGAAAACCAATCTTGCTATAAAGGTCTTGAATTCTTTCGTGATGCACTGCTTGTATTTTAAGAATTTTCAACTGTTTCTGTGAGTAATTGCTAAAGTACTAATCTCAATAATGTCATTTTGACATGAAGACTGTTCAGAGGCCAATATTGAAGCAACAAAGCTATGATTGTTTTGACAGGTGTTCATCCAGGTCGCTGAACTGGAAATCTAGAACTGAGCTCAGCAATAGTACCACAGCAGGAACAGTATATAAGAATTCTGTTAAAGTACTCTTACTGTGAGATGTTTGCTCTTTTGTTTTTCTTTTTTTCTGATTTGATACCAAACTGTGGCCTTGAATGTCTGCAGACTCTATCCATGACCTCTAATCCACATGAGAAAAATCGTGTATCTGCCAGTTGGCTTGTCTGCTGAGTTATCTTTGGGATTAGGTTATGTCTGGAAGAGCATATCAAAATTCCTGACAAGTGGCTAAATTCTGCCTTCAGTGAAGCAAACAGATCTCTCTGGAGTCTAGGTGTTAAAGCATGTGAGAGAACCAAATCCTCTGCTGCATACCATTGTGTGTTATGGAGCTCCTGACAGAAACAATGCTATGAGGAAGTACTATCTTCTTCTGAAGTGTCACAATTTACCCTTCATCTCCTAGAACACTGGCAACATGTGCATTACCCACTATGACAAAGACTACCTACTCTAATTCTGCTCTGGGGGCAAAATGTGCAGTAATTTCCCTGAAAATGCAAAATGTTTGTATTTCTGGAAATCCAAGCTCAGTCGTGCAGTCTTTTGTTATGGTCCAGTCTATCATCCACTGTAAAACAGCAGCCAACATAATTTCATCCAACAGCAAAATTCTTCTTGATTTATGAGAATGAAGTGACTTCAAGAGACTGATGCTGAGATTAAAACCAGTTCCTTACTAACCACTGAACTTCTCATCTACGTTTGTATTTCCAGTTAGCTCCTTGGTAAAATTTGGTGCCGGGACACAGACCTGACATCACTGAACACTGGAATACTGTTTGTGATTGAGCCTAGGAACTGTGGATTTTGCCACATATATGGCCGTCAGCATCCTTGGTGCTACTCATTTCATGCTACTTTGTTTTGGATCATTTTGTTGCTGATGATTAGCAG
>JAOXOE010000874.1:11808682-11860938 GCA_028565055.1 Phoeniculus purpureus | reverse complement strand
GACAGTGCACCCTAATCCCTCATCCAAGTCATTAATGAATAGATTGAACAGGACTGGTCCCAGCACTGACCCCTGGGTCACTCCACTAGATACAGGCCTCCAACTACACTCTGTCCCATTGACCACTACTTTCTGGCTTCTATCCTGCAGCCAGTTCATAATCCACCTCACTACCCAATCATCTAGACCACACTGCCTCAGTTTGGCTGTGAGGATGCTTTGTGAGACTGTATCAAATGCCTTACTGAAGTCAAGACAGATCATATCCACCGCTCTGCCATCATCTGCCCACCTGGGTATGCCCTCATAAAAGGTTATCACATTGGTCAAACATGACTTTCCTTTGGTGAAGCCATGCTGACTGTCCCTAATGACCCTCCTGTCCTTGATGTTTCTGGAGACAGCCTCTAGAGCAAATAGTTCCATCGCCTTTCCTGGGATGGAGGTGAGGCTGACCAGTCTATAGTTACCTGGTCCTCCTTCTTACCCTTTTTGAAGACTGGGGTGACATTTGCTATCTTCCAGTCCCTAGGCACCTCTCCTGATCCCCATGACTTAGCAAAGATGTCAGAGAGTGGCTTAGCAATGACTTCTGCCGTCTGCCTTAGTACGTGCGGGTGCATCCCATCTGGGCCCATGGCTTTATGTCCATCCAGTTTGCAGGACTTATCCCTAACCCAGTCCTCATAACCAAGGCAAGCTCCTCTCTTGCCTCAACTTCCTCTGGAGCCTCAGCAGTCTGGGGCTTGATGTCAAGACAGCCCCCAGAAGTATAGACAGAGGCAAAGAAGGTGTTCAGTACCTCTGCTTTCTCTGTATTCTCTGTCTCCAGGGCACCCACCTCACTCAGCAGGGGGCCTACATTGCCTCTAGGTTTAGTTTCACCTGCATTGTATTTGAAGAAGCCCTTTTTGTTGCCCTTGACCTCTCTTGCAAGGTTTAATTCCAAGGAGGCCTTGGCTTTCATAGTTGCATCCCTACATTCTCTCAATTAGAGCCTTATAATCACCCCAAGTGGCCATCCCCTCCTTCCATGACCTATAGGCTTGCCTCTTCTTCTTCAGTTTGCCCAGCAGCTCCCTGTTTAACCACACAGGTCTTCCGGTTCCCTTCCTTGCCTTATTTCCTGTGGGAATGCTCTTGTCTTGTGCTTCAAGAAAGTAGTCTTTGAATGTTAACCAGCTTCCCTGAGCTTCTTTACCTGCCAGTACCCCGTCCCATGGGATCTCCCCCAGCAATTTCTTGAAAAGGCTGAAGTTTCCCCTCCTGAAGTCCAGGGTTGTGATTCTGCTGGGTATTCTGTTCCTGCCACATGAGACCCTGAACTCCACCATCTCATGGTCACTGCACCCAAGGCTGTCCTCAACGTTCACTGCTTCAACCAGACCCCCCTTGTTGATGAGTACAAGATCCAGCAGTGCTCCTCTCCTAGTGGGCTCCTACACCATTTGCATCAGGATACTGTCACCTATGCACTGAAGGAACCTCCTGGACTGTGGCTGGCTGGCTGAGTAGGTCTTCCAGCAGGGTAGTTAAAATATCAGGGTAGTTAAAACCCACCATGAGAACCAGGGCCTGTAGTTGTGAGGCTACTGTCAGTTGCCTGTAGAAGACCTCATCAACTTCCTCATTCTGATCTGGTGGTCTGTAATAGACACCCACTTGAACAAGTTGCTTTAAGACCCTCAAATCTTGGATTAGTCTATATTATTGTGATTAGGTTTCTTCACAAGCAATACTTGGGTATTATATTCCAATTCACATTCGCCAGTAATCCATATTTTCTTTAATCTTACCATTTTTTCTCCAGGCTTTAGGGTAATTTTTACTTGTTCTGCCAACTTGGATCATCCTGGAATCTTGTCTGCCCATGACAGGGCTATCACTGCATCTTTGATGGGAATTTTCTCCTTTATTTTCTGAATATCCTGTTACATAAACATTCTCACTTCCCCATCCCTAAATGTTATTTGTGAAATTAATTTTTTTTTTGAGAATCATTGAATCATCAAGTCTAAACATCAATCCAGTGCAACTAAATCATGATTCTAAATCATGCCCACTAAATCATGATTCCAAGTGCCTGATCTAATCTTTTTTTGAACCTCTTCAGAGATGGAGCAGCCTGCTCCAATACTTAACCACACTTGCGTGAAGAAATTTTCCCTAATATACGAACTAAACCTCTCATAGCACAACATGAGACCATTTCCTCTTGTTCTATCACTAGCGCCTTTGGAGAAGACACCAACATAACCTCATTTCAGGGAGTTGTAAAGAGCAATAAGGACTCCTCTCAGTCTCCAGACTGAACAACCTCAGTTCCCTCAGCTGCTCCTCATAAGACCTATCCTCCAGGCGCTTCGCTAGCCTTGTTGCCCTTCTTTACACTCGTTTCAGCATCTCAATGTCCTTCTTGTATTAAGCTGCCCAAAACTGAACACAGTACTCAATACGATGCTTTACTAGTGCCGAGTACAGGAAAATGACCACTTCTCTAGTCCTACTGGCCACACTATTTCTAATGCAGGCCAGGATACTGGGCACACTGGCACACCTGGGCACCCTGCTGGCTCATGTTCAGCTGGTTGTCAACCAGCACCTCAAAGTCATTTCACAGGGAACAGTTCTTCCCCAAGCCCCTAGCTCTGCATGGAGTTTTTGTGACCAAGGTGTGTGACCTGGCCCTTGTTCTTGTTAAACCTCAAAAATTGTCCTCAGTGCATTGATCCAGCTGAGGGAGCTGGGTTTGTTTAGCCTAGAAAAGAGGAGGCTCAGGGGTGACCTTATCGCTGTCTATAACTATCTGAAAGGTGGTTGTAGTCAGGCAGGGGTCGGTCTTTTCTCCCTGGCCGCTGGAGACAGGACAAGAGGTCATAGTCTTAAGTTCCATCAGGGGAGGTTTAGACTTGACATTAGGAAAAGATTTTGCACTGAAAGAGTGATAAGGTTTTGGAATGGGCTGCCCACAGAGGTGGTTGAGTCACCATCCCTGGAGGTGTTCAAGGTTAGGCTGGATGAGGCGCTGAGCGGCATGATCTAGATGTTAGATGTTAGGTTTACTTGGTTTATTTGGATTTAGGTTGGACTGGATGATTTTTAAGGTCTTTTCCAACCTTATTATTACTGTGATACTGTGATACTGTAATACTATTGTGTGTAAATATATCAGTTAACCATGTACGTCACTCTAACATGTACAACTGATGTCACCTTTCCTGTGATATATCACTGCCAACAGTACTTGAATCTGACAGTCCCCTGCTGAAGAGTTCACAGAATTCTTTGGTGTCTCTCAAGTACCATTTTACTTGACTCGTTTTTTGGAAGTGGTCGTTACAGTCAACCATCTCCCTTCTAATATTTAAGTACTACTTTGGAGATAGCTGGCTGGAGGAACCTCGGCAAATCCAGCATGTGAATGGGCAGCTTAGACAATCCAGCCAGCAGTACTCAGACTTCTGATCCCCTTGTATATGGTGGGTAAGCACAACCTTTCACTCATCTTCTAATGAGGCATGAGGGCTTATGTAGTGTGTTTCTGCAGCTCTGATACTTTTAATCAGTTAAAGAGCATGAAATACATGTATTTCTTAGTGTACACAAACTGTATGTGGAATAAAGAAGATAAAGTAGTGGTGCTCTTCATAGCAGTCTCCAGTGAAAGGACGAGAAGTACCAAGCAGAACATGAAACACAGAAAATTCCTTTTAACCATAGGAAGATAACTCTTTTAATCTAAAGGTGGCCAAACAGTGTCAAAGTCAACCAGAGAGGTTGTGGAATCTCCCTCTTCGGAGATATTAGAAGACTGACTGGTAACAGCTCTGGGCAGTAACCCTCTACTCTATGTGACTCTCCTTTCAGCAAGGGGCTAGGCTACGTGATTGCCAGAGGTGCCTTCCAGTCTTGGTTGCTCTGTGATGCTGTGAAAATAGAAGGATGCAAAAAGAGTTTCATATTATTATTTTTTACATAAAACATTCCCAAGAGATGTAGCCTACAATTTTTTAAACGTCTCTGACACATATAGGAGGACTGCTGTCTTTTGCATAAGCCTGGTTGTGCTTAAGAAAATAACGTGCACACAAGTACTGTATGTATTTTATATTTTAAAATTAGTGCCAGGTGCAAGTTCTGCAGATTTCTTTCGCCCTCTCTCTCCTTGTGGCAGAATGGCTCTCTACAGCCACTACTTTCAACCTCACGGAGTTGAAAGAAGTCATTGTAAATGTGGGATCCTCCAAGGGCAAGTGAGGAGAAGCCACATCACCTCTGATGGGCTAGGTAGGGCAAGTAGCTCTGCAGGTCTTTCTCATTCCAGCTCTGGCTCTGGTTTGTGGTCAGCAGCTGAAAAATCAGATTCAGCAAGTGAAATGGACAACATTTATGAGGGCCAACCCTTGCAGCTGGAAGCAGCATCTAGCTGTTGCTCTGCTACTGCTCTTCTTTGAATTTTTGCGGTCAAATGCCTCAGCAGGTTCTGAAAGATGTAACATGTGAGCACTTATTTGGAAAAGTTAATAGTCTGGGGACAGAGGTTGGCTTGAGTCTGCCTACAAGGTCTTAACTGAGGGTCATAAACTGAAGAACTGCTGTGAACATACAGAGAAATGAAGGACAAAACAAGAACAGGAGCTGTCAGATGATCAAAAGGAAAGTAATGAATGATATTCAGGAAAAAATACGAGATGTAGGAACTAGGAATACTAGTCCTGACACTTAAAACTATGTGGCCTTGTGTAGGAAAATGGCAGAGCTAGAAAATCTTTTTAGTAAAGATCTTGTGCTTTTTCTGTGTTTTCCCAAGGGTGGTGGAGTATTTTCATAAACCTATGACTAAGTTTTGAACTATGAATCTCAAGCCAGCTCTACAATGAGATAAACCTTTTAGTATTTTTAGTATTATATGGATGCATTTGGCCCAGTTAGACACACACAGAGCACAAGCTTTTTACTGAACAGTCTTTCATTCCTGAAGGGTTAGTAAAAATGTTTGAGGAGGTAATCAAAGAGTTAAGACTTCTTTCTGTAATAAAAATAATCACATATTTGATGTTGTATGTCAAAACTTAGGACAGAAAATAAACAGTGCTTTTATAAGCAAAATGTCTAATTTTAGTTATGAAAGGCTTGGCTTCTTCTGCAGAAACTTTGTGGAAGGTAGAAGGGGTTTTTGGTGAAGCTGAGGACTTCTCTGTGTAGCCAAGGAGTGAAGAGAGCAGCAGGGCTGCTACCAAAGGGAAGTGACCCACCATTACATTTTCCTAACAGAATTATTACAGTGTATAATAACCTTGTGACTAAGGAGCACAATTCTCATTCTTAAGGCATTAAAAACTTATTACTGCCAAAGAAGTAAAATTTTACAGTGATCTGTAACTTATCAAAGATGCCACATGGACCTAGCTGCTATGTAATACAGATTTATAAATTTCAGGTGCCTTATGTCATTGTTCTTTTCAGCATTTCACACTAACAACTCAATGTCAAATTCAAAGGAATATTTACAGTGTCTGTCTACAGATTAGAGTCCTCACAGATACCTATTTTTGTGTTCCTTGCATAAAAAAAAAAACCCCTAAGCTTAAGGGCTGTAAAATATGAACTTCAAGACTGTTTCATCTGTACTGTAGTAATAATAGGCCTGCACTTTGGGTTGTGTTCACATACATGTGATGTTTTTATTTATACCATTAGCATGACCTATGTCCCCTTGCTAAAGTTCTTAGAGTGCTATTTATGGTACAGCATGAGAATTCAGAAAACATCAAAAATGTGGTGGTAAGTAGGCTCTCATGGTATATGTGGTTGCTGTACTGCTACAGTCTTTCTTACCTAGCTTCTGTACCCCCTCAGTTGTATTTTGGTTTCCATACCTCTCTCCTCAAAGTACAAAGCATAAAGGAAAGTCAGTAGAGCTGAAGACTTCTATTACTCCTACTCTCATGATTATAAAATTGAAAATACACCCCTCTAAATTCAGCTGTCAAAGTGAAGCACCCTCCATAGCAAGTCCAAGACCCTAGTATTATTGAGAGATGTAAATAAAATGCAATAGATGCCTTGCTGCAGGAAAACTCTATGGTTGGTTTTGTATTGTTTGTTGAGAGTGTTTCCAAACCCATGTTGTTCATGACCATGCCGTGAGCCACTTAATTAATCCCTATTGCTCATACTGCAGCAGTGCTGAGATACTCTAATCTTGTATATGGTACTAAACAAACCCATTATAAAGGGCTGAAGATATTCCTCCTCCTCCTCCTCTCAAATTACATGAATAGCTCCAACAGATGCAAGAGGTACAAGGCAGAGTAGGCAACAGACGTGATCGTGGTCTGTTCAAGTTTGGCCCCATTCTTGTGGGTAACCAAGGCAGTGACACATTACAGGAGCTAAAGCACATCACGGTGACTTTACTGTGGCTAAATGGAGATAGCACAGTTTTAGCATGTATTATGGTTGCATCTTCATTTTTGTTGTGTAGAATCATATATTAGACTGCACAAGGAACTGAGAAGGCACTGCATGCCAGTTGCCTAATGCCTGCCAATATTTTTCATCCTTGATGCAGGCAATTTTAGGAGAAAAGTGAGGCAGTATTTGACTTGATTTTAATCACAGCTGCTTTCCCTCCACTGCTAGGTGGTTTCACAGGTGGACGTTGAGGTGTTGAGCCTGTGATTCTGTTGTATCTATGTAGTTTCTTCTGCACAGAGCAGCAGGACCACATCAGGACCTGTGATGGAGGGAAGGTGAATTTGGAGAGAAGGAGATCATTAACAGCAGGGGTAGGTAATCTAACCTGCAGGCTGCAGTAATTTTGATCCTTAGTGAATCTATGCTGCAGAAAGCAGTAGGTCTTCATTTACAAGGGCAAAAGATGTTCTTCAAGGCCTATTAGAAATATTAATTAGATCAGACCTCCAACTTGTGTTTCTAAACCCTGGGAATAATTTTGATAGAAAGGGTTCAGTACTTGAAGTCACCCTACCTTGAAGTTATTTGGTTTTGGGCGAGACTTCACCTTAGGTATTGCTTTGGTGTTGATAGGTGCTTTCTACCATCTAAAGCAGAACAGAAAAATCCTAGTGACAAAATGCTTACATTGGCTTTACACACATAAAAATAAAGGAAACGGTTAATTCTCTAATTAAAATAATCAGAGTACAGAAGCATTATTTTTATTTGACACATTCTGTTGTGGTAAACCTTATGTTTTATTGTAAAAGTTTTTGAATAATGTCTTTGTAAATCTGGGAACATTTGAGTCTGGATGGGTTGCAAAAACTGTTTTGCAAAGCATAACTTAGGTTTAGCTCTTATTTCAAGTAAAATGTTTTTCTGAAACAGAATAAAGTTCTATTTGTTTGTGGATTTCTGTGAAAATGACAACGAGCAAAGAGCCTGTAAGACAGAACGCATGAGTCTGGGGTTACTTTACCTTCAGCAAATGTTGGAAAATGTATTAAACAGAAAGCACATATCAGATTCACACTAATCTGATCACACATTAACCCCTTATCATGTGGTCCAGCTGTATCATTTTGTGAGCATAGCCTAAACAAGCAATCTTCCTGCGCAATCAGTTTAATCTTAGATGTTTCCATCATCATTACTGTCTGAACTAATAAGAAAAATCATGATCTACAAACTAATCACCATACTTAGGATAGTATTTTTGACAGTACACCTCAGAAATCAATTACTAGCAGACTAGAGACCCTTTCTCACTCACATATTGACCACATTTTGTACCTTCTACTTGATGATACTGTTCTTTTTCCCTGGAAGCCTCCACTTTCCTGTGGATCCCACAAGCTCTACATAAAGATGTGCCAGCTGGCTGTGCTTCTGGTCAGACTAATTCAGTCACATCTCCTGCTGAGGGGCCTGTGAACTGTCAGCAGGTCAACTGGATACATACATAAAGGGTACCACGGACCTGACTCACATGTTCATCCTTCACTTTCGGCCATGGGGCTTACAGTATCATGAGGGAACTAAATGTAGGATTTCACTTTTGGAAGTCAGTAGGAGAACTCATGGAATAAGAAGTATAGCAACTGGTTCTAGGCAGGTATCGGCTGTCAACTAAGTGGAAGAGCTGACCTTGCTGTCATTGTTTCTCATTCAGCATAATGTGAGTACATATGTGTATACGTACTGGTGTACATTTTTCTATATTTCCTTCTTTCTGAAGGGGTAAATATTCAATAACCTCAATAATAAGTATACCCAAACACTTTTTATTATCTCCTACTGGATTTTTTGTTGGAAGGGCAAATTTCCCTAGACAAGGACTGGCTTTCAACCCATATGCTCTTTAGTAGCAAAATTCCCCACTTAAAAATTTCTACATGAGATGCTTACCTCAAAAAATTTTTTGTTTCTTTAGGGACAGCAGCATTAAAAAGGAGTCATGGAGCAAATAGGTCCAGTAGGGATAATGGAAGTTCAGGCACACTGTTATCTCAGTGATTTCACTGCAGTATGAAACCACAGTAGCTCCCATCTTAGCATGTCACATTGTGCAGTTGTTTGAAGCATTGAACCTAGGTTTGAAAAGGGGTTGACTTGCAAACCAAATCTCCAGACTGTATGGTTTTGAACTTAAGTTGATTGTCAGCATAGCCATTTCTTCAGAGTAGGTAGGACATGATCCTTACATTTAATTTAGAGACTAATGTAAGAAATACCAAATCACTCAGGGCCAAACAGCAGCGTGATGGTATGGGACAAAGTATAATGGTCTCATTAGATACATTAGGATGGGTGTGTAAACACAACCAGGCAGAGCAAAGCCAGAACTGGCACCTGGGGTTTTTTCCATACACCCTCAGTACTGCCAGCCAGCACAGCCCAGCTGGGGAATGAGCTCTGCAAACGGCATAATTTTAATCTATTTCCCAAGATGTGGTGGGGGAGACTGTGAAGTGATGAAAACAAATGTGTTACTTAATGAGTTCTACAAACATTATAGAACTAGGTTTTGGGCTGGTGTAGTTTAGCTAATTCCGTTACCACTGGTGTTGGACCTCTTTTTAGTTTTTTTCTCTAGCATTACTCCATCTCACCTGACTCACTTTACATATTAACTGAATCCATTAGTCAAGCAGTGATTTAAGCCAGTTGGATTTTACACAAACAGGATTACCTCACAGGGATGAGCAATACATCAGATGGGCTAAACACTTCACTGGGTCATAGCCTTCCTGCAGCCCAGCCCATTTAAAAATTATAGTCACAGAATGGCTTAGGCTGAAAAGGACCTCAGAGATCATCTACTTTCAAGCCTCCCTGCCGTGACACCTCTAACAGGACCAGGTTGCCCGGGGCCACATTCAACCTGGCCTTGAATATTTCCAGGGAGGCAGCATACACAATCTCCCTGGGCAACCTGTTCCAATGCCTCATCACCCTCTTAGTGAGGAATTTCTTCCTAAGATCCAATCTAAATCTGCCCTGTTTTAGCTTGAAACCATTCCCCCTTGTCCTATCACTAGAGACCCTCAAAAAGTGTCCCTCTCTAGCTTTTCTTTAGCCCCTTCACACACTGGCAGACTGTTATGAGGTACCCCTGGAGCCTTCTCTTCTCCAGGTTGAACAGCCCCTTTTCCCTCAGTTTGTCTTCATCCTGTATGAGATCACTGAAAACTTTAAGTAGATTACAAGCTTATCATTGTAACATGGAGAAATGAGTCAAGAACCAGTTTTTATACAGCAGTCAGCTGCTCTCACCTCAGCCAGTCTAGCTGTTCAGACAGGACCAGCATCCCTGCTCCTGCAGAGGTGCTGTGACATGGCACAGAACCCTATTTCCTTTAGTCATTTAGACCATTTCCTGAGTAAAATAAGGCACATTTTAAATATCTTGTGTTTATGAACATATATTTTTCTAAAATACTTCATAGGGTGAATCTGTTTCACATTCTTCCATCAACACTAGCTAAACCTCAAAGGTGTGCATGAGGAAACACCTGTAAATCCAACCTCGTCAGCAAATGGAAAGGTGTCAATACTGCATTAGCAAAGAGTATTATCACCATAGGTGCTTGTCCTGCTGAACCTGGATGATCAGGTATCTGTGCTTGACCCTGTAAGACCTCCATGTTCAGTGAAGACCCTTTCGAGGCACTATCTGAACAGCACCAATGCTCACTTCAGCACTATCGGGGAAGGCTCTGTACACCATTCCTGCTGCTAAAGATGCTGTGGGAATTTCCTAGCATTTTCAGGTATACACACTGCACATATCCACACACAGAGGTATGCAAACACACAGTGATGATGTTGACCTTATTTCCATATATTTTTAACTGAAACGCTGATGCTGAAGTTATGGGTGTCTTACGTGAATAATAAGTAAATGTAAGCTTGTGGTATGTGAAGGAAAATGTTACTCGCCCCAAATACTGAAAAATAGTAGAAGGGGCAATACTTTGGGTTTAACTAGAACAGCAGCAAAACTTCAGCCTAACAGAACTTATTCTCTACTATGGAGAAGGGAACTCAGGAAGGGAACACCCCTAGGTGTGTTTGTAACTTGTGTATCAGCTTGGGGAAATTATTTGGCAGTGGGCTTGGTACGGCTGGGTCTGTGATTGGACTTGCTGAACTTGAAGGTTTTTATCCAGTCTGGATGCTTCTATGATCCTGCTTAGCTGACTGCTCTCCTGGGCTCCCCACTCCTGTGGGGAAAGCCCTTTCCTGGCCCTCCTGCTGCACCAAACACTGTGACTGAATTCTTGTGAACTGTCAGCCTAATTTGCTAAATTGTCCATAAATAATTCCTACCAGTTCCACATTGCTCAGCAGGACACCTCAGTATCTATGGAGCCGCAGTCTGCTGTTGCATGGAGAGGGTCCGAAAGCCTCTGCACCATACAGGGCTCCCACTGGCAGGGATTTGCTCCTTTGTTTCTGGCTGGGAAATGGATGTGCTGCAGCCGAAGCATTCAGTGGCAGCTCTGATTCTTATTTTCCTGCCTCTGGGGCTGCCAAGGCAGCAGCTTCTTTGTGTGACAGCAACATGATTATGTGTTTATGTTTCCAACCATCCTGATTATTCAAAATACAATACTGAGATTTACTAAGAAAATACACTGCTTATATATTAAAATAATTGTAAGAGTTAATATTTGTTCCCCTCCCTGATTGCAGAGCTAATCTAGAGCAATGAGGAGAAAGGCAGAATATCTGCTTACAGCTCACTGGAAGAACTTACTGGAACAACAGGGCTCTGAAATGTGCAATTGCAACAAAATGGAACAGAGTACACAGGAACTATTTAAAAGTGGAAAAAATGTAATGCTTTCATTGTCTTTTGGAACAGCTTTTCAAAAAGTATATTGAAACCAAACAGCCTGGAAAATGCTTTGGAAATTCACTAGGAAGAAATGTGAATTTTTGGGCTTTTATCCAGTTTAAAATAAAACGAAACTTCAAAATGTAAAACACTTTTCTGAAGTAGAGTTTCCGTTCTTCAGTTGAATATCATTGTACTGTCCATGCCCTACTTACACTGCAAGACTAGCTGTCAAATTCAAGGACAGTTTATCCTTCCATATATTCAGATATTCTGATCCTCTTCTTTTATTGTTGTTTTGCAAGCTGCTGAAAGATTTCCTCTTGATTTCCTATCAGAATGGAAATTCCATTTAATTGTGGAAAGGAGGAAAGTCAGCATGGAAAGCCAATGCCAGACTAAAGAAAAGATGTCATTATTAAACATGTGGCAGGGATGGAACAAAATGCTCTATGAAGTAGAAGCTCTATTGGAGACACTGTGTTAAACTCTTTTCTTCCAAAATTATGGGAATTTCCATGTGGGATTTCTAAGGACAACAGAAGTTTGACTAATATTCCTTCTGTGTGAAATCCTTCTGTTTTGTCCATTGTGCCATCCCAGCCTTGAAAGACAATCTCAGTTGTGTTTTGATGGGCAAAGAGTTGTCATAGGGTCCCACCCTACATTTTTCACCTCCTGAAATATTCCCTGTGTGTGCTTAAGTCTCCTTAACTGAAATAACTGTAAACAAAAGTTTCCCTGACTCTCTTATCAGATTGCAGTGCATGATAAAAGATATATGTTTTTGCCTGCTTTACTGATGTCTCCTGTCATCTTATTGCTGTGTACACTGACCATTGCAATCAACATATTGAAGATAGACAATGCCCTAATTCCTCACAGTATTCAAGGCAAACTACTTAAAGAGGCTCCAGTTCCTCGTTTCTTTCCTTTAGTGCTCAAGCACTTTCTTGTCTTTTCCTGTCCAGGTTTTAGACTTTGCTTTTGAATATCACCACACTTCTGCTACAGAGACACTGTAGCTGTGTTGCTGTAATGCATACAAGGACCCACCCCTTTCCCACTCCCCATCTTCACAAACCATTATCTTGCATGGGGGAGGATGGCTGGGTGTTATAGATGCTGTAGGGGCTCCTGTTCCAACAGCCTTTCTGAGTGCTTTTGGCAGCTTACTACAGCTTACAGTACCCCAAAGTGCAGTTACGTCTTCAGAGATACCACTGTGTGTAGAGATGGATTTTCACAGATGGTCAGGGCTGCCATGGGAAAGGGAAGGGTGCACATCTAGATGTATGTGATGGAGTACTGCTTGTGATTGTGTATGAAGCTACATCCCAAGTATGCTTGCAAGCCTTTTGAGTGCTAGAGGTGGCTCCATTGAAATGAATCTGTCTCCCTTATCTTTTAAAATCTCTGTCTCTAAGTCTCTCATTTGATAGGACAAAAGCACTTTTCATTCTCTTTTTCTGGTCTTGTTTCTCCTGTACATTTGCTCTAATGCCAGTTCAATATGTATTCTAAATGACTTGGAAACCCTCCTCTCCCTGGACACCTCAAATATTCAACAAATTGTGCACATAATCAGCAACATATCATCCAACCGCCAAAAGCCCACTGTTCTTGTGCATGATCAGACCACAAAATCCCCTGTGTCTGTCTTCTATCTAGGGCATGGATTTAAAAGGCAGGCAGCTGTATTCTGACTTCTATTCATTTATTTGGAGCATTGCACAAGCCATGCTAACAATTATGTAAATCAGCCTTTGTTTAATGTCAACTGATAGCCTTTATTGATCACTGGCCAAACTTCATTTGAATAATCTGTACTTAATTCTGTATTTAATATTTCTTATGGGTGCTGTTATGCAAACCTGACCAGTGAAGTCCTTTAAAAGAATAACTTTATAGTGACCTTCATCAAAAGCCATCTTGTTGCATTCATTGCCAAAACTATACTGAAACATTCTTTAAATATGTATGAATTAGATGCAACATTGTTTTTTGCTTGATCCTTGACTAACTCAGTATACTCTGGAAGCAGTGTTATTACTCATTGAGCCTCCTAATCATGGGGACACCCTCAGTACACATTGGTGGGTTTTGCTACCCTGGCTGAGACAGTTGCGTGTCTGTGAATCTGTCCTCCCATCATGCTCTTTCTCCTGCCTGCCTTGTGAGACAGGATGCAGAATGGATTCATGGCTCATCATTTTTACTATGATTATTTATTGCTCTCTTGCTGTGTGGGCAAAACAAATGCAGTGAGATTTAGATTACAAACACCAGCTAAGCCATCCAGAGCTGCCTGTGGATTGCCGAGTCAGCAGCATCCAGCTCCCTGCCTGGATGTAAGAGGAGTGAGCAGCCCTGCAGCCTACTGATGTGCTGCTCCACAGCCCTGGAGCTGGACCCAGGGGCTCCAAGTGTGATCCTCTCTCCTTTGAGTGGTCCTGCTGCATCTGTATCCACTGAGCTGGCAGCAGGGGTGGCAATGGAAATAGGTGTTAGGTCACTGTTCATCTAATCTGATGCACTGTCAGCCAGGTGATCTCATCTTGACCAGTTATTGTCAAAAAAAGGGTTTTCTCAGTCTGCAGGGGGATGAATCCCATCTGAGCAGCAACACACCTCATTTTTGCTTATGTGGTGGATGCTTTCTCATGTCAGATGTTACAATAACTAGACTGGCCAGCCAGAAAAATGTTAGTGCTTTCAGAGGGGCTGTGATAACTTTGCTCAGCTGTGTCTGTTTGCCAACCAGAGTTTAATGATTTAATATGCATTGGGTCTACAGAGCTGTTTCAGCAAGACAGCATTTTTATGCTGTTATTTGATCCCAGGGCACTTCTGATATGTCAGCTTTATACTGGCTGCCAACCGCAGCTACTCATAAAGATGCTAAGCTCCAGTTTTGTTCCAGTCTTGTAAATAAAAGAACTGGGCTTCTTCATTTCTTCCATCCGTAATCTCTGGCAGAGGTGTTAGTAGCAGAATTCTCTTGACATTTTCCATGTCTTTTGTGTCCTCCACACATTAATGCTGTTTTGAGATAGTTCTGGTGAATATATTTAGAATAGAATAGAATATAGAATACAGAATATAGAATATACAGAATGGAGTGCAATGGAATGGAAAGGAATGGAATGGAATAGAATGAAATATGTCAGAAAGGACTCTTAAGATCCCAGTACCAAGTCCACCACTAAACCATGTCACTAAGCATTTGGTTCTGTCCTGGCCATAACCACTTCTGAGCATATTAATTTCTAGTGTACATTTTGTTCTGCATTCTTACTTGCAAGGAGTCAAATGTTTCTGAATGACTGCAAATTATATTTGTCAAGGTAAAGCTGCATTGTGTTTGGCTTTCATATAGCGAGGACTTAGGTTAAGTCCTGACTATGCCTGATCTATATTGATGCTACTTGAAGTGAAAGGCCAAAGCCCAGCTTGAACTGAACCTGGTCAAAGCTGTTAAGGACGATAAAAGATGCTTCCATAGATATATCAATTACAAAAGGAGAACTAGGGAGAAGCTCCATCCTTTATTGGATGCAAGGGGAAACTTAGTGACAAGGGATGAGGAAAAAGCTGAGATGCTCAATGCCTTCTTTGCTTCAGTGTTTATCAATAGAACTAGTTGTTCCCTGGACACCCAGCCCTCTGAGCTGGAAGACGGGGGGAATGAAACCTTCTCAATCAAGGAGGAAGTGGTCAGGGACCTGCTGCAACACTTAAACATACATAAGTCTATGAGGCCAGATGGGTTGCACGCAAGAGTATTGAAGGAGCTGGCAGATGTGCTCAGCAAGCCTCCTTCCATCATTTATCAGAAGTCTTGGCAAACTGAGGAAGTCACAGTTGACTGGAGGGTGGCAAATGTGACATCCATCTACAAGAAAGGCCAGAAGGCAGATCTGGGAAACTGCAGACCCACTGGCCTGATCTCGGTGCCAGAGAAGGTCATGGAGCAGATCATCCTGAGTGCCATCATACACCACATACAGGACAACCAGGTGATCAGACCCAGTCAGCATGGGTTTATGAAAGGCAGGTCCTGCTTGATCACCTTCTATAACAAGATGACCTGTCTGGTGGATGACAGAAAGGCTATGGATGTTGTCTTCCTGGACTTTCATAAGGCCTTTGACACTGTCTCCCACAGCATTCTCATTAAAAAAATGGCCACTCATAATTTGGATAGGCATGTTCTTTGCTGGATAAAACACTGGCTTGATGGCCACCATCAAGAGTGGTGGTGAATGGAGCTAAATCCATCTGGCAGTCAGTCACAAGAGGAGTTCCTCAGGGCTCAGTGTTGGGACGACTTCTGATTAACATCTTTATCAATTATCTTGATGAGGAAATAGAACACATTCTCAGTAAGTCTGCAGATGACACCAAGTTGGGTGGAATGTTGATCTGACTGAGGGCAGGGAGGCTCTACAGAGGAACTTAAACAGACTTGATTGATGGACTGAGGCAAAATGTAGGAGCTTCAACAAGACCAAGTGCTGGATCCTGCACTGGGACCATAACCCCATGCAATGCTACAGGCTGGGGGAAAAGTGGCTGGAAAGCTGTCAGTCAGAAAAGGACCTTGGGGTGTTAATTGACATGCAGCTGAACATGAGCCAGCAGTGTGCCCAGGTGGCCAAAATGGCCAACAGCATCCTGCCCGTACTAGGAATAGTGTTGCAAGCAGGTCTAGGGAAGGGATCATCCCCTGGTACTCAGCATTGGGGTCCCTTGTATTCAGCATTGGAGAGACCCCACCTTAAGTACCATGTTCATTTTGGGCACCTCAGTACAATACGGATGTTGAGGTGCTGGAGCAGGTGCAGAGGAGAGCGACTAGGCTGGTGAGAGGCCTGGAGAACCAGCCTTACAAAGAGCAGCTGAGGGAACTGGGGCTTTTTAGTGTCCGAGAGGAGACCTCATTGCTCTCTACAACTGTCTGAAAGGGCATTGTAGAGAGGTAGGTGCTGGCCTCTTCTCACAAGTAAACAGTGATAGGACTAGAGGGGACAGACTAAAGCTGCATTAAGGGAGGTTTAAGCTGGACATTAGGAAAAATTTTTTCTCTGAAAGGGCTGTGAAGCATTGGAATGGGCTGCCCAGGGAGGTGGCTGTCACCATCCCTTGATGTGTTTCAAAAGTCATACAGACGAGGTGCTTAGAGATATGAGGTGCTTAGGCGTAAGATAAAGATAAATGTAGGGTTAAGGGTTGGACTTGGTGATCTTACAGGTCTTTTCCAATGTAAATGTTTCTGTGATTCTGTGAAATTTATTTTGTGGCCAAGTTTAGCACTTAGCATGTCATAGTTTTCTACAGACACTGTGAAGGGTTCTGAGGATAAAATACAGATGTAGAAACCATAACTTGGAAAATGATGGTATTCTTGAAGGGGACTGATTATGGTAGAAATTTCAGATGCCTGGCAGAGGGTTGTCCTGTAGCAGAGAGCCAAAGATTGAAGAAGCAATTCAGCAAGCAAGAGCAAAATTTGCTGGCTGCTTGGGGCTATGAAGAAGCTGCAATTTGCTAAGGAGACATGTTTCTATCTGTGTGTCACCCTGCTCAGAGCAGTGAGAGGGCTCCTCTCATCTGCCACAGAACTGAATGAGCTCAGTAACTCAGTCTGCAGTTCACTCTGCTTCTGCCAAATGATGTGTTCTGGATAGAGGATAACAAATTACTTAAAGGTTGATGTTGCTTGACTTAGTCATGGGGACAGGAATCAAAAGACAGACTCTAAGTCTATATCCTGCTATCTGCTTCCTTCTCTGATGCTCTAAAAAGAGGAGCTATCTGCAGTGGATACTGCAGGAGGTACAGGGCTAAAAGGAAATCACAAGAAGTGGAGATATTAAGACCCAAAGCACACACGCTCCTTTTGCAGTATCTTACTTAGAATCATAGAATCATTAGAGATTGGAAGGGACCTTGGAAGATCATCTAGTCCAATCCCCCTGCCACAGCAGGATCACCTAGACCAAGTCATACAGGAACACATCCATACAGGTCTGCATTTTCTACTCATAATAACCAGGTACAGTTAGATACAGTGAGGTATTTGTAAGTGACAAGAAACAAGTACTTACATGCAAGAGGCAACAGGATTGCCTTTGCAGTACACGCCTGAGCAGGCTTGGTCTGACTCCTGGTCAGCCATAATGTCTTGCAGGTTCTAAAGTCTATTTCTAGTGTTCTCCCTGCTCAGGTCCACATTACAGGAGAACCTCTACTCTTGTGCTCCCATAAAAGGCCCTCTCTGAAGTCAATTTGCTATGCTTTGACTTGGTGTCTGTTTTTTTCCTGTTCATGTATTCAACCTAGAGCTTGAAATTTCTCCTGTCTACACTTCAAAATACTTATCTCTAAAGGTATATGCAATATAATTTTCCAGATACTAAATTTCACCCTTCACATTCCAAAATATAAATAAGATGTATGGAAATATGTTCAAATTTCTGTCATTTGAGGTTAAATTATAGCCAAACCCACAGAGTATATCTATTAACTCTTCCCTATAGTGCTACTTCCCTGATGGGTCCAAGTGAAAGGACCTGTAGCTGCTGCATATTAATTTATTTAACTTCAGTTGCACTTCAAGGTAATAAAAGTATATATTCTATTTGATTGAAAATTAAAAAAATAATTTATTTATCAAGGACATAATATGTAATAAAATCCATCCTGTTTATCCTTTTGTGGCTTGGTGGTGTGGGAGTGCCGTGGAGCTAGAAAACAGTGGCCTATCTTATACTGCACATCTATTTCCCTTATTGATTATTAAAACAGTGATACTGCTCCTAAGGAAATAAATTGTTTATTCTTTGTATTTGTTACTTCTATGCTAAAAGAACCAGGCAACTGATAGCTCTTTTTTGCACAGCCAGTGTGGCCTCACCCCACTTGTCTTCAAACAGTGTGGACCAACTGTGTCAACAGCTCAGGAACACTTCAGCACCTGGCAGCTGAGTTATGCAAGTGCTTGTGCCAAATACACCCGCCAGCCTTCTCTGCAGGACTGTGCTAGCTCTGAGCCCCTGCTGCCCCGTCCAGCATCCCTTTTCCAGCTGTTGCTCCCCATGGGGAGAGGAATGCTGTGGTCAGTGGGGAAAAAATAGTCTGCCTGGCACCATTTTGACCAGCAGTTCCTGTAAACCAGGCAAACTCCATTCTGACTCATAAATCTGCTGGGCTCCAACTTGCCTGACTTGAAACCAGATTGTGAGTGATATGTTAGACTGACCTATTTCTTTTCCATCCATGGCCCAACCTGGGCTGCTTGTCTTCCCTGGTGCATGTCCGGACACCCCAGAACTGCCCCCTGTACCCTTCTGCACAGAAACACACCTTACCCCGTGACACAACAATTTTCAGCTCATAATAAAGTTATTCCTTTTGTGGAAAGATCACACAATGACGGAGCATCTTACATTTCCTCTGATGTCTGGCTGCTTTACACAGGGAAAGGAGCAGGGCAAGAAGAGTTAAGGCAGCATCTCCACCTGCAAGGGCAGATTATTTGTGTTCAGCACACACCTTTCGTTTCTCCTAGCTAGCACTGAAAGCAGCCAAAAGGATTTCTTCTTATGCCAACTTGAGAACATCAAAATGCCATTTAGTACAGTGTCCAAGTTTGGTCAGAGCTGTTTTGATTTAGTAGCATCTTTTAAAAATACATGCCAAAGTATCTAGTTTTCCAGTAATAACTTCAGCACTGTTGCTATGACTTTACAGAGCAAATACCAGGTTTTTTAATATGTAATGAATGTGTTTGCAATTAGCTGAAAATATTAGTTCAATTCTGTAATTTTTTTCTACTAATTTAAGAGCAAGGGTGATCTAAAATTACACAACTATATGTTGGACAGGCATTAATTGCTCTGTAAAGCAAAACTGGGCTTTGCTAATGAAGGAGAAAAGAAAACATTACTGGTGTGAGACATACATAGACGTATCTGTCTTTATAGAAAACTCTTCCCTATAGTACCTTGTTTAATGCACTGCACATCTAACTTGAAGTGATCCTCAAACACATTATTGAAGGTTAAAAGTACGTTTTCAAACATGAAACATTCAAGAAGCATTCAGATTAGTGTTTTGGTTAGGAAACATTTATCTGAAATATTCAGCTCCAGATTCTCAGTTCCTACAAGGTTTCTGAGTATGTAACTTTCTTTATTTCAGCTACGAGAACAAAGGAAGGTTCCTACTTCTTTATATTTGTCTCTTCTTATTTTAGTGACTATAAATTGCAGAAAAACTTTAAGGAAAAATATCTTTGTGGTAAGTAAGTAACAGGTATGATCATAGAGCAACAAACTTGTTTATCAACCAGTTCATATCTAGTCATGTGCTATGGCTGTGTCCTTGACCATGGTTTGAATAACACCCGGATCTGAATCTTTTTTGATCCTCAGTCTTTCCTCACTTTCCTCCTCTGCCACTGCAGTCCCTTTCCAAATTGTGCATAGATTCTCAGTCCAAGATATAAAATCATATATGTGTTTGGTAAACAACATAACTCTTCAGGTTTTTTTTCCCCTATTTAAGGCTAAAAGATAGAACACTGTTAGTATCCAACACACAAAATACAAAATTCTGTGAAATAACCGCAATTTTTCAGGAACTCAGCTGAGTTACTTCCAGGATCTGTGAAGATAATTTTCTCTCATACACTTGTGTCTGGAATTGTCACACAAACACTGCATAGGTTTAGAAAGGTGTTTCCAGATTATGGTGTTTATTTCATTGTTAACAATGCAGAACTTGTGCAGTAACCTCTTTAAAACTGTGTCTGTTTTCATAAACGAGGCTGGGTTTAGACTGCAGGAATGCAGAAGAGTGGTCAGCTTGTAAAGAATTTTTGCCAGTCCCTGGAAAATTCAAGCTCCACTAAAAAGTACCCAGTACATTAATTGTAACGCTTGAAAAGATGCAAGCATTTAGTTACAAAAAAGAACACATACTATTTGCCAACACAGTTTACAGTAACAGCATCACTTACTTTAGGCTCTGCCTTTGTTATTCTTGGTTGTCTTGGAGCATTTGTTCTACTTACAGAATCCATTGATATTTCCATGGAACCCTTTTTTTGAAAGGAACAAACATTGCAAGTGTGCATTCTTGATGAAATTACCAATAATAAAATATTTCACCTAGTAAATTAACACCCAAACATATCTGTCAGTTTTCTAACACTACCTTTGGTGAGAGGTGGAGAGCAAAGCATTTCAGTGTGATCAGCTCAGCCTGCAAAGGAGCCTCCCTCTTTTGCTCTGAATGGAAACCTCCAGTTTGCCTATTAAGATGCCTATGAATCATTTTAACAATGATGTGAAGAACAAGTTCTTTGAGATATGAAGCAGGTGGAATAATTCATGTCCAACTACACACTGTCATTTGTATTTTTCCATCATCTACAATGCTGTGCTTCATTCACAGCTACTCTGTTGGAGCTGGAGTTGGCTCATATCAGTCTGATCCTTGTTCCACTCCCTTACCAGGACTAGATTGAAGGGCTTTTTGGGGAAGGAATAAAAATTATATTAATATCAGTCATAACAGGAAAGACTTGTTATATTTGGAAAAAATCTTCTTTGTTCTTAACCACCTCATTTAAATACAAACAAGCATAATACTACATTTAATATTACATTTTAAAATCTAGTTACTACTAATTCATCAGGATGGACTTGAGTGCTTTTTGTCCCAGAGAAAATTCAGAAAGTAAACCTTTCTAAAGTTAATATTACTGATTTCAGGCTAGACGGCATGTACTGTAGTCCTTTGTGTCAAATCCTAATGCAAATGCATTTTTTTTGAGAAACACATCAAAACCCACTACACTCATTACAGCTAATCCTGGTACTTGCTCAAAGAACTGTGCACTGAACATATGGCAAGTGCATATATGGTGTAATTAAATTCTGAATCTAGGAAACTGCAGATTAGTACAAGATTTATGTGCGTATTTTGAAGAAAACAACAAAAAGACTTGTGCAGTTAGGATACTTCACTGGGAGAAGTTATTAGTCAGAATGGGGCACATCTGGTGGTGACGACTATTACGCACAATAGTGCATTTTGCATGAGCAGCTACTTTCAAATGGTGAACGGGAGTGAATGTGTGGGTGTGTAAGTACCTATGCTGGCATTCATAACTTGCAGTTGCGGTCCAGATATATCAGGCAAAAGAAAAGGCGATAAAAAAGAGCTTGTTTCACTGCAAGCTTGTTCCGCACCCACTGCATATGTGCATGCTCATACCCACAACCTACAGCAAGCCAATCTGATCTGTTTGAGCAAAGCCCTAGCTTTGTATGGTAGCACAGTTCTGCTTTTATGGCAAGCCACTCAGTACATATTCTCTCAGGCACAGCAACAATGAGAGGGCAATGGTGCTAGTATTAAAATGGAAACCTGCCTTTAAAAACATCAATATACTGTTATTTCCTGGCAAAACTACCACAGATAACATCAGTGAGGAAAACCTCTTCTACATCCATCTCCTTCTGACAAAAATGTAATGAATTTTACACTATTCCTTGACATTTCAAGCAAGGCTCTGTTCATGGCTGTGGAGTAGGATTTTTCACAGTTTAACGCAGTTTAATATATAAACACATAATTTTTCAAATGGAAGTGCAAGTCTTCCATACACCACCAAAATTTCCTTTCAATGGCCCCGATACAACTTGAGCTCTTCATTACTAGTAACAAAATCTTATTTCTACTGGAGACACTGCTGTGGGTCACATCTCAAAGCACATTGTGTAGAGATCAAGCCCAGGTGGCTGCCATAGCTGTTAAATTCCTGTCCTCCTCCCATTCTTGTGGACAGGACCAGGGCCAGGGGTACATCATATCTACTTACCTCCCACTCCCCACACCATGTCCTTGAAGTTAAATATTTTTTTTGCCCTTGCAGAGTTTATTCTGTTATAGGCCAGGTTTGAATACCAGTGGTGGGGATGATGTAGAGGTATCAGACGTGTGAGGCAAGACTAAAAGGGCTCAGCAAGAGGCAGTCAGGGTTTTACTTGATAGCAATAGCAGTGGCTTTCCAGAGTGGTTCATGACTGAAAACATTTTGTTCTTCAGAAAACAGTGCCTGTAAATGAATTTATGAAAAAAAAAAAAAGCCTTGTAAATGGCTTCTAAAGAGTTCTAACTCCAGTGTAGCCATGCAGTCTGCACTAGTACTGGGGCAATACACTTAGAGACCTTGTCTGCCTTGGTTTAGGCACTCCCAAGATGTCAATAAAAATGTAATTTCCTTTAAGTGGGAAATACACCATTACACTCAAGATCTTAGTGGCAAAGCAGAATAATATCATGTCCATAAATAAAGCCAGGATTTTTTTTTACTGTAATGTAAATGCGTATCATTCAACAGTCATTATTAATCTATATGTTAATATTGAAGGAAAAGGTGGACAAATTATGCAGTTAGAGCATTTCTGTAAAGAAATAGTCCAAATAATAACAATAATAAAATGGTAATGCAATTATTTTAAATTTTTCTATCCCTTTCTTTGGAGTTGGTCTCACCCTGCTCTTGCTTCTCTGGATCTTCTGGAGCTTTGAGCTGCTGGAGAGGATAATTAGTATTAACCATCAGCTCCTGGAATCCTTCAGAGTGAGGAATGTGATGCTCATTCCTCACTCTTCTTCTTCCTCCTCTGAGATGCACTTGGGATAATCTTTTTTATGTTTGCCCACACAACTTTACAACTTTTTCTTTGCTGGTCTACAGCTTCATGTTACAAATGTATTTACTATATATGGTACCATTTATGTTTGTTAGATACTACTTCTTTGTTGTCTTTCTTATCCCTAACATAAGATTTAACTAGCTTTGGGTGTACGTCTAGAGACAACAACGGATGAGTTGTCTGCAGTGCCATGCCTATGGCCCATCCTTTATAACCCCATCCTTGTACATCTCTGCTTCTCAAGGCCCCTGCTGCCACACCAGGCCTCTGTTTCTGTGCCCTACATCATTGTGTCAGAGTCTTAAACGTCTCATTCAACATAGTATCACTGCTTGTTACTGCCTGCTGTATAGAAAGACAGTTGTACCATGCAAGGATAAACAAAAGTACAAAAATTGGCCACAGGCACCATCGATACACAAAGTAGAAGAGAGCTGTGGGCAGACCAAGAGGCATTCAGACAGAGCATGCCTGACAAGCCTTGGTCCTGAGACCTTGCAAATTCACTGCAGAGCTCATGGACACTTGATAGAAGGCAACAGTACATTGCAGAACCACAGCAAAATGGTTTTGCCTCTGGAGACACTTGTATTTCCGTAATGGTTTTCTAACAGCAGTGTATTCATGCAGCACTTGAAATGTTTCACAGACAGTCATCTTCCAGCATTAATGTGAGCGCATGGACTGGGAAAGCTCTGTTTTCCTTTTTAAGCTGCTGGGTTGCAGTGAATGTCAGTGTGGTATCTAAGAGCTTAAGTACAGCTCCTGTTTTCAGCACAACTGTGGACTAAGGTGACTGCAAGCCCTCACAGTGCCTACATGGTCTGGGATGATAGGGGTGGGGTTTGCAATACCCCCTGCAGAACGTGGTCTCTTAAGTCTGTGTTTCTCAGTCACACCTCCTGCACATATTGCAGGCCACTGCTTTTGGGTAAGTATGTTTTTGCAAGACTGTCTCATCAGTTTGCCTGGTCCAGCGTGACTTGAACGCTTCATGGGAACAGGTTTAGAAAGCTAGAGTTGTGCTTGCTAGCCTTCCCAGTGCGAACCCACCTCCCATTCATTCACCAGCTCAGGGACCTGCATGACAGGGCAGTGTTCCTTTGCAGACCCACCCACGATCTGCCCCAGCCTTGACTCTGCCTTCAGTCCCAGCCTATGGCACTGTCAGACCCTGGGAGATGCTCTGATGAGGGCCAAGGGGAGAAAAATGTCTGTGCCCTGGGATTCCCATTGCTGGCTTCACAGAACAGCCAAAATATCTGCTTCGTGTGTCTGACCAATTATCTCATTCTGTTCCTGTTTTAGTTTTGGTAGGGGGGTAAACTGTAGCAGGAAAAAGCATTTGGAAGGGCATTGCCTACCCTGGTATCTCAGAAGTACCAAAGTAAGGGCAACTGCGGTGCTTTCAAAATAATCCCCACCTCTACTTCTCAGTCCAGCTCCTGAGGCATTTTAGTAACTGCAGAACCTAGTTTTCAGACAGTTGTTTCCACATCTTAATAATCTTTCAAAAATGTTAAAAAAAATGCAGACTACAGCTGTTCTTGCAATCAGCTTAAATTGTTCTTTCATACCAAACATATTTAACAGAGGCTGCATTATTTTACATTGCATTGGAATTTCAAATTGTTTTAATTTGCACTCATATTATTCCATTGTTGCTTTGGATGTATTTCATATACGAGCATTTCAAACATGCCGAACATTGCTGACATTTGCTGAAAAGGTTAGTGTAACTAGTTAGTAAAGGGACAAAAAACCCCCTTATAAATTAA
This sequence comes from Phoeniculus purpureus, assembly GCA_028565055.1. Lineage (NCBI taxonomy): Eukaryota > Metazoa > Chordata > Aves > Bucerotiformes > Phoeniculidae > Phoeniculus > Phoeniculus purpureus. The sequence goes on along the minus strand of JAOXOE010000874.1, from coordinate 11,836,117 downwards.
GGGTAGAAAAAGACTTTTTCTAATGAGGACAAAACATATTAAATGGCCTGTAAAAACCCCACATTATGACAGAATTGTATGTGTTTAAATGTAAGTCTATTACAAATAGTAAGTCTGATATAGTCCATTTCATCTCAGAAGGCTTTAAAAGTTTTCTTACATGTTTTACTTAACATACAACTGCATGCTTCCAAAAAATGAATTCAAGAGAGAAAATATAATTTATTACCCCAGAGTAATATGCAATGTGGTGACTCATCTCATCTAAAAGCAGCTGCTTTCTTTGTCATCCTTGTAAGTAGCATTCATTTTCTTGGCATGAGAAATGTACAAATTGAAGCTGGTCCTCCCAGGATTCAGACAGCATCATTAGCATATAAGCAGGAGTAGCAGACAGTGAGCAGCAGGTACAAATGGCTGGCTGATGAGCTAATACGCATTGGGCACTTTTCCAGCTTGTACGATGAAAGAAAAAAATACATTACTTCAAAGTCTGCATGTCACAAACCAATTACCTGAGAAGAATAATAACATGACCTAAAATTACAACACAGGGTGTATAGGCATACTGACATGTTGCCTGATGTTTGGAATTGTAGTTAAGAATTTACCACCTGAGTGCAGAAGTGCTTCAGCACTTTATTTTTGCATTTAAGCGTTTTGTCTTTATTTTTATTCACAGATTTGTCTCTAATAGAAACATGGGCAGCGTGAGTAATAAATATCCAACAAACGATAGCTGGCAGATCCTGCTGTCAACATGAATTGAATATTTTCATTTTACTGAAAGGTACCACTTTCCTAACATATGTTGCTAAATGAATGTGCTCAAGAGATGAGCAAGTGTGTCTCTATTTTCTTACAGCCTTAAACTACAGATGTTACCTGATGCTGAGATAACAATAAACCTTTTTGCAAAGCAGGATTAGGCAGCCGCCCAGTGACACCCAGATCAGTGAGCACTAACATGGCCATAGAGACCAATTCCAAATGTACCGATAATTAACCTTCTACTGTCTCAAAAAATACATGTAGAAGAAAGTGAGAAAACAGACTGTTACACAGAAACACAGAATTAATGAAGCTGGAAAAGACCTCCAAGATCATCAAGATCCTATGACCTAACAGCACCACAGTCAGCTAGACCATGGCACCAAGTGCTGTGTCCAGTCTTTTCTTAAATGACTCCAAGGATGATGATTCCACCAACACCCTGGGAAGTCCATTCCAGTGTCTGATCACCCTTTCCATGAAGAATTTCTTCCTAACACCCAACTTAAACCTCCCCTGGCACAGCTTCAGGTCGATGCACCTGCGAGTGCTAAGGGAGACAGCAGAAGTCTCCATCATCTTTGCTAAGTCATGGGGATCAGGAGAGGTGCCCGGGGACTGGAGGATAGCAAATGTCACTGCAATCTTCAAAAAGGGAAAGAAGGAGGACCCAGGTAAGAGACTGGTCAGCCTCACCTCCATCCTAGGAAAGGTGATGGAACAACTTATCCTAGATGCTGTCTTTAGGCACACATTAGGGATAGTCAGCATGGCTTCACCAAAGGGAAGTCATGCTTGATCAACCTGATAACCTTTTGTGAGGGCATAATCAAGTGGATATAGGATGGCAGAGCGGTGGACATGGTCTATCTTGACTTCAGTAAACAATTTGACATGGTCTCCAACAGCATCTTTGCAGCCAAACTGAGGCATTGTGGTCTGGACAATTGGGTAGTGAGGTGGATTGTGAACTGGCTGCAGGGTAGAAGCCAGAGAGCAGTGATCAATGGGACAGAGTCTAGTTGGAAGCCTGTATCTAGTGGAGTCCCCCAAGGGTTGGTAGTGGGACCAGCACTATTCATTCTATTAATTAATGACTTGGATGAGGGATTGGATGGTGTCACCAACACCCCATCAGACTGTACTGCCATTCAGTGGGACCTGGACATGCTGGAGAGCTGGGCAGGGAGAAATTTGATTAAGTATAACAAGGGTAATTGTAGAGTCTGGCATCTGGGCAAGAACAACCCCAGGTATCAGTATAGGTTGGGACTGACCTGTTGGAGAGCAGTGTAGGAGAAAGGCACCTGGGAGTCTGGTGAGACCACATCTGCAGTACTGTGTCCAGTTCTGGGCTCCTCAGTTCAAGGACACAGAACTGCTGTAGAGAGTCTAGCACAGAGCCACAAAGATGATGAAGGAAGTGGAACATCTCCCTTATGAGGAAAGGCTGAGCGAGCTGGGTGTCTTTAGCTTGGAGAAGAGGAGGCTGAGGGTGACCTCATTAATGTCTTTAAATGTGTGAAGGCTGGGTTTCAGGAGGAGGGAGCCAGGCTGTTCTCAATGTATTCTAGTGATAGGACAAGGGGCAATGGGTGTAAGGTGGAACATAGGAGGTTCCATATAAATATGAGAAGTAACTTCTTTACTGTGAGGGTGACAGAGCACTGGAACAGGCTGCCCAGGGGAGTTGTGGGGTCTCCTTTTCTGGAGAAGTTTAAAACCTGCCTGGATGTGTTCCTGTGTGGTTTGATGTAGGGGATCCTGCTGTGGCAGAGGGGTTGGACTAGATGATCTTTCAAGGTCCCTTCCAATCCCTAATGTTCTGTTACTCTGATTTTGTGATGCCTGCCCTCTCAACTTGTCACTAGCTGCCTGCAAGAAGAGCCTGACCCCCACCTTCTACAACTTCCCTTCAAGAAGTTATAGAGAGTGATAAGGTTCCCCCTGAGTCTTCTCCAGGCTAAACAAGCGCAGCTCCCTCAGCCTGTCCTTCCAGTCCCTTCACCAGCCTCGTTGCTCTCCTCTAGACCTGCTTCAGCACCTCAATATCTTTCTTGAAGTGAGTGGCCCAGAACTGGCCCCAGTACTTGAGGTGAGGCCTCACCAGTGCTCAGTACTGGGGGAGAATTAGATCCCTAGGCCTACTGGCCACACTATTCCTGATACAAGCCAGGATGCCATTGGCCTTTCATTCCATGTGAGCACACTGCTGGCTCATGATCAGCTGGTTGTAAATCAGTAGTCCCAGGTTTCTCCCTGCCAGGCTGCTCTCCAGCCACTCATCCCCCAGCCTGCAGTTGCAGGGTGTTATTGTGGACATAATGTAGGGCCCTGCACTTGGCCTTGTTAAACCTCATCCTGTTGGCTTCTTACCCACTGACCCAGCCTGTCCAGATCTCTCTGCAGCATTTTCCTTCTCTCCAGCAGATCGGCACTCCCCCCTACCTTGGTATCATCCACGTAGACTCTATCCCCTCATCCAGGTCATCAGTAAAGTTGTTGAATAGAACTGGGCCCAGTACTGATCCCCGGGTGACACCACTGGACACCAATTGGATGCAGCACCATTCACAACCACTCTCTCTGTCAGGTCATCCAACCAGTTTTTGTACCCATCCGAACCCTGGGCTTTCAGTGTTTCCAGAATGATGCTGTGGGAGACTGTGTCAAAGGCTTTGCTCAAGTCTCGGTAGACCACATCCACAGCCTTCCCCTCATCCACTTGATGGGTCACCCAGTTGTAGAATGAGATCAGATTGGTCAGTCAGGAACTTCCTTTCCTTAAACCCATGCTGGCTGTGCCTGATCCCCTGGTTGTCTCGTACATGCCATCCAATGGCATTCAGGATGATCTGCTCCATAACCTGGTCAGGCACTGAGGTGAGGCTGACAGGCCTAGAGTTCCCTGGATCCTCCTTCCAGCCCTTCTTGTGGATGAGCACCACACTGGCCAACACTCCAGTCATCTGGCACCTCCTCCATTACCCAGGACCAGTGATAAATGAGGGGCAGCAGCTTAGCCAGCACTTGCACCAACTCCTTAAGCACCCCTGGATGAATCCCATCCCAACCCACAGACTTGTTAGGATCTAAGTGGCACAGCAGATCACTAACTACTTACTTACTTACTTTGATTACAGGAGGGATATTCTTCTCCCCATCCCTGTCTACTAACTCAGGAGCCCAGTTACCCTGAGGATGGCCAAGCTTTTTGTTAAAGACTGAGGCAAAGAAGGTGTTAAGTACCTTAGCCTCTTCCCGGTCTTCAATTACTATGTTCCCCCCTTCACCCAATAGAGTGGAAGTTTTCTCTGTCCCTCCTTTTGTTATTAATGTATTTATAGCAGCATTTTTAATTATTCTTAACAGGTTTGGCCAGGTTAATTTGTAACTGAACCTTCACATTTCTGATTCTTTTTCTACATGACGTTATAATATTCTTAAACGTTTCCTGATTCAGCTGCCCTTCTTTCCGAAATTTATAAACTCTTTATTTTTTCCTGATTTCTTGCAAAACCTCCCTGCTCATCCTGGCCGGTCTTCTTCCCTCGTGGCTCATTTTTGGGCACATACAGACAGCCTGCTCCTGAGCCTTGATAATTTCATTCTTAAAGTAAGCCCAGCCTTCCCAGGCCACTTTGTTTTTGAGGGCTGCTTCCTAGGGCACTCTCAAAATCAGTGTCCTGAGTAGACCAAAGTCCAAGATAGAGGTCCTGCTTATGGCCCTCCTAACCTCACCACATATTGCAAATACTATCATATCATGGTCACTGTTCCCTGTAGGGCTATATTTTATAGAGAATGGGCATGTGAGCTATCCCAGCTGTGTGAGCTAAGCCGGAGTCTCAGCTAAGGGCTTTGAAGCCTGCTCGGAGAGTTTCTCAAGGTCAGCAATGTACAGGTCTGTGAGAGAGCTGGCACGTAGAAGGAAAACAACAGGTCGTGGAATGAAAACTACCTCATTCATGGGACAGACGTACTTAACCAATGGCAGTAGCTTTTAAGACATATGGACAGATGTGTTGTACCAACCAGCAATGCACTTGTATCGCATGGACCATCCGGCCATGTATAAAAGGGACAGTCTGATGCTTAATAAATGGCATTCACTTGATCATATCGATTATCTCGTGTCTGTCCGTTTTGTACTCCCGGAGAGTTCCCCAGATAACCCCTGAACACCAGATCTTCCACTAGCCCTTCCCTGTTCATAAACAGTAAGTCTAATGGGGCACTATCCCTGTAAAGCTCTCACTTACCATCTGCAATAGAAAGTTGTAATCTACACCTTCCAGAAACCTCCCAGACTGGTCCCTTTCTGCTGTGCTGAACTTCCTGCAGACACAATTACAGAATGACAGAACATTAGGGATTGGAAGGGACGTCAAAAGATCATCTAGTCCAATCCTCCTGCCACAGCAGGATAACCTAGACCAAGTCACATAAGAACATACCCAGGTGGGTTTTAAACATCTCCAGAGAAGGAGACTCCACAACCCCCCTGAGCAGCCTGTTCCAGTGCTCTGTTACCCTCACTGGGAAGAAGTTCCTTCTCATATTGATGTGGATCCTCCTATGTTCCAGCTTACACCCACTGCCCCTTGTCCTATTACTAGACAACACTGAGAAGAGCCTGGCTCTATCCACATATTCATAGATATTAATGAGGTTATCCCTCATTCTTCTCCAAGCTAAAGAGACAGTTCCCTCAGCCTCTCCTCATAAAGGAGGTGTTCTACTTCCTTCGTCATCCTCATTGCTCTATGCTGGACTCTCTCCAGCAGCTCTGCATCCTTCTTCAACTGAGGGGCCCAGAACTGGACACAATACTTCAGATATGGTCTCACTAGTGCAGAGTAGAGGAGAAGAACCTTTCTCGATTTGCTAACCACCCCTTTGTGATCCACCCCAGGATGCTGTTGGCCCTCTTGGCCACAAGAGCACATTGTTAGTTCAGACATCTGGTAAGTTGAAGTCCCCAGTAAGAACAATGGCTAGTGAACACACGACATCTCCAAATTATTGAAAGAATGCCTCATCAGCGTCTTTGTTGCAGTTTGTTTTACCCTAATCCAGACTGATTTCTTAATGGTTGCAAACTGCTGCCCAATAAACCATCTATGGATTTAGCTTCTAATCTAATGAGTGGTGGCAGCAGAAGGAAAACCCTGTGGAGAGGGATCCTCATGTTTTGCCACAGGGATTTAAAAAACTGTTTCTTCCCACAGCAACTGTCATGTCCTTGGTTAGAAACAAAATGCAAATTGGGCAGAGAAATTGTGTAACCTGAAAGTGTCATTCAAAACTCTCTGTGCTCAGTGGCTACTCAACCTCAACTGCATGTGAAAACAGCCTCCCTTCAGCATGACAGTTTCCAGGTGCTCTTTAAATCCATCTGGGATCCATGAAACATGATGGCATTGCCCAGGTCTGCATATCTCACATACCCCGGCACGTCATTCATGTTCTCTCTGTTGATTGGGTTGCTAAGTCTTGCCATCTATTACTTTTCAGGTTACTTCTACCTTCAGTTCAAGGACAGTTTAAAGCAAAACAAATAACCAGCATTTCCAGGTGAGCACAAATTCAAAGGCATCTTGTATTTTGACCCTACAAAGCACTACTGTACACCAAGACAACTGAAACAGCTTCAAGAACTTAAAGCCAAAGATCAGATGGTTAACAAATTAGGTGCTTCCAGGATTGAGCATAGGCTGATGAAGCTATTTTAAAGTACACCAAATGCTAATTAGCTGCTTAAGTGCCTCAGTGAATGTAGCTCCACATATTCTCACTCCAAGTTCATTGCAGTCTGGGAGACACCTCTGCTCTGGGCTGCTTGGTGTTGTTAGAAACACATTTGACGATATGGAGGCAAAAACTTTCTGTAGCAGTGGAATAGTTTATTTACAATGCAGTGTTGGGCCCAGCAAGGACATGGGATACCTTGAGAGTGTGGGTTACAACAGATTGGGATAGTTTATAGGGTTCCAAATTTACATATCTAATTGATTCATACATATTCTATTAATTCTAAGTTCCTCTCACCTCTCTCCAAAACTGACAGCTCTTCTGTTCATCATCTCATAGAGAGCTTGAGGTTCAAAGGTTTTAAGTAACATGCTTCCCCCACTTGTCCAATGATTTACAGCTCATCCCAATGATTTTTTACCCCATGCTTCACATATCTCTTTGCTACTGTAAACATCATCCAATTAAGAAATTCCAACAGGCCACAGTAATCATCTTTCTAGTCCTCTTCCTGTTTCTTTTCTCTTACCTTCAGAGAAAGCATCTTGCTAGTAGAATTTCTGCCTCTTCATCTTGTCAAAGAAAAACTGTACCAAATAGTTAGCTTATAACATTCAAAGTTCATTAACTATTCTGTTATTCCATTAACATTTAATAAAAATCTTCCCAAATCATCAGTCATTTCCCACAGAGTTCTTCAGGACCTTGAGTCAGGGGTAAAAACAATAACGAGGTTATCTACTTCCTTAATGACAGCGATGAGTTTCTTATTGTCAGACTACTTTCAAATTGCACACCTTTCAGTGGGAATCAAAACTGAGCCAAGAAACAGTTCACTAAGTTCACAAATTCACCACTGAAACTGTATCTCAGTGACAGTTACTCAGGAGAGACAAAAAAATACCTGACAGGTAAAATTCTATAAAATGGTTTCATGCATGTTTAATGGGAGTTCTAAGAAGGCAGCCTGCCAATCTGGCACAAAAAGTGAATGCAAAAGAAGATATATGTATGATAAATTTATACAAAAATAGAGCTGCTTCAGACAGAACACACCTGACAAGCCAACAGTAAGGAAAAAGTTCAGCCACATGTACCCACAAACACACAGCTGACTTTGCCAGTTCCTGTAGACCATAGACATGGCAGTTTAATCCTACTAGCCTTTTTTTCGCCTATTTTCCTTTGTCACTCTTGTCCCTTCTCCAGGCAGCAGGGAACACAACTACTCTATGGGAATGAGATTCAGTGGAGGGTTGTCAGAAGTATGGCATGGTAAGGAAGGAAGCGCAGAACACTTGTGTCATGCCTCACGCACAAGTTACTCACTTCAGTGCTGAGGGCCATGAAGGCTTGAAGAGCACGCACTGACTGACAGCTACATTCTTCGCTGCCCCTGCCTTTTCTGGTTTTGGGATTCCTCCAGATAAGCAGTTATAGCTCCTGCTGAGAACCTGACCTGGACTGGATGAATGTTATCCCTAATCTCCACTTAGAGAAGATGTTAAAAATAAGAAAAAGTGTGCAGATTTTGCATAAATCTCAGAATATATACCAAAATATTTAGAGGTTTTTCTGTGCAGAAAATTTCAGATCAGTTTTCATGAGTCAGTTAGGTATGGGAATCTAGGTTATTAAAGATGCATAACTACATATGCAAACACTGGGCATTCTTTTTCAGAATCAAATTTGATTTGCTTTAATTCATTAGCTGGGTAAATGAAGCTACACGGACATAGCATGAATCCTGAAAGAGTACATGGACTCAAGGCTTTAACATGATTTAGCTGATTTACTTTAGATCTCATTTGGACAATTTTCCTTGACTCTCAAGTACACAGTTGATTAAGGCTAGAGCCTCTAAGGATCACACAAAATCACGGAACATTAAGGACTGGAAGGGACTTCAAAAGATCATATAGTCCAATCCCCCTGCCAGAGCAGAATCACTTAGACCAAGTCACATAGGAACATACCCAGGTGGGTTGTTCCACTTCCTTCATCAACTTTTGTGGCTCTGTGCTGGACTCTTTACAGCAGTTCTGTGTTATTTTGGAGCTGAGGGGCCCAGAACTGGACACAATACTCCAGATATGGTCTCACCAAGGCAGAGTACAGGGGGAGGAGAACCTCTCCTGATCTGCTAACCACCCCGCTTCAGATCCACCCCAGGATGCCAATGGCCTTCTTGGCAACAAGAGCACATTGCCAGCTCATGGTCAGCCTGCTCTCCACCAGGACCCCAGGTCCCTTTCTCCTACACAGCTCTCCAACAGATCAGTCCCCAATCTATACTGCTACCTGGGGTTGTTCTCGCCCAGATGCCAGACTCTACACTTACCCCTGTTATACTTCATCAAATTTCTCCCTGCCCAGCTCTCCAGCCTGTCCAGGTCTCGCTGAATGGCAGCACAGTCTGATGGGATGTTGGTGGCACCACCCAGCTTTGTGTCATCAGCAAACCTGCTGACAGTGCACTCCAATCCCTCATGCAAGTCATTAATGAATAGATTGAATAGGACTGGTCGCAGTACCAAACCTTGAGGGAGCCACTAGATACAGACGGCCTCCAATTAGACTCTCTCCCATTGACCACTACTCTCTGGCTTCTATCCTGCAGCCAGTTCATGATCCACCTCACTACCGGATTGTCTAGACTACACTGCCTCAGTTTGCAAGGATGCTGTGGTAGACTGTGTCAGATGCTTTACTGAAATCAAGATAGATCACATCCATTGTTTGCCATCACCTGTACACCTGGTTATGCCCTCATAAGAGGCAATCAGGTTGATCAAGCCCTAATGGCCCTCTTGTACTTGATGTGCCTAGAGACAGCATTAAGGATAAATTGTTCCATCACCTTTCCTAGGATGGAGGTCAATGCAGATCCGGTAAGCCTAGTTTAAGGTACCTGGCTTGCAGGATCTGGACCTCTGTGTTGGGTGGCTTGGCTGGCTGCACATTTTGCACAGTTTCCACAGACACAAACAAAAGCACATCTAGAAGCAGCCAGGGAAGGAATGAGCTCTGGTATCATGGGCAGCACTCTTGGGAATATACCCCCTTCCTGCATGGCTTCAGATGAACCTTTTTACAGAATGGGACCTAAATTCCAGTCTCATTTTTGGCAGGCAGGTACTTGCTGTGTGTCCTCTTGAAAAACAGGATAAAGCTCAGCCCTGACAGATGCTGCCAGGATCACCACTGCTTCCTGTCAACTGCAGTGGCTAGCAGAGAAAGTCCCACACAGACTCTTCTTATAGAGTGGAGTCCCATTTCCTTCAGCCTTATAGATTAAGGCACATTATATTCCAGGAGCAAGCATGTGTGATCAGTGTGAGCTAAGGTTCTTCCTTCCCTCATTGTCTGTGAGTGCATAAGAATCTTGAGGGAAGTTGTGAGAAGATCTTGAAACCCATCACTTGGAGCACTTTGTGTCCAGGGCTGCTCCTGTACTTTACAGCATGCAATAATGATTTTAAAGTGGCCACAATTGCCTTCTCTGGGAAATGTCATCTTTCAGATGGGCACTTGTGATCTCAGAGTGGTTCAGAGGGAAACCTGCACCATCCTCCAACTTCCTTCTCTGGCTGTCCGCACAGAGCTCCCATCTTGTGTTTGAACTGGGAGGGAAAAGAAAATCGCTTCCTCCTTCCTTCCCATCCTCCTGCCATAACGAGTTCCTAACAGGCTTTTCTCATCATACTGGTACATGAAGCAACACTCCACGGTACAGAGCCTGTCCTCCCTCTAGTTACTACTTTGAGCATTTAAATTTTTTTTCCTCTTTTTGGGCATATTACCCAACATTTTTGGCCACATTCCTTAACTAGGGTTCAAAGTGTGAGCAATCACTTCTTGAACTATGGCACTCTTCTTCATCAGCACGTGTGCTATAGGGGTTTGGAGAGCTAGGCCTGGAAACGCTATTTGAAACACTGCAATAATAAAATGTTGTTGCTTGTGACCACCTGGAGGAAAAGACAGGCAGAGTGAGATCGGCTCCAGGTGCTAACCTCTGCAAGGTGGCGCATCAGCCACATTTTTATTCACAGTTTAACGTGTATCATCACAACTTCAGTTTTCGATCTGACTTTAACACTACTCAAAATTCAGCTTAAAGACACAATGTCAGCACTCCCACATAGTTTACCTTAATGAAAGCAGAGATCGAGCTGCCTTTCAGCACACACCTTGTGAATGGATGTTTCTTGTGGAACACCCCAAGCTGTCTGAGAACAGCCTGTGATTATTCAAAAGTAAGTCCCAGTGGGAAAAAGAAAGAAACAAAAAAAGAAGGTGCATATGATAAATTTTTGCAACTAAAGACTCTGCTGAAGAAGGTAATTGAACTTGAGTAGACAGACTTTCCTTACTGTGTAGCAGTTACTTGTTTGCATGAATCTACTGTGGACAGACTGTTTGTGCACTGTAGCCACACACAGGCAGAACACAAACTGCTACATGGGCTACACGGTAGCTGAACCAGTCTGTGCCAGATTTTATTTGTGGTGGCTAGATTTCACTTTGCACTATAAGAAAAATGGAGTTTTTTCAGAGTTTAACAAGTTGGGAATGCAAGCAGGAGAAGGATTTTTATTAAAATTACAGTGGACAGGCAGCTTCAATATTCTGTAGGTAAGACCCAATTGTAAATCAGCAAAGGAAGAGAATACTCTGGCCTAAATGCTGCTGGATTGGTGGAAGGATGTAATTTCAACTCGCAGAACCTGCTACTTTCCCCCATGGAGCCAAGAAAAAAGTTTCCCCTCGATTTCAGAATTCAACTAAATTAAGTGTTTAGTTTTAAATGGAGCAGCCTGGTGTCAACTCTATCAGACAGTTGGTATAGGAGACACCTTTTAACTTTAGAAACTTAAGTCTTACTGCATCTAAAAGTCATATGTATTGAAATTAACTCAGTGCATGCCTGAGCTCTGCTGCCAGCTGCATGAGTCTGAAGTATATTGAGGATACAGTACTGGTATCTATTACATGATTTGTGTTTCTATGTATAGCACATACTATACCACACAGTGGTACACTGAAAAATTACTGAAGTGACAAAAGCAGTATCTCAAAACTTAGGAAATACCAGAATTATGATAAATTATGTGACTAATTGAGCTTCCCTCTGAATATACACAAAAAAATTGATTCCAAGGACACAACAACTTATGATTTTTCTGGGAAGGCCTTTCTCTTTCCATTCACTGAAGGAGCAGTACCAACTGAGATTCCTATAGCGGTTTGTTTTACCTTGCTGCTCTACGCATGGCTCCATCACTTATTCCCCAAACAATATTCACAGCCTTGGTTGCAGAGACCATGCAATGGTGGAGTTCAGGATCTCATGTGGCAGGAACAGAATGCCTAGCAGAGTCACAATCCTCGACTTCAGGACGGCCAACTTTGGTCTTTTCAAGCAATTGCTAGGGGAAATCCCATGGGACACGATACTGACAGATAAAGGGGCCCAAGATAGTTGGTTAACATTACAAGATCACTTCTTTGAAACCCAAGATCAGAGCATTCCAACAGGTAGGAAGTCAAGAAAAGGAGTCAGAAGACCTGCATGGTTAAAGAGGGAGCTGCTAGGCAAACTCAAGAGGAAGAAGAAAGTCTATAGGTCATGGAAGGAAAGGAAGGCCACTTGGGACGGTTATAAGGCTCTAGTCAGAGGCTGTTGGGACGCAACTATTAAAGCCAAGGCCTCCTTGGAATTAAACGTTGCAAGAGAGATCAACAGAAAGGGTTTCTGCAAATACATTGAAGGTAAAACTAATACGAGAGGCAATTTAGGCCCCCTGCTGAATGAGGTGGGTGCCCTGGAGACAGAAGATACAGAGAAAGCAGGGATACCGAATTCTTTGCCTCTGTCTGTACTTCTGGGGGCTGCTCTGATATCAAGCCCCAGACTGCTGAGGCTCCAGAAGAAGTTGAGACAAGAGAGAAGTTTGCCCTGATTGATGAGGACTGGGTTAGGGATGAATTGAGCAAACTGGATGTGCTTAAATCCACAGTCCCTGATGGGATGCACCACACGCACTAAGGCGGATGGCAGAAGTCATTGCTAAGCCACTCTCTGTCATCTTTGCTAAGTCATGGGGATCAGGAGAGGTGCCTAGGGACTGGAGGATGGCAAATGTCACTCCAATCTTCACAAAGGAAAAGAAGGAGGATCCAGGTAATTATAGACCAGTAACCCTCACCTCCATCCCAGGAAAGGTCCCAGGAACACTTCATCCTAGACACTGTCTCCAGGCACATCAAGGACAAGAGGGTCATTAGGGACAGTCAGCATGGCTTCACCAAGGGGAAGTCATGCTTGATCAACCTAAAGGCCTTTTATGAGGGCATACCCAGGTGGACAGATGATGGCACAGTGTTGGATGTGGTCGGTCTTGACTTCAGTAAGGCAGTTGACACAATCTCCCACAGCGTCCTTGCTGTGAAACTAAGGCAGTGTGGACTGGATGATCGGGTAGTGAGGTGGATTGTGAAGTGGCTGCAGGATAGAAGCCAGAGAGTAGTGGTCAATGGGACAGAGTCTAGTTGGACGCCTGTATCTAGTGGCTCCCTCAAGGTGCGGTACTGCGACCAGTCCTATTCAATCTGTTCATTGATGACTTGCATGAGGGATTGGAGTGCACTGTCAGCAATTTTGCTGATGACACAAAGCTGGGTGGTGCTGCCAACACCCCATCAGACTCTGATGCCATTCAGTGGGACCTGGACAGGCTGGAGAGCTTGGCAGGGAGAAATTTAATGAAGTATAACAAGGGTAAGTGTAGAGTCTGGCATCTGGGCAAGAAAGAGTCCAGGTACCTTATAGGTTGGGGACTGACCTGTTGGAGAGCAGTGTAGGAGAAAGGGACCTGGGGGTCCTGGTGGAGAGCAGGCTGACCATGAGCCAGCAACGTGCTCTTGTTGCCTTGTTGCCAAGAGGGCCAACAGCATCCTGGGGTGGATCAGAAGGGGGATGGTTAGCATCCTGGGGTGGACAGGAGATCAAGATTGGTTCTCCTCTCCCTCCACTCTGCCCTGGTGAGACCACATGTGGAATACTGTGTCCAGTTCTGGGCTCCTCAGTTCAAGAAGGACACAGAACTGCTGTAGAGAGTCTAGCACAGAGCCACAAAGATGATGAAGGAAGTGGAACACCTCTCTTACGAGGAAAGGCTGAGGGAGCTGGGTCTCTTTAGCCTGGAAAAAAGGAGACTGAGAGGTGACCTCATTAATATTTATAAACATGTAAAGGGTGGGTGTTAGGAGGATGGATCCTTCTCAGTGTCATCTCTAATGACAGGACAAGGGGCAATGGGGGTAAGCTCGATCATACGAGGTTCCACATAAATATGAGAAGGAACTTCTTCAGGGTGCAGGTGACAGAGCACTGGAACAGGCTGCCCAGGGAGGGTTGTGGCATCATCTTCTCTGGAGACATTTAAAACCCGCCTGAATGTGTTCCTGTGTGACTTGATCTAGGTGATTCTGCTGTGACAGGGGGATTGCACTGGATGATCTTTCGATATCCCTTCCATAACGTTCTGTGATTCCTCACCATCTCCAGTTTCTAGCTTGCTGTAGCTGCCAAGCTCACCTTCAAACCTGTGTTCCATGCTGCTGCTTCTCTTATCCTGTGGCTCAAGCAGCAGCCATGTCAGGACCTACTAGCATCTTCTTTACTCAGCTTCTGGTCTGTGAGTTTCAGCATTTTCTGTATAAGGGGGAAAGCAACTTCAGACGAAGTCTGACTTAGCTGCTGCAGACTGGGTAGAATCAAAAGTGCTTGGAGCAAAGGGGAAGAAAATTCAATCTGTCAAACTTAAGCAGAGTAGGGCCTGGAGAAACCTGTAATTTGACTTGGACAAATACGCAGCACACGTATTTAAGGACGGAAGCGGTAATGAGTTGGCCAAACTTCAATTCTTTGTTACAAAGTATGAAAGAATGAAAGCTTTTTAGCCAAACTGTTTAGAGAATTTTAGAGGGGAAAAGGGGGTTTTTATTGTCTCCTTCCTGAACTTTCATTTAGTTTCTCAGAAGAGTTTGGGCTGGAACAACCAACCAGCAGGGAAGACGTTAGATGGAATAGTGAAGGTCTGGCAAAATAATAACGTAAGGAGTAATTCACTAAAAAGATACCTGTGCCTCACCAAACAATGTAGGTTTTTTAAGTGTAGGCAGCTAATCAACACTTTCTAAAAACATACCAATTTTAACATGCAACATATCCTTCCACTTTGAAAATGCTTTTCAGATTCTTTTGCACTTGTCTTTTATGTTTCATCCACATATAATCTTCCTACTGATCTCTCTAAGTATAACATCTTACAATGCTTCTAAATTAAGTGTATCATGCCATGAGACCACAATAGAGAATCTAGAAAACACACACAAGTCATAAATAGAAACAACTGTCTTCTCTAGAAGAATCAGTCAACAAATGGTCTAGAAAACAAGCTAATAATTTTAGCAGCTTCTTAATTTCTAAATATAAACACTACAATTTGAATACAAACATTATTTATATTCCACTTCCTGACAATTCTTAGTAGATACATTCCCCTGATGGGTTCATTCCAGTTTTCACTGGATTCTGCACTTCAACAGAAACCAATACCTCAGTGAAAGTTCTTGCAGCTTTCAATTCAACCTCCCTAAACCCCAACAACTAAATGAGATACTTTAACCAGCTGTCAATGCAAAAAACTGCATTGCATCAAAACCAGCTTGCAGGACTGGAATAGAACAAAGGCATTTGACATTATGCTATAGAGCAAATTTGCTTTCCTCCACATTTATTTATGTGCTGGATTTCCTCTCATGCTTCTGAAGTCCCAAATAATATACACTCACTTTACTGTAGAGTACATTCAGTTGTCAGACCACATGACTCTGTAGTCTGTCAATTATGAGTGGTCAATGTCGTACTTGTTCCAAATAAAATTAAAACTGTTGTTCTTGCATGGTGCAGTAAGCATTAATGGAGTTCAGGCTCCCTACATAAGTTTAAGTTCAACTCTACAGTGAATTAAGTAAAAAGGAAGATGGTAATAAGGGTACAGACTTAAAACATTCCAAACTTTGCAACAATTCAGATTCAGTATTCCAGTCAAGTTTATTGGTACATCAAGTTTAAACAATTAGCATCCCCACTTTCCCTCCACCCCAAAAATTCACAAATGAGAATGTACTGTGAAGGCCATAACAGTTTATTTGGGAAAACTGTACCTGTCTGATAATTCTGTTTGTATACATATCACACCTTAACTTCCTCCTGGACATGTACAAGTCATTAATACTAACTTCACAGAATCATAGAACAGTTTAGGTTGGAAGAGATTTTAAAGATCATTAAGATCCAACCTGCCATGGGCAGGGACTAGCCATTAGGATAAGTGGTAAGTTCTGAATGCAGAATGAGACACCATGAGGAAGACAAAAGCAAGTCAGCCCTATTGTTATGGTCCTTATTTTATGGTCAACCTTGTTGTTTGCAGCACTCTTAATAGCCTGGAAATGGAATCCTTCCTCACTGATTGTCCTTTCTTTTACACATACTGTTTTTTCTCTCTTTATTATGCTGTGTTTTTACTTCTTGGGGTATGTACTAGAAGCACTGCCAAACACAACTGGTGCAAAACAGCAATCTCCAAGCACTTGGGGATGAATCTGAAAAACAAAACTATATTCTTACATTTGTTCCTCTAAAACAAAGGAACAAATGGAGTTAAGCTGCAGAAACTCATGCAATTGAGAGAAAGAACTGCACGCTTGTGCTGTGCAGGTGAGGAATGTAAATGTAACCGTTGCTTAACTTCCTTTTCCAGGCTTTCATTTGTTTAAGCTATCTTTGATTAACTTAATGAAAAACATAAAAGTAAATACTTTGCTTCCTTGGAAGGTCTTCGTATTTTTGTTTAAAGGAAAAAAGATAGGGTAAATAAAAATCCTCTTTCATACTGACCTATAAGAAGGAAACCAACAGATAAGAAACACATACTTCAGACTTAATTCGAAGGAAATAAGTCAAAAAACTATTTGAAAGATAGTGTTTACATATATATAAATGCACCCTGCTTGACAAAAATATTTATATAAAAATTAAGAAAATTGTTAATTCTTGAATGTTACAACATAAAAATGCCACCTGTTTTCCAAGTCAGTTCAGCCAAGTCTTAATTCAGACCATTTATATTACTGAACATCCCTGAAAATTTGTAATTTAGTAAACTAATGAATCACAGTGGAGTTTCAACTCAGACCACTGGCAATGCATATGCAAGTCTGAAGTTAAACTGAGTCAGCAACTTAACAATGATCAGATAATTTAAAGCAAAAATCTGTCCAAGCAACATAGGTTGCCTTAATATCCCCTTGATAAACATAACTTTTATTAGGCTAGCTCTTCAAACTTCCACTCACAGTAATGCTGTATACTAAAAAAAAAAAAAAATCACAACACCAACCCCTCACTGTATTATTCATTTCGAAAAGGGAATTAAATGGTGTATTTTTGTATATGTGCTTAACAGCCTAGTACTTGGTAACAAGTAGTCTCAATTTTCAGAGAAAGCATGAAGAGATTTAAGTTCTCCTTTTAGAGCCAACATTTGTTGTAAGACAGTACTTGCTGTGGATGGGAGCTGATTTTTTTTTCCTAGTCAATGTGAGGTTCCATAATCAGTTCCTGTCGTAGGCATCAACACTTCATTCATTCAATCATAAAAATGTGACTTACTAGAAAAGGAAAAATAGATTCTAAAGGCACAGAATCACATAGCTGCTCTAGTAGGAGTCTGTAAACAGAGAATCGTTTGAATTTAGGAAATCCAAGTCTAGGAAAGTAAAAAGGCGTCTGAAACAGGCTTTTTTCTAGCCAACTGCCTTAAAGACCCAAAGGGTTTTGAGGTCTACAAAGTATGCACTAAAATACCGTATTTCAAAAAAGCAATAAGGCAAATAGTATATTCATTACTTCAAAAAAGTTACAATGGTAGTGTAGGCATACACAGTATAACTTAGTTACAATGCATGGTACTGTTTCTACTACATAGCCCTATAACTGTCTCCTTTCTACATAAGAGATTAAACTGGGGTTCCAGGTGAGCACAAAACCATCCTTGTACCACCGTCTACCACTGGCACCAGTTCTTCAGCAGCAGCAGCATTTGCTCTGCTACCAGGGTCACATTCATGCTGAAGGTAGTCTACAAAATTCAGATATTAAACACTGTCATACTTGTGAAGAGCTTCTTCTAGCTTTTGTGTCACTTTTTGAAAAAACAGTATTTGCTGTTGCAAGAAATGCTGCATCTGTGATTTAAAGTCCCTCACACGAATTTTGTGGAAATGATTAATTTCTGCTAGGGTCGCAAAAGAAATAATGTTACAGCGTTCTTGAATGCCCTCAGCTTTTTGGAGCTCCATCTTCCCCTCTTCCACATGCCGCTTACTCTCCTTTACTTTGGTAAGAGCCCCTGTGTAAAAAACAAAACAAAACAGTTGAACTCCGAGGACAATGTAGACTCGACTACTGTACTTTATTTACAGTGATTTAATAACAACAAGGATATGTATAAGGCTCATTCTAAATGTATTTGTGCATATATATTTTAAATGAAAGAAAAGGAATAAACACTTTTTATATTAAAAAACCAGTGTATCTTATTAAAAAACCCATACCTTTTAGGGCTCTGGCTTGCAAAAGTTAGTAAAACATCCCTATTCTAGTGTCTTAAAAGTCTTTCAGAAGATCTATCTCATACTGGCAGTGGGAAAGAACTGAAAGCACTAGAACACAGTCGGATCAATTAAAGCGCACAAAAACACCTAGAAAAACTCTTCATTAAGAAATCAGAATTTCTGAAACATCATTTTTCTCAATTGTCCTGATACATTTGGCTGTACAAAACATTGCCAATACACTACTCTGTTTTTACAGTACAGACACTCCAAAACTGATGACTGAGTTTAGGTTCACTTCAACATCGCAGACACCCAGCTAAACCTAACACAGTTGTAAGAGCCAGAAGACACACAGCAAAAGAATGACCAGCCTCCTTCTTCAATTAGAAAATTAAAGCACCTACATCCTACAAAAATGAAGCATCACCCAATAACACACACACCCAAAGCACACTCAGAGTGCCAAGATGTGCCTTAAAACAATTTTTGGGGATTCAGTTTCTCAAAAGGGAACTTTTCCTTAAATATCACTTACACACATACTATTAATACAACTAATACCAATCAGGACAAAATTTTATCTTCTCAGATGATGTTATAGAAGGGCATTGTTCATATCCTTTATGATCATACTTAAGTTATTTGTTCCTTCAACTATGTTTAATGCCTTAACTCTTTCCTTTCAGATTACACTTCTTGCCATACACGTGACTACAGACTCCCTTTGCACTGCCCTGAAGAAATGCTTTTTGTACTCTGTACAGCAACACTAGCCAGCAAGCTCACTGAAAAATTTCTCTGCCTATATATTCCAGGGGGACAATACTCACTCTGTCTGCTGAAGATGTGAGTTTGTCTTCTCCATAGCCTGAATCTACAAATGTAGTTAACACCATTAAACAGTAAAAACACAGTTCATCAGCAGTAAAACTATCTTTCTTCACTTCTTCCAGTGCCTGTTTCACAAACCACTTCAAATGTGCCAGGACACTGAGAGAAGGAACATCTCAGCAACTAAAATCTCGAGCATGACCTTGTGCATGGACACTTGAGTTTCTCGCATGCAGATGAGGTTGGGAGGCAACTAAGGAGAACGGCCACCACTCACTGCATTTCACTTGGGAATGCTCCCAGCCCAGGCAGTCAGGTAGAATAGAGTTAAGAAATGCCCTTACACAAATAAAATACAAGTTACAATATGCAATGATTTAGCAGACTTGGGGAAAAAGGCTTGTGTCTCGCATTATAAATAAAATCTGTAATTCCTAACATCAGAGAGGAAGCACGCGTGACTTTTCTCCATTCCACTTGTAACACATGCTTTGGTGGATGTTTCCAATTGCAAACACTTCGGGAAAAGACCTTCTTCTGTTATCAGTACCTTACTACTCTTACATTCACATTTTTTGTGCTTAATTTGCATTTAGACTGTGCTGCACATGTTGTCTCCGGTGTGCCTTGCTGGTATGAGTACTCAGTTATGAGCACAAGAAATTCCCTTCCAGAGTGATACACTTGCAGAAAGACTGTAAGAAACATTTTCCTTTTCTTTCGTGAACTATAGCAGGGAGGCCATTAACATGGTCAGTCAGCAGACCACAGTCTGCATGGATGCTAGTAGCTGAGTGGCACAGCTGCCCAAAGGCCAAGGGCAGCAGCTCTCCTCAGGGGCTGCAAGGTAATGGAAGGGCTCCACACCTTCCTGGCCTTATGGTATGCCAGTGTGCTGGCTAAAACTTGGCACTAGGTACTTCAGCTGACTGACCTCATCAATTCCATCCTGGTCCATAAAAACACCACCAAAAAAGTTTTCCACATGCAGTGATGCCTGCAGTACGACCATGTCAGAGGGTCTGTGTTCTCTCTCTCCAGAGCAAAGAACTTGTGAGGCAGGACACCATTTGAAAAGTATTTAATTTCTTCTCCTTTTCTTTGTTGAAAGAGGATGCTTCTTTTGACAAACAAAGCCAGGCTCAGCAAAAATGTTCTCTGTGGCAGGAGTCCATGCACGGCTGTGAAAAATTGGAATTTGAGACCTACTGGAAGCCAGATGAAGCTTGTTAAATAAACATGACAACTGTTCAGTTGTGATGTGGGAAACAGCTTTAGATGTTATTTCTAGAATGACCAAACTTGAAGAAAACCATTTAAATCTACAGCATCAGCAGCTGAAAGCGTAAGTAAATTTTGGAGCATGTATAACCTTCACATTATTTTACATCAATAAAAAACTAGATACTACCAAATACCAAAGTCCTCCAGACTAGACATGTTATGTATTACACATGGAGAGCACTTCCATGGAGAGGGACACTGGAGTTCTTGTGGACCAGGTATCCATGGAATAGCAATGTGCTCTTGTGGCCAAGGTGGCCAGTGGAATCCTGGGATGGATCAAGAAGAGTGTGTCCAGCCAATCAAGGGAGGTTCTTCACTCTCTCTACTCTGGCCTAGTGAGGCCACATCTGGAATACTGTGAACAGCTCTGAGCTCCCCAGTTCAAGATGGACAGAGATTTGATTGAGAGAGAAGGCCACAAGGATGATTAGGGGACTGGAGCACTTGCCTCATGAGGAAAGACTGAAAGATTTGGGACTTTTCAGCTTGGAGAGAAGGTTATGAGGGGACTTAATTACTGTATATAAATATGTGAAGGCTGGGTATCAAGAAGAAAGAGACAATCTCTTTTCACTTACGCCCTGTGATAGGACAAGTAGTAATGGGTGTTGGAGCACAAGGAGATCCACCTCAATATGAGAAAAAATTTCTTTAAGGGTTACTGAGCATTAGAATGGGCTGCTCAGAGTGGTTGTGGAGTCTTACTTCTCTGTAGACTTTTAAGACCTGTCTGGATGCACTTCTGTGTAAACTGTCTTAGTTTTTATGATCCTACTTGAGCAGGGGAGTTGGACTCTGACCCCTGGAGGTCCCTTTCAATGCCTAACTATCTGTATATCTCTGTGTATTTTTTAGCTATTAAAAAAGGAAATATTTATAATTAAAGAAAGGGATCCATGGGGAAAACTTACACACTTTAGTACTGCTCTCATAATACATATAGGTTAGTACTGCTCCTATAGTGAAATTTCCTTTAAATTGCACGCTGCAAGTGGAAGTCAGCAATATATGACAAAAGCTTATACATATGCTTAAATTCAAATTCACAGTTGTTTGCAGTGCCTTTAAAAGCTGTGTTGTCTTATTAGTGAAATAGTTAATCTTAAAAATAACTTAATAGAGGGAAACATTTAACTTATTTTAGGACAACTAAAGAATAATCCCCAAACACATAGAAGAAAAGTCCATGAAGTTTAAGAAACACGCTATCTTTTGTTCTAAAACATTTTTCATTTGTTCAGCATCAACTGAATTGCACAAGACTTAGTTTAGTAAGTCTCACAAAAAAGTGGTCTTTGTATAGCTTTGCAAGCAGCATTACTGACAATAACACAGCACACTTAATCAGAAATTCTATCTAAATGATTTTCCACAGCCTAAACCCCTTATCTTTTAATTCACAGCAGCAAAATTCTGAGCCAGCGTACAGAATTTCTGATTCACTGATCAGAAATTCTTCTTCACACTCACTGATGTCAACGGCGCAATGATCAATATATGTTCATAATGGTGAAGAGAACAGGGTGAGGGAATTTGGGAGCAAAAAGCAGCCCCTTGTGTGCATCAGTGCTTGGAAACAAGAATCTTGCTCAAAGATGCCAGAATAAGGGACAGGTTCCATAACTTCTAATGTCTTCCAACCTGTCCCATCCAGGCTGTACACTACGAACTCCATTACCTTCATGCTCACCTCTCTGTCCTCAGCACCTAAACCAACTCCTCCCAGCTCCTGCTGCAGTGCTCACAGGCTGTTTAAGGCTGAGCAAATTCGTTTGGTGTAAGAACACCTACAAAAACACTTTCTGGTTTCTGTATTTAATGATGTGAACATTTAGCATTAGTTTAAACCATCCAAAAAAGCAAGATATATTTAAAAAACAAAATCATAATTATAGCAGCCCTAGGAAAGGCTAAAATATGTTTCAGGGAAAGGAAACAGAAGAAGCTACCTTCTAATGCTTATTATTAGTTCAAGGCATCTTTCTGCTTAATACATGTCTGAACTAAACACTTGACAATGAATGGTTCTCAGATGGAATACATAAAAATAAACTCTTGGAGTTTTTTAGCCCCAGCTCTACAAATTTTGTAGTCTTGCCTGGTCATGTAAAGCTTCTGCTCTGATGAAAAGACCTTCTGTCAGAAGATCAGGTTCCAGTGATCAGGACTAGCTTTCAAACAGTGAAGAGAGACATGGCTAAAAGCTGTGCTGCATCTATTTCTGTTCTTAAAGGAAGAGAAAAGCAGATGTGAATGCTGTTCTTCGTTGCCCAAAGTCTGATGAAAAACAGGCAGTAGTTCTTATTTAACTTTACTAAAGGCTTAAGAGAAACTCACAGATTTCAGCACTTGTTCTGATGTATGAGATTAGACAACAGAAGATGATATAAACATACTTAACAAAGGACATTTACAGCAATATGAAGACAGGGACAACATGACATTCCTGAAAGAAATACATACTTCCAAGTTGTAAAACACACAATGCAAATAACAAATTAAATAGGTGCTGAGGGACTATCCAGGAAAAAAGTTATAGTTCAGTCAATAAGCTGTCCATGCAAACCAGAGCTTGCAGTAAGGCAGGAAGAATCACATGCATTCAGGAAAATTAAATTTAAAAAAAAATGAAAAATGTATTCAGAGAAAGAGTGGTGAGGCATTGGAACAGGTTGCCCAGGAAGGTGGTGGAGGCGTGGTCCCTGGAGATGTTAAGAAAATGGTTAGACGTGGTGTTTCAGGAGATGGTTTAGTGGTCAGGGGTTGTAGGATAGATAGCTAGACTTGATGATCTTGAAAGGCTTTTCCAACGTAGATAATTGTATGATTCAATGTAATAATGCCTCTGTATGAAACACAAGTGTTGGCTCAACACTGCCAGTACTTGAAGTAGTGATAAGCATTTG
The DNA here is from genome assembly GCA_028565055.1 of Phoeniculus purpureus. Taxonomy (NCBI): domain Eukaryota; kingdom Metazoa; phylum Chordata; class Aves; order Bucerotiformes; family Phoeniculidae; genus Phoeniculus; species Phoeniculus purpureus. Next base: position 11,812,874 of record JAOXOE010000874.1, on the reverse strand, counting down.
TTGAAGTCCAGGAGATCTGCAGTTCACAGTCATCTCAGGCTCTCATCATCCATTAAGTGACCAATATATCAATGTATTCAGTATGTCACTCCGAAATACTGAACCTAACAACTCATACAGCTTGTAGGAGCCAACAGGTTAATATTTTAGATCCCATAACTGTTAATGCTTCCATCACTGCAATTATTAAAATGCTTCTTTCACGTCACTTCGGTTATGAATTATGCTCAAACAGATCAAACACATTTCTTTGTAGAAGTGATATAACTGTGACTACAGCACCCATTCTCTCAGCAAATATTCTTGTTACTCTGTATCTTCAGGTAAGGAACTGTTGCAAACCCACTGCACACGAAAGGACAGAAGACGTGGGGTCAAAACAGTTAGTTTTGTGGTTCTCCTTGACATGTTAATGGAGCTGGGGTAGTATGGGAGGGTGAAGCAGTTACCTGAGTGTCAGCAAAAGCAAACCTATGTGCATGTAACATCTTTGATTAACCTCTCATAAAGACACAGTTGTGGAGGAAACATCACTAATACAGCAGACTGCTTCTGAACGCAGCCTGTCTACATCTACATGACTGTCCCACTTACACCAGACCCAGCACACTCCAGTGATGAAATCAGTAAAAAACCACATTTAGCCTGGAAGGGAGGGAGGAAGACTGCTTAGTTTTATCAGCAGCTTAGTTATGTGATCCAGCTCCGCCCAGGGCTACACAATCATTAGTTTCAACACAAGGGAAGTTGCAGAAGCACCACATGAGGTTACACATAACAAGAAATCCTGCTCCAAAAAAAAAAAAACCCCAAAGCTTCCCCATCTTGATTCAAAGTGAAATGACAAATTTGTGTGCAGCAGAGCAGAGATCTTACTACACCGACAGATTACTTGCTTAAGAATGCTCTGAGCACAGATTAACAAAAGAAGCCTACATAAGGATTCTACAAATTCTTTACATTTTCTGGACAAGATTTAGAGGGAAAAGCAGCAGAAGAGGAATTTGCTTGAAATTAAAACCAGAAGTACAGGCTGAACCCTATAAGAGAAATGTCACAGGGAAAAAGCACTGCTACAGAAACTAACATATTGATGACTTGCTACTACAAAATCTGGTTTTACAGCTTTAAATAGAAAAAAAGGAAGTAATATCTAACATCAAAGACAAAATCATGAAGTCATTTGTTCTTTCTGGAAGTACCAAAAAAACAGTTTAAGGTTTATATTCTTCTCCTTAAGGGTGCAAAACTAACACCACTCACTTTTACATAGTGGAAGTTTCAAAAGTGAGGCTTATTTTTTATTATCTTGTTGCCCATTGCTCACAACCACCCCAGAGAAAAATACTAGTATCTTGTAAATCTAAGCCTATAAATTATAGTACTGCGCTAACATCTAGGTTAGCACTGACTGACTGCAGGGTTATTAACGTCAGGCAGAATTACGTGTTATTCCAGTTACTCTGTTGGAAAGCTGTCATCCAGAGACACATTGGTCAGTTCAAAATTAATAAATCACCTTCTAAACTACACAATTCAACAATCACACATGAATAAAAGTCTTTGCTAGAGATTTCATAAACTTAATTAACTATAACCTCATATATTGGTTTTAACATATATACTGATTTAATTAATATATAACAAGTTAATGATAGCGTTGTGTGAAATGTCAATCCTAAAGAACTACCAAGGTTAATGGTTACTATGTATGTCTAACTATTATTTGAAATAGTGCAATACTTAAGGCCTTAGTAGACTTCTTGTGCATACAAATGCCAGCCAGTGCACATACACAGGAAGAGCACACATGGAGAATTTATCAGTCTAAATATGCAAGGACTGTAATCATAGCTGTGCAAGTTCACAGGCTTCAAAATGCTTACACAACTGAAAAATATTTAAAATATCACCCTGGCAATATGTTTTTCAGTACTCCAGAGGGACAGTACCTCCACAACAAATATTTTACTGGGCCATGCTACAGCAGACTGTTATGTGAGCAACACGCCATAATTTGGCCTTTAAACAATTAATAGGAAGCAGGATGACAAAATAAACGGAAGAAACATTACAGAATCACCAGTTTATTGCATCTGCCTCCCTGCATAACTCCATTAACAAAACAAAGCCTATAGTGCTACACAACCACGTGCAGAAACTGCAAAGTTGGATGAGTTTCCCATTCACATGTTAAATACAGTCACTTTAAAACTGAAGTAGCTTTAGATGCATTGTACAGACTGTTTTAAGCAAATAACTAAGTTACTTCAGCCACTAAAACATGTTTAAATTGTGTTCATGAGGGCTTCTGACTTTAGAGGTACCTATAGTGATGTCTGAAAGGATGTCTTAAATCCATTTAATTTGTGTGTACTGTTGGCCATTATCAAAAAATGTAGTATTTTGTACTACAGCCTAAGACACAAACACTAGGTAACGCTGGTTTTGCTGAATTCTAAGTCATTCTACACTTTTTGCCACTCAAATGTACTGCTTAGGTACTGCAGACTGAAGGGACAGAAAGGGGTAAAGCTTAAACTAGGGTAGTCACTAGAAATGCAGTACTTTTGACATTTGTGATTTTCACAATTATAAACTTAAGTGATTAATTTGCAGAAGTACCAAAATGAAAGCTTTCAGTGATTTTTAAATACTTCTTACTAACTTACATTAAATGGGGCATCAGATGGACTTTTAAGATAAATCTCTTTTTCCAGAATGTAAGCTGGTCTATCGCTACTCTGTCACCGCACATTCTGAAAACACACTTCACCTAATTAAAATGCTACAAACAAGACCTTTCTGATAGAATGATACTACAGACTCTTATTACAGATTCTGTAAATGCCCCAACCAAAATGTTGACTTCAAGACAAGATAAATAAAAAGTGACGCTGTACATGCATGATATAAATTAATTTTCAGTAAAACTGTTTTAATAGAACATGGATCTATAACAGGAAAACATAAGTAATGGACAAAAGAGAGCAAAGCATTATTAGAATAAATAGTAGCTTCTTCAAACTAACATTTGTGGGATGTGGATGGACAGCAGAAGAGAGAGAACACTGCATATCAATACTTATACACCACTATTGAGAGAAGCAAGTATAAAGACAGGTTCCACCAATTCTTACACCCTTCTTTATATGGTGCTGTGAAAGACCTGCTTCTAGATTCTGTTGCCTGTAAAGGCTGAAAGAAAGCAAAGCATGGGCACAATTTATGGTCTTTGCTTGTCCATCATTATCTGCGTAGCTCAACTACTGTCCTAAGACAAACCAAGACAACATATTGTTGTAGTTTGAAAATTACCAGAATTTTCAGATTTACAGGTTTGTGCTTTCAAGAAGAAAACGAAAATGTTCTGTTGCTTTGAGAGGACCCCCTCCCCTCAATGACCTGTCCCAAATACCTACCCTTAAGGGGTGTGGCTAGGTGAGCTGATAAAAGGCGACAGGGATCTAGGTCCTGCCTCTTTTTTCTGAGGGCTTCCAGCCCAGCACAGGGGCTGCAGCCCCGTGATAACCCCCACCCCCCCTTCCCGGGGGTGGGGGGCAGGGAGACGGCTTCCAGCAGCTCCCTGCCCCGGGACAGAGGGGGCTCACAGGGTTGGGTCCGCTCCGCTCCTGTAACCAGCAGAGAGCCCCAGTCCGGACCTAGACAGCTGTGGTCCGGCACAGAAGGTCCAGACCTGATGCCACAGACCAGAGAAGCAAGATTTTGGTGCAGATCTATCACCACCCCCCTCCATGGAGCAGACCTTCAGCCTCACAGTGAGCTAAGGTACTCCTCTTTCTTCCTCCTGGAGCTGAGACAGGAGGAGAGAGAGAGAGGAGAGGGTCCTAGAAAACCCTCTCAGCCGTTTGTAGAGAGTGGGAGGGAGGCGGCCCTGCTGACGCAGCCGTGCGGTCGGTCTCCATCTTGGGTCCCGCACGTGGCCAGGGCCATGCGGCCGCCGCCATTTTAGAGAGCCCTGATCAGCAGGAACAGAGACTGTTGGTCACTTCTGCCACTGAGAAAGACTAGGGAGTGCTTGGTGTTGGGGAGAATTCGTCCGTGCTTAGCTGAAGAAAGCAGAAGGAATTGAAAATCCTTAAAACCTTGGGCATAGAGTCTGGGATATTTGTTTGAAAGCAGGTCTCCTGCACCGAGGGATGCAGTTCAGGCGCTGAGGAATCAGGCCGTC
>JAOXOE010000874.1:11776376-11808582 GCA_028565055.1 Phoeniculus purpureus | reverse complement strand
GTTGCAGGTGCTTAGAACTTGTAGAAAACAATATGGATGTGTTCCTGTGTGACTTGGTCTGGGTGATCCTGCTGTGGTAGGGGGACTGGACTGGATGATCTTTCGAAGTCCCTTCCAATCCCTAATGAGTCTATGATTCTATGATCACTTATTCCTATAAGACATATTATCTGTCACAAGTAATTTAAAGATATGGTTTTCTTTAATCATTACTTTAATGTTCAGTCTAATTTAACTATATGTGTAGATATATATATATGTGTGTGTGTGTGTGTGTGTTGGTATAAAAGGACTTACTTAATAAGTACTGTTGTGTTTTATGCATCAGTTCACAATCTCACATCAGAGTCAAAACTCCTTGCAAATGGCTGTCTAGAAATATTTCACCTAGCAGAGTACCCTAAAAAGGTAAAGTGGAAGTTTTAAGCTAGATGATCTTTCGAGGTCCCTTCCAATCCTTATTGATTCTGTGATTCTGTGAAATCTCATTTGATTATCCAAACAGCTGCTGCAGCACAGCTATACACAGAGGTACAAGGTCTTTCATACAAACCAATTCCCTTTTCCACTGGAGCAGCAGCACTATCACTCCTGATGGATCCTTGGCTAGCTGCAATTCATGACCAACAATGGCCAAGACTTACAGATCTCCTAACAAAGATATGCCAGCATTTCATCAACTAGAGCTTAAAAGCTTCTACTTCATGTCTCCTCTTCATCTTCCTTACTTAAACACACTTCAAACATGTTGGGTTGTGACCTACACATAACAGCCCAGAAAAACTCCTTCAAAAACCCAGCTGGAGCATAAACTATTGACTGCATCTGTAATAGTAGTCGTATTTCCCAATTGCTTATTTTACCTTCTTTATTTAATGATTTCTTAGTATAAAATAAGCAAATTGTTGCTGTCATCTAGGGCTTCCCTAGAAACTCTCTCTTCTTTTGAAAACAGAGGAAGAAAGGGGAAAACACCATCTGGTTTCAATTTTTTTGCTATTCTGAAGACAGGTCTGGTGACATTTCTATCCTTTTACTGCCCTAGCCTAGATACTTCACAAAGGCAGGAATGATGAGCTTGGCAACACACAGCAGCGTCAAAGTTCTACCCCATAGCAGGCAAAAGTCAAACCATTTTAAGAGGGAGATTTACTACTAAAATACCCAATCAGTCACAATTAATACTGGCCACAGAACTGCATAGTTTGTCATATACTGAAGCACCTAATTGATTTCACCTGGCTAAGACAGCTTTCACATTTGAAGCCATTTAAACACAAAGATCACAGACTCGCAGAACATTAGGGATTGGAAGGGACCTCAAAAGATCATCCAGTTCAATCCCCCTGCCAGAGGAGATACCTCTGTTTCAGCTGGCAGTTTGTTGAATACAAACTGTGTGAGATATGTACAAGTACGGATGAGTGTCTCTTGCACCTAACTTCAAATGCAGCTTATTTCAACTCCAGCTTTATTTCTATGTTTAGACAAGCCAGTATCTCAAGAGGCACAAGACCATGTACTGTAAGTTTTGCAAAGGTTCAGACAAAGCTTTTCTAACACACTGCAAATCATCACATAGCTCTGACAGTTCAACGGGAGGAATCTTCTCATGGAAAGCAGAATCGCAAGGAAAAGAAGCCTAAAACCAAAGGCATGCTCTGACACTTTCATACTCCGTGGTGCTGAGATTTTCTGCCCTGTCTCTACCTTTTGCTGCATGCAGTTGTGTAATCTTAATTTACACACAGATCTCTGAAGCACTGCAAAGAAAATAGGACCCATAATTGTGTGTGGGAAATGAAAGTGAAACGGCACATCGCAAAGTTCAATAGCTAGAAAAGATGCGTCAGTTCGTTGGACATCCAATCTGAACCTCTCTTACCGTAGTTTGTACTTGTTTTCTTCATGACCTGCAACACCAAGAAGAGATCTGATCTTTGAATTGTCAGTAGTAGTAGTTTTTAAATCACATATTATAGACATTTGATTCTACTAAATCTAGTCACTTTATATTTGCAAACCTGGTGTGGGATTGATGAAATACAATGGGAAACAAGATGTACATAAAGATATGTAAAGTGCCTGGTCCTACCAAAGTTTTGAAAGAGAATATAAAGGATTACAAGACTAGGGCAGGAACCAGTCTCAAGTCAATTAAGATAATGGCTAACATGAGTTTGCATCCTCATTCTCTGAAATCAGGTGATAGCACATCCTGTTGTTGGGGATACATAGAGGAAGAACAGATAAAGGAGTTCCTACTACTGTCCTGCATATCTGTTACCTAAAAGTATGGATATTATGAAACAGCTCATTAACTCCAATCATGGAATGGTAGTATTGTTTAGGTTGGAAAAGACCTTTAAGATCATCAAGAACAACCATTAACCTAACCCTACCAAGCCCACTGTTAAACCATATCCCTGAGGTCCACATCTATGTGACTTTTAAACACAGCCAACGATGGTGAATGGCAGGTCACACAGAATCACAGAACATTAGGGATTGGAAGGGACCTCGAAAGATCATCTAATCCAATCCTCCTGCCACAGCAGGATCCTGTCACAGCACTGGCTTCACAAGACCGAGGAACACTTACAGGTGGGACAAAAGGTAGGTAGAAGTCTTTGCAGGGAAAAACAGAAAGAATCATCAGATGTAGGTAGTTTCGGTAGAATTGTTCTTGAGAAATGTGAAAAAAAATGAAAGAGACGAGGAAAGAGGAAATGAAAGATAACTGCAATTGAAAGGAGAAGAAAGGGAGAAATGTGGTGGTAAATACACCAGGAAGGTATACAAAGGCAGGAAAGGCTTTTGGACACCTGAGCCATCATCTGCACACTTTGTTGTGGAGTCTAAACATCAGTTCCAGAAAGAAAACTTTTCCAATGCTAACTAACAAAACCCTACCTCTTTTTCTTATGACTTGTTTGTCTGTCTCTGGTGACTTCACCTCACTGTTCACCACCTTCTTCCTCAGCTAACTGACTCCACAAACTGTGATGCAATGATTTTGGGCATCAAGTCAGAGTCAATGGAAAGAATGAACAGGGTTATTCTTGCAGGATGCCCAACTGCTATACACCTCGTACCACACAGGAGAGACGCTTTTATATCTGAAAACTTCTGTTTTGGTTAATTTTTTAACCTGTGTACTACACCACCCTTACAAAGTCTGGAATGTTAGTCTTACCCTGGGTGGTTAGATTTGCTCATATAAGGTTATGACATGTTAAAGCACAGAAGTTTTCAGGTTGGATAAAAGGAAGCTGAAGAAAATGGTATTTTTTCTTTTTTTGGAAAGATCTATTTTGAAAAAAAAAAGTATCACTTATGTTGCAATTTTCTTATTTAATTTTTCTAACATGTGTTCAACTGAAATGGCATAATCAAAACATGGTTTGGAAATGGTTTGGAAAAATAAAGGGTAAATGGCAAAAATCCTGTGCACATTGATGAAATCATTTCAGGCCATTTAGAAGGATTTTTGAACGTCAATCTATTAACCATTTGAAAGAAAATATCAATGTGTACAGTAAGTAAAACATGGAGGAAGAAACCATCTTTCAGTTAGAGTAATCGATGCAGTCAAGTGCCAGCCTGTAGGCACACAGGCTGAAATAAAACTTCCCATTTTGTGTTCAGTGGTAGCTGTCTCATGCATTAATAGGCTACCTGATGGTTTTTTTATTCCCAAACACCAAAATCCTAAGCTGGAAGCTATCTGGGATGGTATGTCTTAGTTTTAATATGTTCTCACATATTAAACCTGTGTTTCAAAATATTGTTTATTTTAATAAAATTTCATTTCAATCTAAAAAAATTATAAATTTTAAATTTAATTAATTCAAAAGATAAGAAAATAAGAGATCTGACAACAAATGGCTGAAATAAATGAGCATCTTGTGCAGATCACAAACAGCAGAGAACAGCTCTGTCAAAGTAGATTCTCAATTTGCCAGCCAGTCTTACAGACTTCCCAGTCAGCTCCATCAAGGGACGACTTGTTAAGATTTGGCCCCAAAAATCCTGGAAGGTCAGCAAAGGGGGAAAAAAAAAGTAATGACTATTTTTTATTCAGCTTCTCCTCAAGAATTAAATTTGCTGCTAATTTCATCTTCTATATTTAAAAAAAAAAAAAGGATTTTCATTGAGAAAAGGATGATGCAGTCTTACCTGTTAAAGCAGTGGTTACCTGCTAAACACTGCAAGTATGGTGCACTTTTCATGAGCAGATGCAGTTTACAGGCGTTATCACATCACTTGGAAAGAAAAGCAAAAGCTGCAATTGCACTGGTCTTACACAAAGCACTTAAATGACTGATTCCAAAACGAACCCCTCAGATTAATTAAGCAGAGTAATATTTAAGAGCTCTCACTGCCGTAAAACGGCAGCGAAATGTAGACAACAAATGAGTGTTGTCTGCATTTTTGCTGTGATCAGTGCATCAGGGTTCAGACTGGGTTGCACCTGAGGTAATCAGATGGTACATGGTGTTGCAGATCACTGAGGGTGCCTGACACTTCTGCTTCTGGTGCCCCAGCAGGTCATGCCTCGAATTTTCTGTCTGACAGGTGCTACTCAAGGTCTAAAATAAGAGAAATCTAACTTTCTGTCAACAAAAATTGTAAATAAGAAAAATTAAAATAGGAAAGACAACCAAGCAAAATTCTTATCTATCACACATTTTAGAATTGCGTTGCCTAGTGTTAGAACATAATTAGGATTAGTAGTACAGGAACAAGGGGTTTTTTGTTTCCAGGCTTAAAACTGCCACATACTCTGAATTTACTTTTCATTACTCTTAAAACCCAGGTGCAAACCATAAGTAAACCACCATACTTCTCTCACTCTGTAAGTGTCCTGCCCTAGGACATCATGTTGTGTTGAAAATGCCATCTCATATTGTTAAAGTCCACCAAGCATCCAGAAACTCCCAAACCAGGAAAATCCAACAAATGAGTAGTCTGTGTTCACAGACAACATGTAGAGTAATTCTATCGCATGTTCCCCATAGAGTGAGAGTGATAACAGCAGGTCTTACATCTGTGCAAGAAAGGGAACGAAAGCAATATCAGCTTAAGATATCATTGTAGGAGCAAAAGGGAAGGATGGGCTTTCCTATCATGAGCACAAGATTGCTGAGGTATACCTTTACCTGTCCTAGGAGCACTATTGACCCAGAAACACCTCCCAAAACTCAAACTCCAAGACCTGCACTAAAAAGCACCATCATACTTCATGCTGGCAACATTTTCTGAGTGAACAGAACCATTTTGCAAAGCTGCAATGATTTCAGTTAATTTCTGAGTGAGGTGAAGAATAGGAGCATAAAATTTATTGTGTTTTCACTGAATCACAGAACAGGAGACATTGGATAGGAGCTCAAAGATAATCCAGTCCAACCCCCCTGACAGAGTAGGATCACCTAGACCAAGTCACACAGGAACATAGCCAGGTGGGTTTTAAACATCTCAAGAGAATGAGACTCCACAATCCCCCTGGGCAGAGCCTTCCAACACTCTGTCACCCTCACTGTGAAGAAGGTCCCTCTCATATTATGTGGAAACTCCTCTGTTCCAGCTGATACCCGTTGCCCCTTGTCCTATCAATAGATGACACTGAGCAGAGCCTGGCTCCATCCTCCTGACACCCACATTTCTGTAGTTATTAACATTAGGGGATCATCCCTCAGTCTCCTTTTTTCCGAGCTCAAAAGACCCAGCTCCCTCAGCCTTTCCTTACCTGGGAGATGTTCAATTCCATTCATCATCTTTGTGGCTCTTGTGCTGGACTCTGTCCGTCAGTTCTGTGTCCTTGAACTGAAGAGTCCAGAACTGGACACAACATTTTGTTCAGTGACAAGATCTGTTTTCATCTGATGGGAAGAAGCACAGCTGAGGTGGAAGATACGGCACGAACAAATTTTCTTTTCAGTAGTCTTGATTTTGACTTGGAACTTTCAAAGCTTCCCATAAATATTTTGGTTTATTTATTGAGATTGTACACTGGGAAGAGAAATATAAGAGTTTAGGTATCAGTGGTCTCAGTGCAAAACACAGCACAGCTACACTGCTTGATACCTAAATATGGACTGTTATCACACTCTGAAAGGTATCGATCAGTTTTAGATGCTAACCAGGGATAAAGATGAAATAAAGAAAAGGTGTTCTTCCCGTTCTGAAGGACTATAATTACTTCTACTCAGTGCTGTGAGTAGGTCACTGAACCCACATTTGTATTCATTATAAAAACACACTGAAGGCTCTGCAACTGAACTCAGAATGTTCCCAATCTGCAGTAGGTTTACCACAGTAACTAACAGCCCTATTTCTAATAAAATCCAAAGGACTTGGCTTTTCAAGCCAGGGATACACTCAACTGCATGTTCACACATGTGTTCTCCACATTATACGTAGTGGGGTTTGAAGTGAGACAGTGATTAAAAATTGAATGTTCACATGTCCAGACTGCAAATTATTTCTCAAGCAGCCTGCTCTCCCTGCTTACCATATCCCTCTGAAGAGCCAGTCTTCTGGAGCGCTGCATGAGGCGTAAAGGAGGAATAAAGCAAGAAATTCTGTGCTGTGACAGCTGAGTCTGCGGAGTATTTCCTTTTGCTTGGGGATTCTGCGCATTCAGCTGCAGCCAGTCCCTTTCCCGGTTCACCCTGTGACAAACCACCACATTCCAACCTACATGTTTTGGTTTGACTATCAGTTTTTGTGAGGATTTTCTAGTTTACTACGTGTTTATGAATGCCTGGGTCCTAGGAAGTTCTGAGCTGCAGTTAGCTCCCCATTTAGAAATTCTACTGCAGTGTGCTGTGAGATACCCAGACGGTGTGCAGCCATGACCCCACAGAATCACAGAACATCAGGGATTGGAAAAGACCTCGAAAGATCATCTAGTCCAATCCCCCTGCTACAACAGGATCACCTAGACCAAGTCACACAGGAACACATCCAGGCAGGCTTTAAAGATCTCCAGAGAAGGAGACTCCACAACCCCAACTCTGGAGCACTCAGGTACTGTGCCAGGGGAACATACTCGCTTCTTGAGGCCACCCAGTCACAAAGACGATGAAGAGAGAGGAACATCTCCCTGATGAGGAAAGGCTGAGGGAGCTGGGTCTTTTCAACTTGGAAAAACTTAAGTCTGAGGTGTGACCTCATTAATATTGATTAATATGGAAAGGGATGGTGTCAGGAGGATGGGGCCAGGCTCTGATCAGTGGCATTTAATGATAGGATGAAGGGCAGCTGCTGTGAGCTGGAACACCGGAGTTTCCACGTAAATATGAGAAGGACCTTCTTCCCAGTGAGGGTGACGGAGCACTTGGAAGGGGCTGACCAGGAGGGTTGTGCAGTCTCCTTCTCTGGCAATGTATAAAGCCCTCCTGGACATGTTTCTATGTCACTGGATCGAGGTGATCCTGCTTTGGCAGGGGAATAGGACCAGATGATCTTTCGAGATCTCTTCAAATCTCTAATATTCTGTGATTCGGTGATTCTGTGCACATGTTTAGGCTATGTTGAAGGAAGCACAGTTTCTGGTGCCAGGACTTGCCCCTACAGAACCATTGCCAACAAACTCATTCCATACAACAGCCAGATCTTCCAATAAACCTGTCATTAAAAATTATTTCCATGTGCAAAACAAAGTCTATTCTCATTATTAATCAACTCAAAAAAGATAAGGCCCCATAAAAGGTGAGTACAAGAACGTCTTGATTAAGACTATCTTTTCTCAGTTTTGGTGTCCTTGGTTCTTCCTCCACACTCCCGCTAATCAATCATTAAAACATTGGTGTGTGGAGGTCCCAGCAACCATTTGACCTGTCCTTATCAACTTTGCCCCCTTCATAAAACTGCTCACTTCCCTGTGATTTGTGTGGATCAATAAAGCAGAAAGGTCACAAAAACACTAAAGAGAGAGAGAGATGCCAATCAGAGAGATGTCAAAAGAAAAAGAAAGTTTGACAACATCAGGATCAATCAGAAGCTGCTCAGGAAAACCTGTCGGTTGTGATTAGAGGCACTTTGTGTGCTGCTGTCATTTGGAAAAGGCTTTAGAACATTTTCTGATCACTGCATGGAGAAACTGAGTTTAGATGTTTTTGTTGTCTTTAAATTAGGTAGTCACACGACCTGGGGTGAGATAGCAAACTTTTCCTTAGCAAACAAAAACCTGTGGTGTCGTGTCTGAGTAATCCTTCCTAATTCTGTTTGGGTGGGAGATGAGATCCACTTCACATAGCTCTGAGAAGACTGCTCCTCACCTCCCTCACATAGTGATTAACTGGGTGAGTGAAAAAGTTATATTCATTAACAAATGCTCTGAACTATGGGTACACAGCTGTGTAACCAGGAAGAAGCATTTGACATGTCAAAGTATTAATGTAACTTCATTCTTTAGCTGGGGCTAACTAAAACACACAGGAGAATTCAATGCTGGGATTATGACATCCACAACCTCCAGCATTCTCAGAGGAACTCCTCAAGTACATGTGAAGGTAACGGGAAGAGCTGGACCACTGTAAGAGGTCCAAATATCACACAAAGGAGCATGACTGGAAGTTTTACCCTTGGTGCAGTAACATCTCCTAAACTGGGAGGATGATCCAATGGAAAAGCCAAGGACAGATGTGTTACCAAGGTCCTTCTAAAAGCGGAGAGAGAATGAGACAGCAAATGAGAAGAGCTGTACCACCACTTCAAAGCTTTTCCAGCATTTCTCTGTTCTCCTAATACTCTATTTTTATTGTTTTTTAAGAGAAGGGAGAACCCAAATTTTGTGCATGGAGAGTCTGTGCCATGGTTGTCAATAGAGACAGGCTGAAAGTATCCACTGGCACCATCCCAGTGAACACATATTCCCACTAGTTATTTAGCAGTTGTGATTTGGCTTCCTTTGCTGTTGGAGGAAACATGACTGGAAAACTCAGATGCCCTTCTAGTCAGACTTTGGAAAATTATGATTTTTTTTAATAGAAAGTATTAATAGCTGAATTTTCCATATAGATCCTGATGCTGAGACATGCAGAAATTGAACAAAGATACCTTCTTTGCCATCTGACCTGCAAAACGCAGAGGTTTTCTTCAGATTCCTTAAAATCTTCTTAGATATACTTGTCCAAACCTCCTTATTTTTTATCCCCAATAACCAACAGGCCTTGTCTGATGTGAGCAAAGTGCATAAGGTGTTGTAAGATAGGTCTCTAAAAGTAACTCAGGCAACCCTGCTCAATCACAGAGTCACAGAACATTAAGGATTGGAAGGGACCTTGAAAGATCATCCAGTCAAATCCTCCTGCCACAGCAGGATCACCTAGACCAAGTCACACAGGAACACATCCAGGTGGGTTTTAAACTTTGCCAGAGAAGGAGGCTCCACAACCCCCACGGGCAGTGCCTCCCAGAGCTCTGTCACTGTCCCTGTGAAGAAGTTCCTTCTGATATTTATATGGAACCTCCTCTGTTCCAACTCACACATGTTGCCCCTTGTCCTATCATTGGATGCCACTGAGAAGAGCCGGGCTCCATCCTCCTGACACCCACCCTTCATGTATTTATCAACATTAATGAGGTCACCCCTCAGTCTCCTTTTCTCCAAGCTCAAGAGACCCACCTCCCTCAGCCTTTCCTCATGAGGGAGATGTTCTGCTTCCTTCCTCATCTCTCTGGCTCTACACTGGACTCTCTCAAGCAGTTCTGTGTCCTTCTTGAACTGAGACGTTCAGCACGGGACCCAGTAGTCCAGATGTAGTCTCACCAGGGCAGAGTAGAGGAGAAGGAGAACCACTCTTTATCTGCTCACCACCTCCCCTTCTGATCCACTCCAGGAATTATAATACCTCCTCCTCTTTGTCCCAGTAAGCAGCTCCCATTGCCATTGATCTCCTTAGGTTTCTCCTGAGCAGCGGAGGAGTATTTCTAAAAATTAGACCTCTCTTAAATGACTACTGTGTGTGATGAACTGAAATAAATTGGGAGGGAGGGGGTTGACTTTGTCTCAAAGGTGCTTGGTGAGGGTGACACAGTAACTTGCTGAACTCTGAAGAGCAGCAACCAGTTGGATAACATCTATCACTGCATCTATAACACTACAGCTCCCAACGCATGAGCAACTGAATCTATGACACAGCAGTTTTTACTATTTATTGGAACTATGAAACAGCGGCTTTATGACCCAGCCCCATCATGAATATACATACCCGGACACCTCCTCCTCATGCATATGCAATACGCTTCTTGGAATTAAGGCTGACATGAACGCCCCCTCATGCACATGGATGGAGGTCCCTGGTTAAAAGACCCCTGTTCCAGACCAATGGTGTGATGCCCATCACCGAAGACAACCTGAAGACGGATCTCGTGGGACACCGCAAAGGCCAATGGCAGTGACTTTCCTTGCTCTTTATGGTCTAGGTGATCCTGCTGTGGCAGGCAGATTGGACTAGATCTTTTGAGGTCCCTTCCAATCCTAATGTTCTGTGATTCTGTGATCTTCCTAACCTTTTCTTCTGTTACTCTCTTGTTGTTCTTCCTACGCTCCTGTTTTCCTCTCCTCTTATCAATAAAAGCCACTAGTGGAAGGCATCTGACCTAATTTACATCTTAATTTCATCCATGTGATCAAATCAAATGTCTGTGGGCTCCCAATGGGACTCCAACACTGTGTTGCTCATTCATGGTAGAAAGCTATTCCTTTTGTTAATTTAAAGCCAAGGTATTTCTCCCTAACCCAAACAACTCACAGTTTGTAGAGAAATTCTAAAGTGATGCTGAAGTGATCCATATTCATCTGAGCTCACATCATCTATAGTTTCCAAAGCATGCAAGAATTTTAATCCAGCATTTCATAGACTCTTTCAAAAGTGTATTTCAATGTGATTTACAACAAATGATAGTGTGCAAGCTGAAACATAGTCGGTTCCACATAAGTACGAGAAGAATCTTCACAGAGAGGGTGATGGGGCACTGGAAGGGGTTGCCCAGGGGGGTTGTAAAGTCTGCTTCTCCGGAGACACTTAAAACCCACACGGATATGTTCCTGTGAGACTTGGGCTAGGTGATCCTGCTCTGGCAGGAGGATTGGACTGGATGATCTTTCGAGATCACTAATGTTCTGTGATTCTGTAATAATATTCTCAATAAAAAGTGAAACTGGTGCAAAAATGCATGTTGAGCTGCACCAGGCAATCCTGTAGGATAAGGACCGCATCACTTGATGTCTGTTCTTGTCTTCAGGACACATGCTTCTCAGTAGGTAAAAATCTGTACCAAACTATAGCAAAAGGTCCTGTGAACTACCTGCCTAGCAGTCACAGAACACAATATATAACTATCATAGTGTTAGGCTGGAAAAGACCGGCAAGCCATCAAACCTGACCATTAACCTAACTCTACCAAACCCACCACTAAACCATGTAGTTAAACACCATGTCTCTATGACTTTTAAGTTGATCTATGGATGATGATACAACTACCTCTGTTGCTACTCTTGGAGACCCTTTCAATAGAGACATTTTTCTTCATGTCCAACCTAAACATCCACTGGTGCATCCTGAACCTATTTTCTCTTATCCTATTGCTTGTTACTTGTGAGAAGAGACCAACTCTCCCCTCTCCACCACCTACACCCCTCAGACTCCTTTTCTTTAAGATAAATAATGTTAATTGTTTCAGCCACTTACAAGGTTTGTTATCCAGACCCTTCACCAACTTTGTTGCCCCTCTTTGGACCCACTCCAACACCTCAACATCATTCAGTGACCAACACTGAACCCAGCACTCATGGTGTTTCCATAGAGTCCTGTCAAATTGGTTTTGATACAGCTTACATTATATTAACCCAGTGTTATAGTTTGAAAATTACCAGAATTTTCAGATTTGTGCTTTCATGAAGAAAAGAAAATGTTCTGTTGCTTTGAGAGGACCCCTCTCTCCCCAGTGACCTGTCCTGGGGAGAGGTGACACTGTCCCAAGTACCTACCATTAAGGGGTGTTGCTAGGGAAGCAGATAACAGGGGACAGTGATCTCTGTCCTGCCTCTTTTTGCTGAGGGCTTTCAGCACAGCACTGGGGCTGCAGCCTCGTGCTAACCCCCACCTCCTCTTCCCAGGGCTGTGGAGGGGGGAAAGACAGCTTCCATCGGCTCCTTGCCCTGGAATGGAGTGGGCTCCGCTCCGCTCCTGTAACCAGCAGGGAGCAACAGGGACAATCCTGGCTCAGCAAAGACAGTCCCGGCCTGGCGCGCAGACCATGGTGCAGAAGGGACAGCCCCGGCCTGGACCTGATGCCACGGACTGGAGAAGCAAGGCTTTGGTGCAGATCTACCACCACCCCTCCCAACGGAGCAGATCTTCAGCTTTGCGGTGAGCTAAGGAACTCCTCTTTCTTCCTCCTGGAGCTGAGACAGGAGGAGAGAAAGAGGAGAGGGTCCTGGAGAACCCCCTCGGCCATGTGCAGAGAGTTGGGGGGCGGCCCTGCTGATGCAGCCGTGTGATCAGTCTCCATCTTGGGTCCCGTACGTGGCTGGGACCATGCGGCCATCGCCATTTTAGAGAGCCCTGATCAGCAGGAAGAGAGACTGTTGATCACTTCTGCCACTGAGAAAGACTGGGGAGTGCTTAGTGTTGGGGAGAACACCTCTCTGCTTAGCTGAAGAAAAAGTAGAAGGGCTTGAGAATCCTTAACACCTTGGGCATGAAAGACAGAGTCTGGGATATTTGTTTGAAAGCATGTCTCCTGCACCGAGGGATGCAGTTCAGGTGCTGAGGAATCAGGCCGTCCCAAGACCGTTGAGCTGGAGAAGCTATGCTGAAGAACTGAAGAATTCACCAGTCTGCAAACAGCCTGGGTGCTGCTGTATCGCAGACAGGGGTGATGCATGAATAATAGAGAGAGTGGTGGTACTCGTCTCTGCATGATGACATGCTCTTTTCCTGCAGATCTGTGATGTGAAAAAAAGACCCAAGGACCAATACGATAGTGATCTCCCATTGTATTTTTTCTCAGAATATGTGATGGCATTTTGACATGGTTTCTAGTGTGTGTGCACTAACTTGCTCGACATTTTCTTCTTTTCTGTACATAAAGAGTTAATAAACCCTTTTCCAGTTTCCCTAAGCTATTCGTTGTCTGACAAATTTATCTGAGGTCTCATCAAGACCTAAATGCTTTGTTTTCCTTTTCCCTTAATTGTGGTCTTGAACCCACCACACATATACATATCTTTTAATATAAATCTGTATGAAAAGTCACCAAACAAATGAAATGCAGATACTGCTTCACCTATAAAATAAACTATAGTCTTTAAGTTTGGGCTTATACAAAACTGCAAGCAGGCTGACAGTGCAAAGTCATTACCATGTTATTGGTAAAAGGGATCTTTCTTCAGTATTTTGTTGGGTAGCCAATACAGCTGTTCTTGCATAAAAGACTAAGCCTGAAAAAAATAGTATATCAAGTTGTTTTTTTACAAGGGACAAAAACCAGAAATATAGACTCCTGGTCATAGCATAAATCTACTTTTCATATTGTTATGAAAGACTCACATGAAGGCACAGGGAAGACAGTTTAGCTGACTGCAATTACAGAAGTTATCTACATGTGATGTGTATGTACCTAAAGTGAAGATTTGCACTCCATAATTAAAATAAGGTTCTCAGTAGTGTTCATTTTTAAAGTTTTATTTAAATAATGAAACATTGATGAAACATATAAATGAGATTATTTAACATAAATTATTAGCCATTTGTTTGCTGTAGTCTGTTGATAAGTCAGGTTTTGGGGGCTAAGCCAAAATGTGATTTCATTTTTTAATTAGAACTTTTAAATTCTGTGTTGTTTGCACAAGGCAATTTAAGGTAAGGTACCAGCTGGATGAGTTTATACAGTCTGCACACTATTAATTTGGCATTTTAACTGTTCAAACAAAGACTAAAAATGAAGTCATAGATGGATGATGGAAAAGCTGAAACATGCCCTGTTTCAAAGGTGACTTATAAAAGAAACTGGCCAGTTTGTTTGTTTTTGATAGTCTGTCTGTAAAGACTTGGAGGAGCTCTGGGCGTCACACTGTATTTTCAGTCTACCAATTCTTGTCCTCCCTGTTTGGATCAAAGTCCCCTTAGCAAGACCATGAATGCTCTCAGTTAAAAAGAACCTTGTGACCTGATTCTTCATAATCTCCATAAAATGACCTCCTCTCTACAAAATAATTTTAAATTCTTCAATGTTTACAGTGCTCTGCTAACTCTTCGGCTTCCTGCAAGGTCTTCCCCCTAGAACTGGGTCTTACAGCCAGTGAGCCACTAAAGAGTACCAGAGGTGACAATGCACAGCATGTGGTCAAATCTACAGGTGTGAGCTCTGATCAAAAGTCTCTGCTGAGACTAAGTGGACAGTCCGGACAGACTTTCTGTTGTCCACTAATATGCATGACTCTCTCTCATGGGAGGAACAATTATACACTTCCCTTGTGACCAGCTGTTTTTCAATAAAATCACTGGGGTTTTATAAGCCATGTCATCAAATGTGTATGGTATCAAGTTAGCATATCTCAAAAAGTAAGCGGAATGGGAAAGACACCATGACTGCATGAATCCTGCTCCCTTAGAAAGCTATTGTAAGAAGAGATTGTAGAGGAAGTGGTAAAGGAAAAAATAAAATCACATTTTCAAAGAGGAATGCATCTTTTAGACAGACAGGGCATAGAAGTTCTTTTTTTCTGTCTAATCTACTTTGAGTAAGGCTATTGCTAAATTTTGGTCTTTTTATAAACACCAAGGAAACTATAAATTTATACAGTTTCTAAATGTGAAGATTGTTTCACATTTAAGCCATCTAAAAGTCCGTTTTCTTTAGCTTCACATTTTGTGAGGAAATACTGGATGATTCAGCAGCTATCAGACAATGCTACATCATCACTTTAACAACAATGGTGAGACTGACAGAGCAACAAACACAAGTCATCCTGGGGCAATCCATCCCTTCTCATCAAAGTCTTTAAATGACACATAGGTACCCATCTCTTTTTACTGTTGTAAGGGTCATCTGGCTAGGATTACATGCCTAGCTTTTAGCCTGGAGTTACCTGAGTTGAACCCCATGCACATGTGAGTATCTGAGGAACAGAGGGAAAAAAAAACCTCAAAGTGCACAAAGGGAAAACTAAGTCTGCACAACAAACTTGAGAGGTTAGAAAGTAAGCAAGATTTTAAAAAGCACTGGTTTTACACTGCAATACAAATTTTTAGGTGTGAATTCTGAAGAGTGAACATACCCCTCCTTCTCCCCAAAAAGCAAAAAAAAAAAACCCCAAAAATCTCACACATGCAAAAAAAAAAAAACCAAAAAAAGAAATTTGTGAAAAATGTATGTTACAGAAAGTTCCAAGTTTCAATACTATTTGGAGATTTTTTGATGCATTTCTGGATGGAATGCTTTTCACCTATAATTTGTAAAACATTCTAAAAACACGCTCATTCTTTAAGGCCCATGTCTAGAATTAAGTTTCCATCAGATAAGTAAGACTCTTTGAGTTATTTTTCATAATAATCAATAAGCAAAAAGGTCATTTTTTTGGGTATAATTCTTGGCATTTAGAAGAAATAAAAGCAATGTTTCTCACATTACATCATTAATATTTCATTTCTAAGAACATAACACTGTAAGGTTAAGAAAAAGGAGAAATCCAGAAAGCAGAGATGAAACAGCAAGTTAGTCAGTACTACTTCTTTTACTTTCAGCAATCACAAGAGGCCACTTATAGCAATTCCTTAAACATAACTTGAAAGAAACAAATCTGAAAACCCGAAACCAATCTACTCCTACTGAGCAATTACAAAGACAAGACAGCAAGACCAGCATGAGCCAGGCAACAAGCATACAGTATCTCAAATTCTCACATGTGTATAAAATTTCTGAACTTGAACTTGCATGGGCCTGCAGTAAGCATTTATATTGAAGACTACTGAAGTCAGAAGATCTCATCAGATGAGCAAAGCTCCAGCAACACATACTTAAAAATTGCCAAGAATACCCAGGGATTTTCCACAAGTAGAACATGAAAACACGTAAAAGAAGACATGTTCCATTACAAATGAAATTGGAAGGCTGCTTTTCGTCTCAAAAATAAAGCAACTGAATCTAGTATTTCCTGAAAGATACAGCTGTTCTGCAAAAGAAAATTACAAAAGTGTAGCTTACCTTGTCAGCCTACTGAACTGCTACTTGTCTATATGCTATATTCATCTGCTACAAATGTTTTGCAGAGGATAAAAAAACTGAGTATGATTGTATCTGTCAAACATATTTGGATGTTCAACTTCAAAAAACACAGGTATGCACAGGAATACTTCCATGCAAGCACACATTAGAATAATTTACCTGCTCAAGATACCATTTTGCCATCATCTAATCTTACAAGTGTCAGTTTCCCCTTAATTGCTTAGTTTTCTAAATAAAACCTATAAAATAAGTGGTTATAGTGGGCTGGATGAGATTCAGAGCAACCTGGTCTAGTTGAAGATGTCCCTACTCACTGCAGGGAGATTGGAGTAGATCACCTTCAAAGGGCCAATTACACTCTGTACCAGCCTCGGTGGGTCTTTCAAACCAAGCATTTCCACATGCAAATGTGGAGTTTCCAACTTGGCATGTTTTTTCCCCACAGGGCTCAATTCCATAAACCTTCATATCTCGACTAGGTTTCACACGAAACCTAGCACTGATGAATGAATCCTCAACTGGCATGTAAGACAGAAAAGTTCCTACCCTTCCTTTGTCTCTTCCAGAGCAGGAGCTTTAACTGTTCTTTCCCTCACAAAAAGCCCTTAAACACTAGTGCTCAAGATAAAGGAGGCAGAAGGCATCCCTGTTGAAACAGTATCTTTTCACAAAACACAATATTAATACGACAACAAGCAGTTTGAAAACATTGCCAGTGTTCACTGGTTCACTTTATACAAAAGTGATAAAACCACAATCCCTTTCTACACACTTTGGATCACATATGTCTGCAGCAAGGGAGGCAGAAAGACTCAGACCTCAGAGAAAAGCACAACAGTTAACCCATTTTCCCGCTGATATGCACAGGATGCAAAAGCAGGACTTACACGGCTTTGCTTCATAATTCTAGAAGAGACAAAGCCCAAATGCACAGAAATTTTTGTCTCTGACTTACAAATTCTCTGTCCTTTTTGCAGAATTTGCAGAAATTATTAAAGAAAACAAAACCAGACATGCAGACTTCTCAGTCCATACCACAAAACATACTTCCAAATCACATTCTGCAGCTCTTCAACTATCTGCAGTACAGCAAAACCGTAGCAGAACAATGCAGTTGAATATTTTACCCACAGACATGAACATGTATTGGGTACAGCTGCGTTTATTTTTCAGTCCTTCTCAGAAATGGAGTCTAGAAAATGACAAGCTTTTTATCCCAAGTGGACAATCTATTCACATGACACAGAAAACAAAGAACCACTTCTAACTTTTTAAACATACAGCCATGTATGCAATGCATGAAACAGGCGGTTTACTTTACCATTTCTAAATGCACTTTGGGTTACTGCACAAAGAAGTTGTACAGTGGAAGAAAGATGTATCAATCTTATTTTTCAGAGCATCTGTTATCACCAATGGGCATTTGCTTAGTCTATACAGACAAAAATAACTCTCAAAACTGGCAAATATTCAAAACAGTAAACTTAAAAGAAAGATCTTACAGTGCAAAAACAAACAGTTAATAGTCTCGTGAAATTTACAATTTGGAATTGAAAAGTTATACCTTGTTACTAGCAACTCTGAAGAGTAATAAACCAGTAATACACTAGTTGTAAAATATCTTTTCTTCTCCATTTTCCTCCAGTTTGCCTGTTTAGTAAAAGGAGTAACAACGAGCGCATCAGCAAGTTGTAATCCCATTCCTATTACGGA
Source organism: Phoeniculus purpureus (assembly GCA_028565055.1). Taxonomy (NCBI): domain Eukaryota; kingdom Metazoa; phylum Chordata; class Aves; order Bucerotiformes; family Phoeniculidae; genus Phoeniculus; species Phoeniculus purpureus. Next base: position 11,790,627 of record JAOXOE010000874.1, on the reverse strand, counting down.
CGTGGACACTTAAAAGATCAACCTCTTGCCATTTTCATCAAGCTCATACCATTTTCTGATGGAAAGGACATAACCAGGAATAATGTGCTGGAATGCCGTATTAGCCCAGAGGTACAGGACACTTGCACACAGACCAGCTATAAGTTTCTCCAACCAGCTGTAACCCAGTGCTTATGCACAAAATCAACACTACACTGTTGCACTGCTCACACATTGCTATACTGAAAGCTTATGTAGATTAACTTTCCCTGGCTCAGCAAGGTAAATCTAATTAGTAAGTGCAAATTCAAACATAACTATAAAAGAAACAGAACTTAGTCAATCATGTACCTTATTATTCCCTATCCTCTCTTCCAAGGTTCCTCTTCACAAACACTGCAGTGAAGAACTCTACATCCAGTCTTAAAGCTTGAGAATGTACTATTTTAAATAATATAAAATCCACTGTGTTTTTCAACCTAACAAAAAAAAAAATCTTATTTTTTCCCCATAAACTTACAGATAATCATACAATTAGTTGACAACTCACATCCAAATGCTCGGCTCTCAAATATGAAGCATCGCCACAGGAGGCATTGCCAAGGTCACCCTTCTCTCCAAATCTAAACCACTTGAAAGTTGTAATCAGAACGCAATGCCACACTAACTAATAGAACAAGTCCTCAAAGGCTATATTGCAAACATTTTTCCTTTTTCAAAATACTACTATAATTCTTTATGTTTGCACTCCCAATTTTCAAGATTAAACAGGAAAATGGAAATCTGACTTTGATATATGCAATTTTTATGATTTGTTTTAAAGAACAAATTGTGTACTTTATGCTCTGAGGAAACAGAGTTTCCTCAGATTTTACCAGCAGTAACGTATACTTTCCAGAAGCCTGGCTTTTTCATCTGTTGAAAAGATGCAAACTGTCACTTTTATTAATCTCCCAAATAATGCTTACACAACTGTATGCACACCCTTATCTGCAGAGCACATGTGATGTTTTCTTGGTCACTTTTACTGCTCAAAAATCAAGGAGATGTGGGATTTGGAGTTGAAAATTACACATAAGGAATGGAACAGGAAAAAGAATGAATTATGGACAGCTCTTCTAGCAGAGGTGAAGAATATATGAATATAATTTCTCAGCAGGGGAATCATCTACACATACACTGCATATATGAACAAGTATCATTTACTACATAGCTGATAATTCTCTAATATTTGGAGTTTCTTTCTCTCTAGAATAATACATGAGCAACATACTTTTATGATAATAAGGACAAAGGATGAGCAACTAAGAACACTGTCACAGACCATTTTTCTTTTGAAGGAATCAGGAGAGTTTATGTCTTGCATTAAATGAGAAATGACCAGCAGCTTAAAACATCTTGACTGAAACTGCAAAAATGCACACACCACCATGAGCACCTCAAAGGTCGTCAACTGGAGTACTTGCATTTTCAGATTACTTCATATTCATTAATTTAAGATACCTAACATACATCAGAGTAATACATGTTTTCATACTACTTGACTTCCAAAGGTAGCAAGCACGCCCATTAACCTTCAGTGCATCAGCAGTATAGTCAGATGTGATTTCTTTCAGAAACACACAGTCAAATGGAGAAACCTCTGACTGGTAAACTCCAAGCTATGTCTAGACCTTTGTCACAGAAGAAAATTTGTCACTGATGTGCTTTTCTTTATTTTTAACAGTTTACTGGATTATACATGGAAAGGTTTAACCCAGCAAGCCAGATGCAAGGCAAATCTAGGCCCTACATCTGTGTGCATACCACTTATAGATAAAACATAATTTCAGAAAACATATAAGGATATTACCTTTCTGGACGTGGATGATGTCTGGAAAGTTGGCCAAATGCCCCTGATACAGTGCTAACAAATCCATCACAGGATCCAGGTCCTGTCGTGGCTGGTCTGCGAAGAGATCCCCAATAGCATCGTAGGCTTCTGCAGTGAAGGCTATGGCTTGATTGAGGCCAGCCGAAAAGGCCTGCTGGTCCAGCTCAAACGCCTGACTGAGGCACTTAAAGGAATGCCCCACCTTCTGGTATTCCTTCTTGAAGCCAGTGACTTGTTTGCGGGCAAACTCATTAGCTGTGTGATTAAGCTGCAGGGCACTCTCGTCCATCTTCTTCGTAAAGGCTTTGAAGCCATCCACCTGGCTTTCCACCTCCTGTAAGTCCAGACTGGCCCCAGGGCCCGTAGGTACACTGATGGTCAGGAAAAAGTTGGCACCCACCATCTCATCCTTCTCAGCCTTACGCTTGCCTTGTTTCCAGGCCTTCTCATCTGTGCTGGGACAGGTGAGAAAGTGCTGGAAGGCATCGCACTGAGCCAGTACGGGGTGACTGCACATGTGGTCCATCCACCAGGCCAAGCCTTTGCGACGCTTGGAAATGAAGTCCTCCTCAAAGCGGCCAGTAGCCTGTTTCTCCGGCAAGTGAGGCACAGAGATGACAGGGAACTTCTCGGCCAGGCGTCCGTAGAGCCAGTCAAAGTGCTTGTAGCGGCGGTGTACCTGCTGCCCCGTGTGGCTGGGCACTAACTTGTAGGCAATGTAGCTCTTCATGCCCTTGAACTTGGTCTGCTTGGTGGGGTCCTCGATAGAGCACTGGAAGGGGTAGGGGTTCTCCTGCCACTCAGGGCCCTGGGGGCCCAGCACCACACACAGCTTGTCCCCATCCTTCACGAAGCCTGATGCCTCCCCAAGCACGAAGGCCTCGCCACCGGATTTGACAAAGGTAGAGAAGCGGTTGAGATTCCTGCTCACCGTGGCCGAGCTCTTGGCTCCGCTACCACCGGGTGGGTGCGGGTGTCCTACGGGGTGGCCGCCGACGCCGCGTGAGCCTAGAGAAGGTTCGGAGCGGGTGGACATGCGGTAGCGGCCCGAGGTCCCCCCGCCGCCGGACGCCTCAAACTCGGCGTAGGAGCCGCCCAGGGCGCCTGGCTCGTCAGCCACGGTGGAGCTGTCGTCCCAGTCGTCGTCCCAGTCGTCATCGCTGCCCTGGCTGGGCTGGTACGAGCCGCCATAGGGAGCAGGGAAGGGGTACCCGGCGGGGACGGGCGGCTGCGGTACGGGTTCTGCCGCGGCCGGCGACGGCTTGAAGGCGTTGGGGGGCGTCAGCGGCTCGAAGCCACCGGCGGGGACGTTGGCGTACCGGGCGGGCGGCGGCGGTTCGGCTGCGGGGGCGCGGATCACCTGCACATAGGAGGCCGGGAAGAGGCCGCGGTCACCGCGGCTGTTGACGCCCTCCAGCCACCCTTCGATGTCCTGCTCGCTGCAGAGGCTCAGCACCTCATGCTCCCGCAGCGAGATCTCACCCGGATTCTCCGACCTGAAGTCGTACAGCGCGCGGGCCCGCAGCGCCATGGCCCCTTCGGACACCGACCGACCCCCTCACCGGGGGTGCTCCCGCCGCCGCGGTGCCGAGACAGAAGCGTGCAGGGCCCGCCCTCACCCTCCGCCTCCTCCCGTCGGCGTGGACGTGCGGCGGCAGCTGCCCTCTGAACTGCGCTCCTCGCACGCCCCGCCGCCCACAGTCCCGGCTTTACCCTTTCGGGCGCGGCAGCGCGGGGCCGGGCCGGCGGCAGTCCCACGTCGCCAGTTTCGCTAATCCAGAGCCGAGCGCAGGGCGGAGGAGCCGAGCGCAGAGCGCCCGCCCCCATCGATGGGCCCCGCCCGCTCCTTCCCGACCGCCACCTGGCGGCTGAGGAGCAGCGCGTGTAAGTTGTGGGAGAGCGCCACGGGGCGTTTAACGAGCGGTGCTATTCGGCCTCTCCGGGTCAGTTGATGAACTTCACACTGAAAAAATGGCTGGAAAATACCTTTGAGATCCTCAAGTTTTTTATAAGTCTGCCAGCGTTCCGCGACTCAGACTCCGAAGGAGTCCTCCTGCCGGCCCCCTCGAAGGAGCATTGGCGCTCCACGGGCCTCAGCAGCGGGTGCTGCAGGGCCTGTGTCATGGCACGGAGGGGTGAGGTTCACAGGCCTCTGTGCCTGGCTGTGTAAAGTTTTCGTCGCTGTAAACTTTCCCTTCTTACAGTGACCAAGGGATTCACCTGACTGCTGTGATTTTTGAAATACGGGGAGCCACTTACCTCAGTGCTCTGGGATGCATCTCAATAGGCCCCACAGCATCAGAAGAAGCATGGCCAGCAAGACGAGGGACCACTCCGGTCAGACCTCTCATCTGCATCCACTTCTGGGGCCTCCAGAATGGACTTCTTGGAGCAGATCCAGAGGAGGCTGCAAAAATGATCAGGGGGCTAGAACTCCTCTGCTCATGAGGACAGGCTGAGACATGGGGTTTTTCAACTTGGAGAAGGCTCTGAGGAGATTTTACTGCAGCCTTCCAGTACTTAGAGGGGATCTCCAGGAAATATGTTGGCAGACTTCATAGCAGGACCTGTTCAATAGGAGTATGAGTGATGGTTTTGAAATGAAAGCATGGAGATTTAGACTGGAAAGCTGTTTTTACAATGAGGGTGGTGAAACACTGAAACAGGATGTCCAGAGAGATGGTAGAAGCCCTGCCTAGGCAGAATCCGTGGAAAGGTCAGGTTGCACAGGGCTCTGAGCAACCTGATTTAGTTAGAGGCGTCCCTGCTTACTTGACGGGGGTCAGATGAGATGGTCATTGAAGGGCTCTTCCAACAAAAGCATTCCCTAATTCTCCAGGTTAGCTGTGTGCCTTCTTGGGTGCTTGGTTTTCTTTCCAAAGCTCCTGCATGACGAGCAGGGCAAACCAATGCCACTGATGCTTCAGCCTGTCTGCATATGGGGATTGGCACTGTTTCTGGAGGTCCTCCTCCAGCTATTTTTGTTGCTTACAAAGAGAAGTGAGGTTAGTATTGGCAAAGCATGCATTTTACTTGTGGATAATGGTTATTACAGTCCTCTTGAAAAATGTGGTCATGCTGCTGATACTGGTTTTCTGTGGAACACCCTTGATACTATCCCAGTGTTTCTTTCCTTGCCCTAGTCATTCCTCCTCATAATTGCTGTGGCATTTGGCCCTGTGCTTTCTGATGGATCTCATCCCACTAATAATTCTTACTGTCTTTGAGTGCCTGAGTTTCTCACAAGATTTCCACCTGTTAGTGAATAATGAAAAAGTTCTCTGGAGATGTGTCTGTTCCGTCCCCAGTTCTTCTAATGTTTTGATGTATTTCAAAGTGTATGTTACTTCTCAAAGTTCTTTCATTCTAATCATTAGTTTGCATCTGAGGAACAATTTGCTGGAATACTGCAAGCACCATTGGTTTCCTTCATTGCTGATTTTGGAGCTTGATATCTGGGTTTTGCTTTTCATTTTTTTGTTCTCTAATTTTTCCACTGTTAGTGAGTGTATTATCAGTGCTTTTCTGTTACTGTTGCTTGCTTTACTGTACTTAAAGTTTTGTTAATGTATCAGCCCACACCATGATAGAATTCTAGCACTAAATTCTTCTATTGCTTAATTGGGGAACTCTATTTTAATTAGCCAATACCGGTAGCACCCAAAGAACCACTCAGTTCACCACACAGAATCACAGAATCATTCTGGTTGGAAAAGACCCCGGGATCATCGAGCCCAACCCTCTACCCTACCTTACAAGTTCACCCCTGAACCATATCCCTCAACACCTCATCCAAATGATCCTTAAACACATCCAGGGTGACTGGCGACTCAACCACCTCCCTGGGAAGCCCATTCCAGTGCCTGACCACCCTTTGTATGAAAAAATTTTTCCTAATATCAAGTCTAAACCTACCCTGTTGTAACTTGAACCTATTCCTTCTTGTTCTATCACTAATTGCTTGTGAGAAGAGACCAGCACCAACCTCTCAACAATGTCCTTTCAGGTAGTTGTAGAGACTAATGAGGTCTCCTCTTAACCTTCTGTTCTTCAAACTAAAGAGCCTCACCTCTTTCAGTCTTTCCTCATAAGATTTATTCTCCAGTCCCTTCACCAGCTTAGCTGCCCTCGTCTGCACCTGCTGTCTTGTATTGAGTTGCCCAAAACTGGACACAATTTTGGACACAAAAAATGTGGCCTTACCAGTGCCAAATACAGGGGGACGATAACCTCCCTACTCCTGCTGGCCACACTATTTCTAATACAAACCAGGATGCCATTTGCCTTCTTGGCCACGTGGGCACACTGCTGGCTTATATTCATCTTCCTGTCAGTTAGAATCCCCAGGTCCCTCTCTGCTATACGGCTTTCCAGCCACACCTTCCCAAGCCTGTAGCATTGCATGGAGTTGTTGTGGTCCAAATCAGGACCTGGCTTTTGTCCTTACTGAAGCTCATGCCATTAACATTGGCCCATTGCTCCAGTCTATCCACATCTCTCTGAAGAGCCTCCCTACCCTCTGGCAGATCAAGACTCCCACCTAACTTGGTGTCTGTCACAGTCCGGTTTGGATATGGATTTGTGGGCAGTTCAATCATATCATTGAATGTACAGGGTACGCAAACACGCTTGAGAAACGCACTTCAATAAATTGATAGCAGAGCCAGATATTACCAAGGTAGCTTTTATTTTTGCAGCAGTGCATAAGAAAGAGAGGGAGATAGAGAATGAAAACAAAGAAAAGAAGAAAGAAAAGCAGGGGAAAGCCAAGGAAAGATAGAGGTTTTATCACCGTCAGAGTTCCAAGTTTCAGCTTCTCCCGGTGTCCTCTGCGTCTTCCCTCTTGGCGTCCTTGATTGGTGTACTGGCTGCAGCTCTGGGTGCGATGGGGGAGATCTCCGAGGGTGGTAGGTGACATCTAAAAATTTGGGGGTCTGGAGGGCCCCTTTTATTTCCCTGTGCCCCACTCCTTTTCACTCTGCTTTTTTCCAAAAAGTATCACAAAGTCCAGTCAATCCAGAGGGGGCTGGGTTTCTGTCTGGTTTGTATCCCTTTCCTGGGACATTTAAGGGCATGCCAAGACAAGGACCAGTCTTCAAGACCCCCACAGGGTATGACCTCTGTGAAAAGTATCTGTGAATTTCCAGGCAAGTATAGGAGCAGAAGTGTGGTTCCTGCAAAAAGTGTATCAAAGTTCGGAAAAGCCCAGGTGCAGGGGCTTCGGTAGAAAAGTACCCCTTTCTCGGGACCAGGACGAATCTCCCCAGCAACTACAAGGTGTGGTTTTTTGGCTGTTTTTGTTAACAAAGTGAGATATGTTAAAACAAAAGAAAAAGGTGTTAAGGACTCTGACAGTGTCATCTGCAAACTTACTAGTGATACACTGTATGGCCTTATCGAGATCATCAATAAAGATGTTAAACAGAGATGGTCCCAACACTGAGCCCTGAGGCACGCTGCTGTGTGACAGGTCACCAGCTGGATTTAACTGCATTAACCACCACTCTTTGGGCCTGGCCATTCATCCAGTGTTTTATCCAGCAGATTGTGTGCTCATCCAAGCCATGAGCAGCCAGCTTATCAAGGAGAATTCTGTGGGGAACAGTGTCAAAGGCTTTTCAAAAGTCCAGGTAAACAGTATCCGCAGCCTTTCCCTCATCCAAGTGTCAGGTCATCCTGTCATAGAAGGAGACCAAGTTTGTCAGCAGGACCTGCCTTTAATAAACCGATGTTGACTGGGCCTAATCTCCTTGTTGTCCTGTATGTGAAGTGTGATGGCACTTGAGATGATGTGTTCCATGACTTTCCCTGGTCCTGAGGTCAGACTGACAGTTCTATAGTTTCCTGGATCCTCCTTTCTGCCCTTCTTGTAGATGGGTGTTACATGTGCCACCTTCCAGTCCATTGAGACCTCCCCAGCTAGCCAGGATTTTGAGTAAATAACAGAAAGTGGCAGCTCCTTGGTGATCAGCCCAGTGGAACACATTCTGTTGTGTTACTTGTACTGCCATCTGTAAACCCAAGCACTAAATTTGCAGCAGCAAGTTTATGGACACCAACATCAATGCTAAAGCAAGAAGCATCAGCCATCTACTGAGAGACAGCTGGCAGCTGTTCTGGCAGCCAAACACCTTGACTTCAGACAACCGTATTGAGGTTTCTGGGTTTCCCCACCAGCTAACTTGGTACTGTTGGAAGCAGCTTGACCTAATCTGGTCATGATGATCCCCTTCATCTACCAGCAAGCTCTACTCAACTCTGCATCAATGTATGTCAGTGCTCTTAAAATTGTCAAAGCTTTGTTTCCAGCAAGGCTAATGATTGTCAGTGTTCTGCGGTTGCAGCTGCTGCACCATCAGTGTCCTGGCTTTCTACTGCCAGGTGCAGAGATTGCCATGGCACCTTATCTGTGTTCCAGCATTCTGCCTGGCCTCCAGTATGTCACCAACCTAGAGTAAAGACTAAAACCCCAACAAGGAGGTAGATGTGGATCACTTTAACTTTGTTCTTAGATTTCATCTCAAAATCTGACTACTGTAAATCAAGAGAAGTCACTGGGCTATTGTAATCCTTCCCCAGTTACTCCTAACATTGATCTGGGCAAAATTGCATATTCTTGTGTATCCTCACAGGTTGAACTACAGAAAATTAGCTCTCTGCTCTGACTTTACCAGCTACTGTTTTATTATATATGTTTCACTGCACTGTTTCAACTACTTGCCCAAACTTTTTAGTCCCTATTTATCTTAGTTTTGATGACCTTAGTCATTGTTTTGTCTCAAACTGGTTTTTCATCTGAGTTGAAAGGTGTTTGCAATGATGCTGACCTACTTGGTTTGTGTAATTAGACACACATAAGATTTGCTCTCATTTAACAACGTGGAGTGACAAAAAAGATGCCTTGCAACTGCTGCAAAGTCAGTTTGGAAATAAGGTTTTGTTGCCCCAAGTGGTCATGTCAACACCTCTAAGGTTGCATCTCTCACAGCCAGGGCAGGAATAAGGAACAATTTTCAGGTGGGTCCCTACCTTACTTGCTTGGGTCTGGTGGTGGAGATGACACCTATCCTGCTGCGCTGTGTCCCTACTTATGCATTTAATATGATGTTTCCTTACCAAGTACTGCCTCTCAGGGCAGTGAGAAAAGTGTGAAGTAAGCTCATGGCACTTGATTTTAGGAAGGCAGACTTTAGTGTCTTCAAAGCTTTATTTAGTAGGTCAGAATGGGACAAAGCAAGGAACTCCTGGACACACTTAGGGGTAAAAACAAAGCTTACAGAGAATGGAAGCAAGGACTGATGACCTGGGAGAAGTACGTAGAAGTGAAGTAGTCAGACAAGCAAGGGATCAGCTAGGAAAGCAAAAGCATGGAGAGAATTTGATCCAGCAAGAGGAGTTAAGAACAGCAGGAAAAATGTCTATAGATGTGTCTGTGATAAGAGGAAGACTAGGGAAAATACAGACCCACTCCAGAAGGAAATGGGAGAGCTGGTCACCCAAGATGCAGAGAAGGTAGACGTACTCAACTACTTTGCCTTTGTCTTCACCAGCAAGGACTTTGGTCATATCCTCCATGTTACAGAGGCCAAAGGCAGGGACTGGGAAAGGGAATATCCCTACTGTAGACGAAAAGCAGGTTCGAGAACCACCTAATCCATGGGACTGAATGAGATTCACTTGTGGCTCATGTAAGAGCTGGTGGATGAAGTTGCAGAACCACTGTCCATCACATTTGAAAAGTCATGGCAGTCTGGTGATGTTCCCACTGACTGGAAAAGGAGAAGTATAACCTCCATTTTCAAAAATGGAAGAAAAGATCATCCAGGGGCCAGTCAGTCTCACCTCTGTGCTTGGCAAAATCATGGAGCAGATCCTCTTGAAGGCCTTGCTAAAGCAATAATAAAGGAGTGATTGCTGACAGCCAACATGGCTTCACCAATGACAAGTCCTGCCTGACCAACCTGGTGGACTTTCACAATCGGGACACAATCTTAGTGGACAAAGGCAGAACAACATATGTCATCTACCTGGACCTGTGCAAAGCATTCTGCACTGTCCCACCCAACATTCTGATCTGTAAACTGGAACTATATGGATTTGACTATTGTTGGATAAGCAGCTGGCTGGCTGTTTGCACCCAAAGAGTTGTGATTGATGACTCAGTGTCCAAATGGAGAGGTGTGACAAGCAGTGTTCATCAAGGATTGGTAGTCAGACCAGTGTTGTTTAACATCTTTATCAGTGACATGGACAGTGGAATTGATGCACCCTCAGTCAGTTTGTTGATAACACTGAACTGTGTGGTGAAGTCAACACACTGGAGGGAAGTGATCCAGAGGGACCCTGACAGGCTTGAGAAGTGGGCCAGTGCACACTACATGAAGTTCAGCAAAGGCAAGTGCAAGGTTCTGCACCTGGGTTGAGGCAATCCCATGCATGAATACATACTGGAGGAGAAAGGATTGAAAACAGCCCTGAGGAGAAGGACTTGGGGGTGGTGGTGGACCTGGAGTTTAACATGAGCTGTCAGTGTGCGCTTGCAGCCCAGATATTCAACCATGTCCTGGGCTGCATCAAAAGAAACACTGACAGTCAGTCGAGGGAGGTGATTCTCCCCCTCTACTCTGGACTTGTGAGACCTCACCTGGAGTACTGTGTCCAGTTCTGGAGTCACCAACATAGGTGGGCCATAGACCTCCAGGAATGTCCAGAAGAGAGCAACTAACATGATTAGAGGGCTGGAGCACCTCCCATGGGAGGACAGACTGAGCAAGTTGGAGTTAGATGGTGAAAGTCATTGCTAGGCCACTCTGCATCATCTTTGCTAAGTCATGGGGATCAGGAGATGTGCCTGGGGACTAGAGGATAGCAAATGTCACTCCAATCTTCACAAAGGAAAAGAAGGAGGACCCAAGTAACTATAGACTGGTCAGTTTCACCTCCATCCTAGGAAAGGTGATAGAACAATTTATCCTAGACGCTGTCTCCAGGCACATCAAGGGTTATTAAGGACAGTCAGCATGGGTTCACCAAGGGGAAGTTGTGCTTAAACAACCTGATAGCCTTTTATGAGAGCATGACCAGGTGGATAGCTGATAGCACAGTGGTGGGTGTGTTTTATCTTGATCTCAGTAAGGCATTTGACAGAGTCTCCCACAGCATCCTCACAGCCAAACTGAGGCAGTGTGGTCTAGATGATTGGGTAGTGAGGTGGATTGTGAAGTGGCTGCAGGATAGAAGCCAGAGAGTAGTGGTCAGTGAGACAAAGTCTGGTTGGAGGCCTGTATCTAGAGGAGTCCCCCAAGGTTCAGTACTGAGACCGGTCCTATTCAATCTATTAATTAATGACTTGGATGAGGGATTAGAGTGCACTGCCAGCAAGTTTGCTGATGGCACAAAGCTGGGTGGTGTTGCTGACACCCCAGCAGGCTGTTCTGCCATTTAGCAAGACCTGGACAGGCTGGAGAGCTGGGCAGGGAGAAATTTAATGAAATGTAACAAAAAGTTTAATGAAATATAGCAAAAAGTGTAGAGCCTTGCAAGAACAAGCCCAGGTGGCAGTATAGGTTGGGAACTGATGTGTTGGAGAGCAGTGTAGGAGAAAGGGACCTGGAAGGCCTGGTGGACAGCAGGATGACCATGAGCCAGCAATGTGCCTTTGTGGCCAAGAAGGCCAACAGCGTCTTGGGGTGGATCAGGAGGGGGGTGGTTAACAGAGCAAGAGAGATTCTCCTCCCCCTCTACTCTGCCCTGGTGAGACCACATCTGAAGTATTGTGTCCAGTTCTGGGCTCCTCAGTTCAAGAAGGACACAGAACTGCTGGAGAGAGTCCAGTGCAGAACAACGAGGATGACGAAGGAAATAGACTACCTCCCTTATGAGGAAAGGCTGAGGTAGCTGGGTGTCTTTAGCTTGGAGAAGAGGAGACTGAGAAGTGACCTCAGTAATTTTAATAAATATGTGTCAGGAGGATAGAGCTAGGTTCTTCTCAATGTCATCTAGTGATAGGATAAGGGGTGAATGGTGTAAGCTGGAACAAAAAAGGTTCCATATGAATGTGAGAAGGAACTTCTTCCCAGTGAAGGTGATAGAGCACTGGAACGTGCTGCCCAGGGGTGTTGTGGAATTTCCTTTTCTGGAGATGTTTAAAACCCGCCTATGTATGTTCCTGTGTGGTCTAGATGGTCCTGCTGTGGCGGGGGGATTGGACTAGATGATCTTCCGAGGTCCCTTCAAATCCTTGATGAGGAGGCTCCAAGGTGACCTTATAGCAGCTTTTCAATATCTGAAGGGGGCCTACAAAATAGCTGGGATACATCTTTTTGCATGGGTGAAACGACAAGGGCGCATGGTGACAGACTTAAAGAACAGAGATTTATGTTGGACTTTGGGCAGAAATTCTTTCCTGTGAGGGTGGTGAGATGCTGGAACAGGTTGCCCAAGGAAGTTGTGTCTGCCCCATCCCTGGAAGTGTTGAAGGCCAGGTTAGCTGAGGCCCCAAGTAACCTAATCTAGTGAAGGTGTCCCTACCTATGCGTCAGTGTTGGAACTAGATGATCTTTAAGGTCCCTTCCAACCCTGGGCATTCTATGATTCTGTGATATTTGTATTTCTAATGGACTTAAAGGTGTAAAGTTCAAAAGATGCAAAATCTGTTTGGAGGAGGATTTGAAGGCATATATCTGTAAAGCTAGTGAGAATAATATTTCTTACATAAGTGTAAACTAGTGAAGTAGTTATCTAAAATATTCCAGTTTTTTCCAGATATTTATGGGTAAAATTATGAAAGGAAAAGATGTGTTACATTATTTCCATAGTGAACAAAACTGCAAGGAGATTTTGGAGCAATAATGAGATTGGAAATTACGTTTTCCGTCCTTCTCCCAACAGTAAGCCAGCTCTGGTTACTACTGTGAGCAGGCACTCTGTTGTGGATATTAAAATCAACATTTTAAAAAATGCAAATTTTTTTCAACAAAACCAACATGAAAAATTAGAAGCTATCCTAAAAATACTTTAAAAGGGTTTGAAGAAGCCAGACTCTTAGGCAGTCAGTAACTTTCTACAGTGTGAAGCAAAAGAACCTGGTTGAATTAGCTTTGTTTCTTTTTGTTCAGGCTAGCAGAGGTGGGGATTTAAAAATAAGAGGAGCTCACAGTGACTCACAGCAATTTAGCTACATGAAGCCTGTATCTGAATGCTTGGTTGGTGGGGATTTTCTACCGTCTTCATTGGGAATCAAATTTTCAAAGTCAAGGTGAAAGTTATTCTGATCCTGCTGAGAAAGATAATCTATAATTTAGAGAAAATTGCTATTATTTAAGGTGTTCCTAATGTTAATGTTATTTAATGTAATTTGAGGAGTGAAGCTGAAAGCCAAACTAAAGCCAAATGAATACAGTCCATGTATGGAATATCTCATTGTTTTAATTTGAATTTAGGCATCCCAAGAGCCTGAAAAAGTTTTCAGCCTGTGCTGAAAAAGTGGTCTGAAAGCAGCGTGGTTTATTTTTCTATTCAGGTGCAGAAGCTTAAAAAAGATGATTTTGGGAACATTTCTGTGAAAAGTTAAGGATTTTAGACTGCCTTGAATTAGGAAAAAGTGAATGAGTAGAGACTCTGAAACCAAAAATAATAAAAGTGTGTATCATCCCCCATAACTCCTATTTGAAGCTCCCAAATCTTTCTTTCTTTATTTTGTTAACTTTCCTTTATGCTGTCACTTTGCTGCTTTAATAAGAAAAGCAAAGTGATTTTCCATGAGAAGATGATGAAGATCTGGTGGCACTTTGCCTTTTGCATTATGATGGACCCCTTTGTGTGTTGTGGAAAAGACTGTGTACCTAGGTATTGAGCAGTGTTTAAACAGAAAACACACTACTTATTGCTTTTGGCAGCGAGATGGCTACAAATAGGCAGATTTTCAGAACAATTTCTAAAAGCAAACTCAGTCAAATACTCAGTGTGTTGCTGGGTTTTTGGGTTAGTGTTTGTGTTCCATCTCTAGATGCTTTCATTTTGCTGGTGATACTGTCTCATGGTAACTAGAAATGGCTAAAGTTTTTTGAACTGTAGAGATGGATAATATATTTCCCTTATTATGGAAATAAACGGGTGTTCTTGTATTTCTACATCAATTATGACTGGAATATCACAGTAGAGGGTGCCTGGCAGGGCTGCCACTAGAGGGCACGAAATGATTTTAGACGCTGGAATTGCCGTACTACAAGCAAGTCAAGACTCTGAATTGGCAAAACAGTGAAGAAAGTGCAATAAATGCAACTGTTATTCCAGGAGCTCTGGTGAGGGAATGTAGAGGTGAAACTAGGAAAGCCAAAGCCTCCTTGGAATTAAACCTTGCAAGAGAGGTCAAGGGCAACAAAAAGGGCTTCTTCAAAT
>JAOXOE010000874.1:11759032-11770169 GCA_028565055.1 Phoeniculus purpureus | reverse complement strand
TGGAAGAGACCTCATAGATCATCAAGTCCAACCCATTACCACAGAGCTCAAGGCTAGACCATGGCACCAAGTGTCACATCCAATCCCGCCTTGAACAGCTCCAGCGACAGCGACTCCACCACCTCCCTGGGCAGGCCATGAGGTGATTTACACTGACGTAACCACTAGAAATTAAAATCACCTTGATTTAATGTCTCTGCACTCCATGTGAATGGGATCCCAAAACCACATGGTGGTTGATGTACCGTAAGTTACTACCCCATGGGGTTTTTATTGAGCATCTGTGCTTCAAGTCTGAAAGGTATTAAAATCCCCTTCTGCAGCACTAAGCTGCCCAATGCTGTTCCCCGTTACCAGTTTCCAGTGCTAAACATGGGAAGCAGGTGGATACCTCACCAGAAGCTACTCTTGAGTCCAGGACGATGCCAAGCTGAGCAGTGCCAACAAATTAAGTGAGACCTCTGCCCTCCTCAAGACGCTCATCTATCAAGCAAGAAAGGTCTTTGCATTCCTAAAACCTCCCATGATTTTCCCCTCCCTCTAAAATACACAACACCCCCACACACACAATAAATATCCTTCTCCAAATACTCCCCACCCACCATCTTGAAATTCACTATCCCTCCCTAAAAATCCCTACCCCTACAATACACAATGCCCCCCACAATGTAAAATCCCTCCCTAGAACACACAGTCCCCCTCTAAAACACAGAAATCTCTCCCTTGAAACACACAGCCCTCTCCTAAAACACACAGCACCCCCCTCTCAAATGCACCAACCCAGTTCTATCCCCAGGGGCAACGTGACAGCAGAAGAAGACAAAGGTTCCCACCCCAACGCATGTGCAGTAATAGCAAGTAGAAACCAAGCGTGTCCTGTCTGAAGGGAGGTCACACACAGCCCTCCAGTCCCTCCGGAGATGTTTGACACAACAAAAGCTCCGGCTCTGGCAGGGGCAGAACCAACAGATTCAATTCTAAGCATCATGTTGTGGTGGTGAGGGAGGTAGAGCTGTTAGCATCTCCTTTCCTACAGGGTAAGCTTAATTAAAACATGAAATGTCAAAAGCCAGTATGAAATAAGATGTCCCTGTGGGCACTTGGAGTGAATGAGGCGTATCAGCAACTGGAGAGCAGGCTGCAACCCTCCGTTTGAAGAACAGATTACAACTAGTGAGTAGAAAGCAACTCCCAGCTAGAGGACGACTGCTGAGCCTCGTGTTTGCTTCCACCCACCAGCCTTCTCCGTTCCAAGCTCGTTTCTCTGCTTTAAATGCAAACCAGCCTGTCTGATGCGTCAGTTCCACTGATCCCAAACCCTTTACTCGCAGTGGACCAAATCTAGCTGAGGATTTTGTTCTTTGAGGGGCAAAACAGCACTTGCTGCTATGGATTATTCACACTTGAAAAGGCAATTGCACTGAAAGGATGGCAGACACCACAGAACATTATGAATTGGAAGGGACCTTGAATGATCATCTAGTCCAATCCCCCTGCCAGAGAAGTACCTTCTCATATTTATACGGAACCTCCTCTGTTCCAGCTCACACCCATTGTCCCTTGTCCTATCACTAGATGACACTGAGCAGAGCCTGGCTCAATCCTTCTGACACCCACCCCTCACATATTTATAGACATTAATGAGGTCACCCCTCAGTCTCCTCCAGGCTCAAGAGACCCAGTTCCCTCAGCCTTTCCTCATAAGGGAGGTGTTCCTCTTCATCATTCTTATTGTCCTACACTGGAGTCCCTCTGGTAGTTCCATGTCCTTCTTGAACTGAGGGGCCTGAGAAGATCTCACAGCTTTTGCATGTTCTGTAGACTGAAACTGTATTTGCTGAAATTAAGCAAATGAGGGGTTCCCCTCTTTGCCTGAGCCTCTTCTCAGGCAAACGCTCCAAAGCATGGCACAAAGAGCTGCACCTGCACCCCCCAGCTCAGCACGACCAGGAATACCAAGTCCTAAAACCCCTTTCTGATCTTGATGTTTGGATCTTCGGTCTTACCAGAGCAAATCCCCTTGTTCCTGTGCTACCGTTTGAAGGTCGCTCAAACTTTCAAGTAACTGGTTTGTGCTTCCATGAATAAAAAATGCATTTTAGGTTTAAAAGATGGTCCCGTTAACCCCTCTAGTGTGACCTTTTCCCCAAAGGTTGGGCAATGCCAGCCTGTAAAAGGAAGCTAGTTTCCTGGTTTAGCCGTTCACTGCAGCAGCGAGCCCTGCCCACTTCTACATGGGCAGCCTCTGCCCTCCACTGTCTCCACCATAGAAGTGGCACATGATTTAAAGAGACCTGGACTGGACCAGCGCTTTCCCTGCGACTTTTGTCTCCAAAACAAGACAGGATGAGCTGCTAAGTGATCTCTTCTGGAGAACACCCAACGGGCTGCAGTGAGATGAGACTCTCTTCCTCTTTCCTTGTGACTGTGAAAGGGGAAAAAAGAGACTTAACCCTTTCCCCCAGGAACTGAACTGTAACTCCCTGGAACCCTCTCCTCCCTGGAAGTGTAGACAAAGCAGGAGAGAGAGAGAAGCAAGCCCCTGGAGGGGGCCACTCATCTTGGGGACACAGCAGAGCCTCGCTACTAAAAACAGTCTGATTAATGGCACCATGTCGCCTTTGTCTTCACCATAGGCATGGTCCCACATGACCAGCACCATCTTGTCTTTGTTCCTGGAAACAAAGCATCTGCATTGGTTTTCGTGGAAAACTAGTGCAGGTGCTGAGATACTGTGCTCCAGCTCTGCCATTGAGAGCCAAGGGACTTTGTCTTCTTCTACTGTATGCTGCAGAATTAGATTCATCTGTGAATGAACCAAACTTCTTCTCATTGTCCAATAGGTCATTGTATAGAGGTGCTTCTTCAGTAGTTCTGTATTTGGGCACAACAGTCAGTGTAGAGGCAAAGTGTAGGTGAACAGAGGGTGCTTTTAGACCCCTCTGACCTGAATCACAGTATCACAGAACATTGGGGATTGGAAGGCACCTCAAAAGATCATCTAGTCTGATCCCCTGAATTACACGCTTACCCCAAGGTGCACGTGTAAAGCCGTTTGATGTCATTCCTGTGTTTGTTTTGTTCTTTCGTACATACTTTTTGGGGTATTGCCTTTTTTCTGGGTTGGGGGTTCAGTAAAATTCCTTTTTCTACAGCAAGATTGCTTCGTTGCCTGTTGAATTCTCCTGAGAGCAGGACTGATGCTGGACTCCCTGGCACTGACCAGCGCCGATGCGGCCTCTACAGCGTAACTGAGTACATTTGAGCAGAACACTTGATTCTCTGTGTATTTACAGCATTACAGACCAGGGGGATTGCATCAATCAATCAAGTGACATTGCTGACGATGGGAGGATCATCAAGCCTTCTGCAACATCCCATTTATTCTTCCAAAACCCTATAGGGAACACGTGAGTGTCCCTCCAATGGCCCTGGCAAATACTGTGATGTGCAGTGTGTCTTGTTGAGCAGCTCAGAGAAGCCTTCCAGTGACATCCTGTGACATAACTGTAGTTTGCAGACAAAAGCTCGTCATCATCTGAACACACAGCACAGACGAAAAATGAAACATGGCTTCACATCTGCATCACAACCCTCACCAGGGCTGTGCTCAGATGCTGTCACAGCCTAAAAACAGCCAGAGAACTGCTGTTGCAGTTGTGATTTGGACAGAACAGGCGAAGGACAGACTCCCAAACCTCTACCGTATTGCTCTGCAACTACAGAGGGAATTTCAAATACACAGCATGTAATTATGCAGATGTGGTTTTAATGAGAGCTTCCCAACAGTGCTCACGTTCAGATTTATAAGGTTAAAATCTCAGGGAAGAGCCTTCGTCCGGCCCCGTTTCACTTGGGCTAGCGGCATAGACATTCGTTCGGTGGTTGCCATGACACGACAGACCAATTCATACCTGAATTCTCATCACTGCCAACCTGAATTGAATTCAAATTCATAATATCCTGCCAGCAAATCCACTAGCACTGCAGCAGAGAACAATTGACACTGCTTAATACTAAAAGGAGAATAAAATTACTGTTTAGTGCTGTCTAATTCTATGGGAAAAATACACGAGGATGGAGATGCCTGACATTCATTTCATTAATCAGACTATTTTTAGTAGATAAACCAGTCAAGAAAGCAGCAGGAGTTTAATAAAGTATACATTAGTAGGACAATTATGGAGTAGTTGCAGCAGACTATTCCTTCTGATAGCAAGCAGTAAGAAAACATTGTTCACTCGGAGCACAACACCACGATGCAGTGTTTAAGTGAATAATAAATTTGGTGGTGATTTAGCCTCAAGGTTCTACTGAGGCTAAATAGAACTGCAGAGCAGATTCTGGAAAAGTTAGGGGAAAATCTGATTTATTGTCCTTTTCCAGCCACCTTTTCTATAGCAAGAAGAAGAGAGTCTTTGGGGACCTTAGAAGTGCCTTCCAATAGCTGAAGGGAAGGCTGGAGGAGACCTTTTCCAAAGGGGATCCAGTGACAGGACAGGAGGAAATGGTTTGAAACTGAAGGAGAAGTAGTTCAGACTAGATTTTATAGGAAGTTCTTCAGTACCAGATTGGAGAGACTCTGGAATCGATTGCCTGGAAAGGCTGTGGCTGCCTCCCCCCTGGAGGTGTTCAAGGCCAGGTTGGATGAGGCCTTGAGCAACCAAGTCTGGTTGAGAGGCGTTGCTGCCCCTGGCAAGAGGTTGGAGGAGATGAGCTCTGAGCTCCCTTCCAAGCTGAGCCAGTCTGTGATTGTGATCACATTTACCAATGAAAGACCTCAAAGTCAATGGTTTTATCATCATTCCCCTGTATAGTTGTTAATCTACACTGCAGACAGCAATGGAGTCCAGGTTTTAGGGCTTAGCCAAGCAAAGCACCGGCCAGGATCAGAGCCCCTTTCTTTTTGTGTGAACAACTCCTGTTCTACACACTTATGTTTAAAGGCTTAAATACTGCACGTGACGATATTTCAAGCAAATAAAAATACCAAATAAACCTGTATCAAGCATTTCTTCAACGAATCATTAACATTGGAACAGATGTCAAAGTTCACCATGTCCAACTAAGGGACCATTGCATAGACATACAATCATAGAATCATTAGGGATTCGAAGGGCCCTCGAAAGATCATCTAGTCCAATCCCCCTGCCACAGCAGGGTCACCTAGACCAAGTCACACAAGAACACATCCATACTGTTTTCTAGCAGTTCTAAGCATCTGCATCTGAAATTCCCTTCCATCTTTTTTACCTACTAAATCATCGAATCCTTAGGGATTGGAAGGGACCTCAAAAGATCATCCAGTCCAATCCCCATCAGAGTCCTCAAGTCTCTAGAAATACTGAACACGTGAAACACACCCTAGAGAATCTATGTTTGAGATATTCTTGGAAATAAGAAGTTTCCATCTTCCAGACTGACAGTCACAGAACCACAGAACATTACGGATTGGAAGAGATCATCCACAGTCCAACCCCCCTGCCACAGCAGGATCCCTTAGATCCAGTTGCACATGAACATGGCCAGGTGGGTTTTAAATGTCTCCGGAGACAGAGGCTCCAGTGTCCCCTGTGGGCAGCCCCTCCCAGTGCTCTGTCACCCTCACTGGGAAGAAGGTCCATCTCAGATTGATACGGAACCTCCTCCATTCCAGCTCATCCCTGTCGCCCCTTGTCCTATCATTAGATGTCACTGAGAACAACCTGGCTCTATCCTCCAGAACTTTTAAGTCAGGCAGAGACCTAAAGTTCAATAAATAACATATCTGGAAATATCCTTTGGCCAACATCAGCTGCTGCTGGATCAGTCCCTGTGAACCCGAGTGCTAACAGATGCACAAAGTCATTGCAGAAGAGGAAACAAAAAGTAGCTGCTCTGACTCCCACATCTCCCTTTATTCCCTTTTCTCAGTGCACTTTGCTAACTGCTCACTATAATTATTGAGGCTCATAAAAAAGGGAGTTTTACATAGGAACACGTTGGCTACTGTGTTTTGTTTCCAAACAACTTACGGGTTCTGTATTTCCCCACCGCAGTATTTGTGTGGGACGGTAATAAAAGTCGTCACAGGCACTATGTGATGGACCACTTTACATCGCTCTAACTGCTTTATTTTTGAGGATTACAGCCGTTGCAACTCATGTCATCTCCATAACCATGATCAATAGCAATAATAAAGTTGCAAGACAGCTTATTTTTTCCACTCCCACCCCCGCAACCCCGAGAGTTCTCTCAGTGCAGGTGGTAGCTCTGCTTCAATCCTTTCCTCCTAGTTTTTCATTGCTGGTGTGTTGGAACAAATCTCAAATCAAAGTTGACTCTGTCATCCTCGACAGCAACAGAACCCTCATCGTTGCTTCCTCCTTTGTATTCTTGTACATAAACAGCAAAATAAAATCCCATTAAAAAAATCCCCCCCCTAAAAACCCACCCAGAAGATCTGGAGAAGTGAACAAATTCATAGAATCACAGAATCATTCAGGTTGGAAAAGACCCTTGGGATTGTTGAGTTCAACATTCAACCCTACTCTACAAGTTCACCCCTAAACCAGATCCCCCAACACCACATCTAAGTGACTTTTAAACACATCCAGGGATGGGGACTCAACCACCACCCTGGGCAGCCTATTCCAGTGCCTGACTTCTCTCTTCGTGGAGAATTTCTTTCTGATGACTAATCTAAACCTCCCCTGTGAAGCTTGAAGCCATTTCCTCTGGTTCTGTTGCTAATGACCTGTGAGAGAGACCGGCACCAGCATCTCTGTAGTGTCCTTTCAGTCAGCTGTAGAGAGTGACGAGGTCTCCCCTCTAAGCCTCCTGCTGCTCAAACTACGCAGCCCCAACTCTCTCCATCTCTCCTCATCAGATTGAATCTCCAGGCCCTTCCCCAGCTTCGCTGCCCTCCTCTGCACTCGCTCCAGCACCTCGATGTCTCCCTTGTACTGAGGTGCCCAACACTGGACCCAGTACTCAAAGTGCAGCCTCACCAGTGCTGAGTACAAGATTCCCACAGGAGAAATGGATTTGACAGGAGAAGCCTCCTGTAAAAACTCAGAATCAAGTGAAAGGAAACCAGCAAAAGGAACAGCGATGTAGTGACAGCGTGATGGATGAGGGAAAAAACTCCTTGCAGTGATGGCTTTGATAATAAGGAATGTCTGAGCACTGGGCACCAACGGAAAGGAACGTTAATTTGAGACGGAGCAGAATGGAGACTGACGGCCCCGACTCCACTGACAGCTCTGCAGACTGTGGCTGTCATTGTAGTGACACCATGAAATATAGACAATGGCAGAGCATCCCGATCTATGGTCGAGCTGCTCTCTGCTGGCTGGCTGGAATTAGACCCTAATGAGGAAAAAAAGAAAGACCCAGAAGGCTCACCTGGAGAAAGGCAGCTGCTGGTGTTTTTAAAAATGCAGTAACTGGGTTCATACTGCCCCAAAAGTTATCAACCTGCAGCACAGGGCTGCTTGAAGAGAAGACAAACTGCGAGATGACTGAGTTTAATTAAGGTTCCTTGCCTAGTCCCACACTCATTTTCATTTGTCCTGAAGACCCTTTCCCAAAGACCTGTGTGAAGATTTTGAGGTTTCCTAGTTCACTTTAAAGCAAAAGACAGGTTTGTAGGTACTGCAAGAAGCTCTGTTATTCAAACCACTGAATCATTAAGGTTGGAAGAGACCTACAGGATCATCCAGTCCAACCATCAACCCAACCGCACTAAACCTATCCCCATGGTCACATATACTTGTTTTTTGAACCCCTCCAGGGGTGGTGACTCCACCTCTCCCTAGAGGGGTGCTGTTCCAAACCCTGAACACTCTGTCAGGGAAGAGATTGCTCCTGATGGGCAACCTAACCCTCCCCTGACAGAACAACACCCAAAATAAAAGAAAGCCAAAAAGAGATGTCTTCAGTCACTCCAGTCCAAGTTTCCTATCAGTGAGTAAGTACTGCTATGAGAAAGACTCACATGTGGCTTAGCTGGAAAGGAGCTCAGCTAGTGCTCCAACCCCCTGCCACCTCTCGCCAGAACAGGGGGCCCCCAGCCCCATGCAACCTGCCCTTGGACACTGCCAGGGCTGGAGCAGCCACAACCTCCCCAGGCAACCTGTTTTTTATGTTCCTGTGTGATTTGGTCTAGGTGATCCTGCTCTGGCAGGGGGATTGGACTGGATGAGCTTTTGGGGTCCCTTCCAGTCCCTGATGTTCTGTGATTCCTACAGCTCCAGGTCCTCCTTATATATTGAAGACTCCAGAACTGGACACAGGACTCCAAGTGAGGTCCCATCAGAGCAGAGTAGAGGGGAAGAATCCCCTCCCTTGCTCTGCTGATGATAGAAAGTGTAAAAAGCTGGAGAAAAAGGAAAAGATGAAAATTAAGATTTTAGCCAAACCACTTCTGCAGCTGACTGCGGGGTGAAGCACACAGGCAGCAGACACTGAGATCAACCCAAGGATGAATGAGGAGGGTAGGAGAGCTGGCAGAAAGCAGGAAGCTGAACAATAAACAGTGATGGAGAGAGGCAGTTTGTCACATCCCAGCCCTTTAAAGGAGAGTGACTGATGGACACGATAGCATCAACGTTCTCTGCGTCCTACCCAAAGGCATCGAGGAATCCAGTGCTGCCACAGCTCAGTGACAGTGAAAGCTGATATTTTATTATTAAAAGGATGGGTTTTGGTAGAAATTAAATCACCTGATAAAAAACTACCAGAAGAAACAGCTGCCCCCGTGACACAGAAATGAAATTCAATTAACAGCCTCCTCATCCTGCAAATTCTGACCCAGGAGAAGCTGCAGAACATTGTGCTGGGGGTCTAGACACAGTGACAGTTGGTTCTGGAGACTGATCTTCATCAAACCACTAATCCAACTCACTAATGATTAGAAACATCTTGAAATCACTGTTAAACTTTGAATATTTTTTCTACCTTACTGAATATTTCCTTTCACAACAGAAGTTTTTCACTAGGGCTGATACTTGCCAGAAGCAGATACAAAGGGCTAGAAAAGAAATAGTGTTTGACCCATAGAGATTGGGAAGTCAAAAGAAAAAGTCTTAAAATGACAACAGTCTTGAAAAAAATAAAAGAAGTCGACCAGAAGTCGACAAATGTATTTTCAAACTAAAAACAACAAATAAAAGTAAAAATATCAGACTAAAAAGGAAAATAAACACATTATCAGTATTAAAAATTAAGGGACCACCAGTATCATTGACAAAATAATCTCCAAGCCTGAATTTGGTCAAGAAAGTCACATTTCACAGCCATCACGTAGATTCCAGAGCAAGGGAGCCCTGGTGCTGTGGGAGTGAGCGTTAAGCTGTGGATGTCTGTTGGTTTATGTGTATTTCAGTGTCTGTGAAAGAGGAAAACTCTTGAGGATTTGTTGATGCAGCAAATGCTTTGATGACATTTCAAAGGCAGATATTTACCTCCAAACACTTCAGCTCCTGCCCTTCCCATCTACATTTCTGTCTGAAAAAGTCCTCAGAGCCCTTGGAGAAGATAAAACGAGGGGAGTTTCCCTAAGTCACAGTTGCTTTTTATTGAAAAGAGATCTGGCTGTGGCTACAAATCTCTCTCATTAAGATGCTCTGCTGAAATAATTAATGATTTGAATTTTCAGTTTGTAGAGTTGATGCTGCTTCCACATTATCAGACAGATGCACCCCGAGTGGAAGAGCTGCTGGGGAAACAGCTCTGCCTGATGGAAAGCAAATGTTAGAAAATTTTAAAACTGGGGTTTTTCTCCCCAGACTGGGTTAAAAATGGAGGGGTTTTAATTTACAGGGACACTGGACTAAGAGACAGGATGCCTACTGTCAAACTGCCTCAAGATGCATCGGTGAGGTTTAGATTGGATCTCAGGAAGAAGTTCTTTGCTGAGAGAGTGGTTGGGCACTAGAACAGGCTCCCTAGGGAGTGGGTGAAGTCTCCATCCCTGGAGGTGTTGAAAAACCAAGTAGCTAGAGCACTTAAAGCCATAGTGTAGGGTTTAGTGAGCTGTTGAACTTGATAATCCTGGAGGTCCTTTCCAGCCAGGATGATTCTGTGATTCTCAATAGGTAAATGTCTCTATTTGTTTAACACACTGGTTAAGGTTGGGTGGGTTCTCTGCCTTAAAAATATGTCACAGTACCAAGTGGGAGATCACTGAGGAACCAGGGCAGGTCAGAGATGCTGCAAACCTTCACTCAACAAGAACACTGGCTGGGATTCTTTGAAAGACTTTGGTCCAAGACTTAATAATGAGGTGGCCTTCCAAACAGCTCAGTAAGATGCCTTTTGGAAGTTATTTGCCTTATTTTATTCCAACAGCTTCTGAGATAACAGCAAGACATAAAAACCCACAGCAATAGCCAGGTTGAAGCAGTTCCCCACAAGGCTGACTGTTCCATAACCCCCTCTTTGGGGAAACCTGTAAAGACAACAACACTCCAAATCCTTACCTTGTCCACAAAGACACTGAACACTGGGATTGGAGACTTCAGGAGCAGGTAAAGGGGTTTCCAGTCTTCTGATGTTACAGCAGAGGCAGCCCAAGCAACGAGCAAACCTGTATTTTAGCAGCTTTAACTGATCTTTTCTGCCAAACTGCAGAAGACACTACATTAAGGAGAGTGTCTTGGTCACTTTTTTCCTCCAGGGGTATTTCCCCAATTCCTCTTTCTCTAAACTAGCCACACACTTGAAGAACAGGAAACAAGTCCTACAGCACCAATTCATGGGGCTTTTAAAGGCACTGATGGACCTACTGGGAGGTGTAAAGAGAGCCCAGCTGGGTTAGAGGAAATGAAGTAGTATTTCAAGCAGGTGTGGTTGAGGTTGGCTACAGGAGGTGACTATGTTGGGTACTAAAGGAATAATAATGGAGTAAATGCATCCAGTTCTGGACCCCTCAGTTCCAGAATGACACAGAACTCCTTGAGAGACTCCAGTGCAGAGCCACAAGGATGATGGTGTGGAACATCTCCCTGATGAGGAAAGGCTGAGAGAGCTGGGTCTCTTGAGCTGGCAAAAAGGGAGACTGAGGGGTGACCTCATTCATGTTGATCAATATGGAAAGGGTGGGTGTCAGGAAGATGGAGCCAGGCTCTGCTCAGTGGCACCCAATGATAGGACA
>JAOXOE010000874.1:11737850-11758932 GCA_028565055.1 Phoeniculus purpureus | reverse complement strand
AGCCAGGCTCTTCTAAATATCATCTAGTGATAGGACAAGGGGCAATGGGTGTAAGCTGGAACATAGGAGGTTCTGTATAAATATGAGAAGGCATTTCTTCACTGTGAGGGTGACAGAGCACTGAAAGGGACTGCCCAGGGGGGTTGTGGAGTCTCCTCTGAAGACATTTAAAATCCGCCTGGACATGTTCCTGTGTGACTTGGTCTAGGTGATCGTGCTCTGGCAGGGGGATTGGACTCGATGATCTTCTGAGGTCCCTTCCAATCCCTGATG
Source organism: Phoeniculus purpureus (assembly GCA_028565055.1). Classification (NCBI taxonomy): domain Eukaryota; kingdom Metazoa; phylum Chordata; class Aves; order Bucerotiformes; family Phoeniculidae; genus Phoeniculus; species Phoeniculus purpureus. The sequence goes on along the minus strand of JAOXOE010000874.1, from coordinate 11,758,659 downwards.
TTCTGTGTGATTCTGTGATTCTGTGAGAGTATTTGACTTGGCACTTTTCATTCCACGTTCCTTTGCTATTAATAGCACAGCAGTTATACTCATCTCCAATACACATAAAAGGAGGCAGTTCAACTTGCAGCTGCAGATCTCCTCAAATATTTGACTATATTTACAAATTCACGGCATTTTTTTTAAACTAATGTCAAAAAGACCTAATACTATATACAGTGGGTGAATTCATTTTTATCTCTATCACTCTCATGAAATGAGAGACACTGGGACAGAAATGAAATCTCTGTCTGTAGTAAGGAATGCCTGCACTTAAAATTAGATTCATGTACAGCCCATGTTGTTCAGACATGGAGAGTGGTAGAAAATAAATAGGCATAAAAATTTGCTTTTGAAGGTACAGCTGTGGGATCTCAGCTACAATTATTAAACAACATGAAGGATAAAATATTTATGTGATTGAACAACAAGACTATTTAAAACATGTAAGAGTGAAGGCAGCTGTGCTTGAGCAGTATCTTTGTGTTACAAGGTCTTCACAGAGAATAATTTGATCCTTTTTTTCCTTCAGTAGCTAATGGATAGCAGACTATGTCAAACAAAAGCGATTTTCTGAGAGTCTTTAAGTGTTTTCTTTCAAATTGATGTCCTTGACCTGAAGTATACTTTCTATTTACTGTGTTTTCAAGCAAACATAGTCTGTGATTGCTCTATTTTCCTACATTTTCAAACACGCAACACACTTCTAAAAAGTGTCCCCTCAAAGGTGTTTTTTATGTTGAGCTTGAACAAGATTGAACTGTGGAAATATTTTGTTTTCCTTGTCAGTGTTCTCCTGCTTGTGTGCTTTTCCAGAGTGTGAAAAACATTTCATATCAAAAATGATAAAACATATTTTTTGGCATAATACTCACAGAGCCATTACGTATTGAACAAATATGACAATGTATGACAAATGCTTATTTCTTACAAATACAACTCCTTTTACTGAACTCATGAAACTGCTTTATTTTCAGCAAGTTATCAAACTGATTTTTTTTTCCTCTTGCTGTGTTGAACATAAGTTTTCTGCTGTTCAAAAAAGTCTATCCTTCCATCACATGTACAGCAGAAGGCAAGCAGTCTTACACTTTTTATCAATCAATACACTCAGCGTACTGAAAAATATATACAAAGGTATTCTTTTACTGTACTATAAATACGGCCACATGCTTGCTATACTCTACAGAATTGCTAGAATGATATTACTTTGTTATATTAAGAATCATCTTTTCTCACCAATAAACTATGGACAAGGTACTAATTCTTTCCCACTGAATTCTTCATTTCAACAACCAAAATGCCATCGTGGCAGAAAACCGCGGACAAGTCTTTGTTCTCCACTCCATTAGGTAATTTGTATTGTCTGGTAAAGCTCCTGGATATGAAGCCATGTTCATCCATCCTGGGTCCATGCTGAGCTTTGATCAGGAGCCAGCCTTCAAAAGTCTGAATGATGATGTCTTCAGGGCGGAACTGCACAACATCCAGCAGGACCTGAAAGTTTGTGTTTTCCTCCTCCTGGCTGGTCTTCTCAGCCCCAGCTGTACTTTCTGCAACACACTTTCTGTTGCTGATCGCAGCTGTCGAGGGGCCCGGCAAAGCATATAAAGAGTGGTCCAGTTTGTGTGCTTCCAGCTCTTGAATGGCAAACTGCTCTTGATAGCGTACAGGAGTTTCCACCCAATGTCTTATAACGGCTTCTGACATTGCTGAGGCTGAAAGATATGCTGCTGCTCCTGTTGCTCCGAGAAAGCTTCAGAGTCAGAGCAGTCTTCCCAGTGTGTGCCTTAACCATGGACTAGTTTATCTGTTGACGTCACCTCTCGCTTTTAGTACTTGTGAGGCAGGGCTTAACATTTAATAGCCCGTGCTGTGCTCTGATGCCAGGAGACTTGCTTTGTCTTTTATCCACTAACAATAGACCACTATTTATAGTGCTGGTGTCTTGAGTGGCTGCAACACATGCACAGTGTTCATCCGTAAAACCAAAACTTTAATGTACCCCCAATTATTGCAACATCATGTTATTATTTCATATTGTTGCAGATGAGTAATGTGAAAGATTCTTTGGAATAGAAGTTTAGTGATTCCAGTTTCCCAGGGGATACATGGAAATAGATACAAACTCTATATTTATTTTAAAAGAAATACAAAGTTACTGAGGGAAGGGAGTTAATGACCTTGACAGGGGAGCGGAGAGAGAGAGGTTAGGTAAACTGGTAAAATATTGCCAAGTGCATTGAATGTTGCTGTAGAAGCTGTGCATAGATGAAACATGGGCGTGACTGTTGGCAGGAAGAGGGAACTGTAACCAACCCTGCTAAAGAGGGTGTGCCTGAAGGGATGACTCCACAATCTTGGCAATTTACAAGCACAGCAGAGCCTTCTTCAGCATGCCATGGAGTCAGACTCAAGATTACAGCGAAAGCTAATATTTCACAGTCTGCAGAATTTTTCTCCAGCAGAATAGTAAAGATAATTCCAAATCCTTAATCATAGAATTATTAAGGTTGGAAGACACCTACCAGATCATCAAGTCTGAACACCAACCCAATGCCACAATGCAATGTTCACTCAACCATCTTCCCTAGTGCCACACCTACACCTCTTTTTGAACACCCCCAGGGATGGTGGCTCCACCACCTTCCTGGACAGTCTGTTTAATACCTGACCACTCTTGCAGTGAAGAAATATTTCCTAATGTCCAATCTAAACCTTCCATGGCACAACTTAAGTCCTTTTCTTCTCATCCTATTGCTATCAACTTGGGACAGGAGACTGACATCCACTTTTTTACTCTCAACCACATTTCCTACAGGCTAAACAACCCAAATTGCCTCAGCTGCTCCTCATAAGACCTGTCCTCCAGGCCCTTCACTAGCCTTGTTGCCCTTTTTTTGGAGTCACTCCAGCATCTCAATGTCCTTCATGTATTGAGGTGCCCAAAACTGAACTCAATAGTCAGGATGAGGCCTCACAAGTGCAGTGTAACAATCACCTCCCTACTCTTGCTGGCCACACTATTTCTGATGCAGGCCAGGATGCTGTTGACCTTCTTGGTCACCTGGGCACACTGCTGGCTCATGCTGTCAATCAGAACTGCCATGTCCTCTTACAGTGAGCAGTTCTCCAGGCAGTCTTCCCAAGCCTGCAGCATTGCTTGGGGACTTGGCACTTAATTCTTGTTAAACCTTGTACAATTGATCTTGTTCAATGCTATCACATTGTCTCAGCAGCCTTCATCCTATGGGGCTTGACAGCTAGAAAGTGTGATCTAATCTGCTACATGTGCTTGGGGAACAGGACTGATGACCTCAAAGATTCTCTGTGGTGTAATTTTCTTGCTGCTCTGTGATCTTTGGGCAAACAATGCGTACAAGTGTTAATAGTTTGGTTAAAAATATCTAAGAAGGAAGTGCCGTGAAAAGGGGCAAAAAAATCCAGATTTTAATGTATTTCCTAAAACAATCCTTCTGGCAGAAACTTGATAATGTAAAGCAGATTGGTGAAAACTGTTTATTTCCCTCAACTACAATATTGCTAGAAAATACGTAATCTTATTCTTTCTTGTTTGAGATTTTTTTGTTCTGAGCTCTGTTTTTCTCTTGTCCTTACACCTTCCATTATTATGGAAATGGAAAGCCAGTTTGTATGGGTTCTTTGGTTACTAATGGACTTACAAAAAAAAGGTGGTTAAATTTTGATAGCTATCAGAAATGAACCTCTTGTATTTAGTCGATAGCAGAGCAGGATTGCCAGACATCTATAATTAAAGTTCCAAGGTTGCTGTTTTATTTTAGACTCACAGAGGCTGCCTTGCAAGGTAAGGAATATTTCATAGGTAGATCAAATGTTCAAGGTAATTTACATTAATGGTGAACTTTCCCCCCACCCCCATCGTGAGAAAGGAGATTTATGCTACTTCTTTGAGCATTGGCTCTTCTCCTGTCAAACTGTCTTCCGTAAATAATTTTAAAATGCAATTCTGAATGTATGGCTTGCTGAAATAGAGATAAAAATAGCCTGGAGTGTTGCCCGTTATCTGCTCAGCAGCTGTTTTCTGTTTCATTAACCAATGATTCACTCAACAAGGAAACTTTAAACCTGAAGTAAAGCAGTATGCCTGATTGGTTGTATCACAGTAGACCAGGTTGGAAGGGACCCCAAAGTTCATTGAGTGATATTATGCTTTTAGAGACTACTGAAAGCTATTGCTGTCCATGCTGAAGTCTGATGGTATCCTGACTTACTGTGCTTCATTTTTGCCCTTCATTAATGAATGAACTCTTCAGGAATAAATTTTTTGTTGCTGTTAATTTGATTGTAATCATTTTAATCTTCTCTGGAAAAAGAAAAACCTGTCTATATTTGCATGTTAAATGAAAACAGAAATCACCACCTCGGTGCAGCTCACTGTGGGACAGTTATATCTATTCATAGAAACAGTTGTGTTAGTCTTTCACATGTCTATGCTCAGCATACTTGGAACTGTCCATCTGGTCTAGTTAGCACAAAAGATGCTTGGAATACACTTTAAATTAATGTAATATGCAATGTTCTACAAAAGTTTATAGGCTCCCTTTCTACTCTGTAGTACAAGGAATTAGGAAGGTTTTTGTAAGGAAGCCAGGTAGCTTCATTCTGCTCTCTCCTGGATTCCAGTCCCCTCTTTTCTCTGCCACCACTGAGCTCAGGAATTATAACGGTTTTTCTTCATTGGTAATACCTAGAGTATGTCAACTAGAAAAAGGAAACAGTCTTGAAAACCAAACGTGCCAGCACTTTATCATGAAATTTTGGGCTTTTAAAGTCAAATATGGGCACTGTGCTGCAACACTTAGGAACTTTTGATGTGTATGCTGCTGTACTCTTAAAATATCAATAGCATGCTACAGCCAAGTAATGCATTTTAATAATAATTGATTGCTCATGTAATCTTAAACCTTCAGAGCAGAGCCATCAGAAACATGATCTATCTCCTTAATTGCCAGCGCAGTTGGCTGTGAGACGTACAGTGCCAGTATAAACGGGTCGCACCGACATCTTGTGGTGAGCCGAGAAAATAGCTGAGAACAGAAAATAAGAAGCTGCCTTCTGAATAGTGACACCAAATACTGTTACATGTCTGTGAGGTGCTTGCATGACTACACAAGTCAAAGGAAGACAACAGCAAGATTTTAACCTACAGCAGGCTATTTTCAAGTTAGTGTGTTCATTTCTCAGCATTTTGTTGGGGTTGGTGAAATAAATTGTTCATGTTGAACTCATGGAAAACAGAGAAAGTAGCGTGCTACTAAATCTGTATTGTAAATTGCAAAATGTGAGTTGTTCATGTGAGTTCTTAATGCGTAGCTCAAAGAAATACAGATGCATCCTGCCTGACGCAACTTTAAAACAATAGATTGACTTGTTGCAATTCTCTGCATGCTTGATTCCCTGAAGAAGGTATGTATTGCAACGACCACTCAGTGAAATTCAGTGACTGCAGAAAAGGAATAAAACCAAGAAGGCTGGCAAGAGTATGTGCAGAAGAACTCTTCTAGGAAAAGTTAACAGGTTAAGTTCAAATGATAGCCAGGTAGTTATCCAAATTAATTTAGGTGGGATGCTGTGGTTACTCTTACCAAAGCACCCAAGGATACCACTTATTATACACTTCACATGTCATTCAAAGAGACATAGCCACTTCAGACTTGGCAATACACAGGAATTGTAAGCAAGACCACGATTTGGTGGGTTTTACTGGTGTTGGCTCTGTTATGTTCAATGTGGACTCTTAAGATTCATGGTGATACTGGAGAGCTAGACAGTGAAATAAAAGTATGTTAAAATGCAACTTATGGAATCTTGATGGTAAGAAGCTGTTTTCCACGCGGTATTTAGTATATTTTTGTAGAATTAAAAAATTATTTTATCCTACTTGTGTCACTCTGAATCAATTACATCTCAGAGGCACAAGTTGTCCTTTTAGCTGGATTGTTAGATCTGGGTACATGTGAGCTCTGAATAAAGAAATGTAGTCACAGCTACTGCAAGTGTCTAATCAGCAGATACAAGCTGTTCTGTTTTCAAGAAATACTGCAGCATTCTTTTATATTAATGTCTCGTTCCAACAATGTGGTATGTATATTGGTCAGTGAACCACAATATGACTCTCTTCTGCAGCAAGAAATCCTGCTGTGTTTTAAAATGTCTTGCAAGTTGTAAAGGCTTGTGCTGTAACACAGACTAACTGAAGGAAGGCTGCAGTCTGTAGGTCATGTCCTTCGAAACTGGAAAATGCTGGATCGGACCAACCTCTTGGAAAATTTCTCCAGGGCACTGATGCTCAATGCAAGAGTAAGCTCGGTCTCTTGAGCTTTAGGCGCCTCTTAAGTTGTGGAAGACTAATCTCAGATTTTGCACTGAGAATCAAGTGTTTTCTCCTTTGTCAGGAAGCTATGCAAGAAACAAAGTAAGCTTGGGGAGGACTATTACTTTGATACTTCGCTATTACAAGACTATTTTTATTGACAGGTTGACATGATAGAAAGGCAGATGAAGGGTGAGGCTGAGGGATTGCAGGACCACAGCAGCTGCAGTTGGAGCAATGTCTTTACAGAACAGTGAAGAAATAAAAATGCAACCTGTAGAATAATGCTTTTAAAATTTCAGGTTACTATAAAAGTTACTTTACAGTGATGTGATGGAACAGTGTTTCCTTTGTTGTTCACATGTCTTTGTGATCTAAACTTTTATAAAGTCTGTTACAAGCAAATGCATCTGTGCCTCACAAAATCTTGGGGAACTCCTATGGAGAGCAAGCTATAGTCTTCTATTTAGAGTAGTAATAATCTGCTCATTTCTTGTACACAGAACACTAGAGAGGAAACAAACTGTTAAAAGAGAGTAATATGCCTAAGGGCTCAGAAGCTATGTTTTGCCACTGAAAGTTGGGACCTAATGCACTCTTGCTATAGAAAGAGTCATATTTTCCACCAGTTAAAAATTAACAAGTGTTCCAAAAAGAATGCTATTTTTCAGGTTTCCTCCTCTGTCTCACTGAAGTCTTAATTTGAGACGTAATAGAATCGTAGAATCATTATGGCTGGAAAGGATCTCCAGGATCATCAAGTCCAGCCCTCATCCCAACATCTCCCTAACCCCTACACCATGGCCTTAAGTGCTTTATTGACTGAATTTATATAGTTATATAGGAATAACTCAAGGCAGTTGAGTATAGTTAAGACTGGTGTATTTATTTTGGGTCATTTTAAACTTCATAGCAAGTGCTCACTTACTATTCAGGATATCCTATTCAATGGATCAGTTGTTCAGGTTTGTATGTTTTGAGGTTGACCACTTTAGTAAAAATTTTAGAAGTACTGAAAATCTCTTCTATGAAGTTCTGGGAGTAGAAGTATTTCTGCTGTTTAAAATTAGTTACTAAGGCTTCTAGGGGTAAGAGCTAGAAAATCTAGGACCTACATTACATATAAAACATGCTAACCTGTAATTAGCACAAAAAGTCCATTATCTCATTTTGTTTAGTTTTTTCTTAAAAACAGATTTAAGTCTGGAGTTAGTTAGCCAGTATAAATTGAAGATCTGTGGTGTATTGATGCTCTGGATATGTCTGAAAATAACAGAGTTTACTAAATCTCTTTTGAAATTTTAAATATTCAGTGAGCTGAAATGTTGGGAAGGACTAAACTGGACATGCTTTGTTGCTCAGCTACCCTGAAACTATTGTATTATGATGTGAACGCTAGAGTAAAAACTACATTACAGAATGCATAATTACATGTACTTAGAACAGTTTAGAGCTATGGCAATACTCTCTGAGTATTTGCTAGCAATCAAGTATCAACTGAATGGTCCCTGATGCAATTTCGCCACTAAATGCTGAATTAAGATACTGATTTAAAGCCTCTTGCTTTGCTGCATCTTATACTTTTATGACTGTCTTGTAGGCAAAAGAGGCATCGGTGAGATTCTACTTTAATATCAGGAATTCATGATAATATGTCCGAGTAACATAAAAGTCACCCACCATTATGCATCAGCAAAGTGGGTAAGTTCCTTAGGGCCAAGCAAAGAATCCCTGATAACTCAACCCAACATTCACTGAGGCTGAAAGTCAACAGTTGGTTTGGTCTGGAATGTGCTCAGCTACTGCTTCGAGGACAGAAGATCCTTCACAGACTTCACAGAATCTTAAGGACTGGAAGGGACCTTGAAAGATCTCATCTCCCTGCCACAGCAGGATCACCTAGATCCAGTAGCACAGGAACATGTCCAGGTGGGTTTTAAATGTCTCCAGAGAAGGAGATCACACAACCCCCCTGGGCAGCCCCTTCCAGTGCTCTGACACCATCACCATGAAGAAGTTCCTTCTCATATTCATGTGGAACTTCTTATGTTCCAGCTTAAACCCATTGCCGCTTGTCCTATCACTAGATGACACTGAGAAGAGCCTGGCTCCATCCTCCTGACAACCATCCTTTACATATTTATAAACATTAATAAGAGGGTCAACAGCATCCTGGGGTGGATCCGAAGCTGGGTGTTTAGCAGACCAAGAGAGGTTCTCCTCCCCCTGTACTCTGCCTTGGTGAGACCACATCTGGAGTATTGTGTCCAGTTCTGGGTCCCTCAGTTCAAGAAGGACATAGAGATGCTGGAGGGAGTCCTGCATAGAGCCACAAATATGATGAAGGAAGTAGAACACCTCCTTTATGAGGAAAGGTAGCTGGGTGTCTTTAGCTTGGAGAAGAGGAGACTGAGTAGTGACCTCATTAGTGTTTATAAGTATGTGAGGGGTGGGTGTCAGAAGGATGGAGCCAGGCTCTTCTCAATGTCATCTTATCACTAGATGAAAATCTGGTGATAGGACACGGAGTAATGGGTGTAAGCTGGAACATAGGAAGTTCCACATAAATATGAGAAGGAACTTCTTCCCATTGAGGGTAATGGAGCATTGGAACAGGCTGCCCAGGGGGGTTGTGTAGTCTTCTTCTCTGGAAATGTTTAAAACCGACTTGGATATGTTCCTGTGCGACGATCTAGGTGATCCTGCTGTGGCAGGTGGATTGGACTAGGTGATCTTTTGAGGTCCCTTCCAATCCCTAATGATTCTGTGATTCTATGATTCTATGATTCTCTAACCCAGTCCTTGTCAACCAGGGTAAACTCATCCTTTTTTCCGACTTTCTCTGGGGCCTCAGCGGTCTGGGGTTTGATATCAGTACAGAAGTATAGACAGAGGCAAAGAAGGTGTTCAGTGTCTCTGCTTTCTCTGTATCCTTTGTCTTCAGGGCACCCACCTCATTCAGCAGGGAGCCTACATTGCCTGTAGTGTTTTACCTGCAATGTATTTGAAGATGTCCTTTCTGTTGCACTTGACCTCTCTTGCAAGTTTTAATTCCAAGGAGGCCTTGGCTTTTATAGTTGCGTCCTACATTCTCTCACCAGAGCCTTATAATCACCCCAAGTGGCCATCCCTTCCTTGGGCTTGCTTCTTCCTCTTGAGTTTGCCCAGCAGCTCCCTGTTTAACCATGCAGATCTTCTAGCTCCTTCCCTTGACTTCCTACTTGTTGGAATGCTCTGATCTGGGCCTTCCAAAAAGTGGTCTTTGAATGCTATTCTGGGCCCCTTTACCTGCCAGTACCCTGTTCGTGCAATTGCTTGAAAAGACCAAAGTTGGCCCTCCTGAAGTCCAGGATTGTGATTCTGCTAGGTATTCTATTCCTGCCACATGAGACCCTGAACTCCACCATCTCATGGTCACTGCAACCGAGTGACCATGCCCTCAATCTTCGCTGCTTCACTGCTTGTGAACTGGTTCTTCTGGTTCACAAGAACCAGACCCTCTTGTTGGTGAGTACAAGATCCAGCAGCACTCCTCTCCTAGTGGACTCCTCCACCATTTGCATCAGGAGGTTGTCACCAATGCACTGGAGGAACCTCCTGGACTGTGGGTGGCTGGCTGAGTAGGTCTTCCAGCAAATATTGGAGTGATAGCACTCTAACCATGAAGTTTGCCAGTGCTGACTGTGCTGCCTTGCTATTCGCAGTCTGGTTCCCCATCCAGAAATTACTTAACAGAAAGTGATGTAATTTGTGAAGGATTTACAGGAAGACTTTACTATGGGTAGTGAACAGGTCCTTTCTGGAGTGACATAAACTTTCTGTTTGATGTCAACATACCTTGGGAATCCTGTGGTGAGAGTCTTTATCTGACAAAGAGACACTGGAGATGGATTATGTCAATAATGAGCGTGCAAGGCTTGCCCCAACGTCTCAAGTTTATCAGTGTGACTGACAGAGGACTCAATGCCATTGCCTTCATATGCTGACTTAGTGGATAATGTAAAATTTGTTGGTAGCTGTGCCTCCATTCTATGGCCAACTACTTGCATCACAAAGCCAGCCTCTCTCCTCAAGTTTTCTTTCCTAGAAGGAAAGCCAACAATTCACTGGCAAAAATACTGCCTCTTCTTGCCCGTGCACATGGTGAAAGCCAACCAAAATCTTGCTCTTTTTTCAGAATTGTTATTTCCTTCGGTGCTGGAGTTAGAACAATATTCTCATATTGTCTTAATTTCCTTGCTTTGGCAATGCTAGGAAGACTGCAGAGGTTGTAAAATCTGGTGTTAGAAATCCTTTTTTATAGATAGTTTACAGTTAAATGTCCTGAATGAGGGGACAGAGTGTAGCCTCAACAAGTTTGCAGATCATACAAAGCTAGAAGGAGTGCCTGATATGCCACAGGACTGTGCTCCCATTCAGTGGCTGGACAGGCTGAAGGGAGGTGAGGAGAAGCCTGATGGAGTTCAAGGGCAAGTGTAGAGTGCTGCATCTGGGGGAGAACAAGCCCATGAATCAGTACAGGTTGGGGACAGACCTGCTCAAGAGCCGCTCTTGGGTAAAGGACATGAGAATCCCGCTGGACAACGGGCTGACCATGAGCAAACGATGTGCCCTTGTGGCTAAGAAAGGCAATGGTCTCCTGGAGTGCCTTAAGAAGAGTGTGGCTAGCAAGTGGAGGGAGGTTCTTCTCCCTCTCTACTCTGCCCTGGTGAGGCAATGTCTGGAATACTGCATCCAGTTCTGGGCTTCCCAGTTTAAGACAGACAGAAAACTACTGGCGAGTAGAGACTACAAAGATGAGGTGAGGGCTGGAGCACACCTCAGATGAGGAAAGGTTGAGACAGCTGGGGCTGTTTAGCCTGGACAAGACTTCAGGGAGATCTCATAAATGCTTATAAATATCTAAAGGGTAGGTGTTGGGAGGAAGGGACCAGACTCTTTGAAGTGGTATGCAGCAACAGGACAAAGGGCAATGGTCACAAATTGGAACACAGTAGATTCAATCTAAACATAAGATATTCTTACTGTGAGCATAACAGAGCCCTGGGAGAGGCTGCCCAGAGAGGTTGTAGAGTCTCCTCTGAAGAAATTCAAAACCCATCTGGGCACGTTTCTGTGCAATTTTCTCTTGGTGAGCTGGCTCTGGCAGTGATAATATTCAGATGTCCCTTCCAACACCTGACATTCTGCAAGTCTATGATTCTGTGATATTCCACAGACATGAGTAGTAAATGCTTTAATGAAGTGTAAGTCCTGAAATTTAAAACCTTTTTTTCTCCCCTTACTTGAGCTTCTGTTCATACATGCCAGTATTTGAAAAATGTGAAAACATGTTTTCTGTTCTGCTTTGTACACTTGCCTATATGCATAAACTCCATGCCAAATAGATTGGAAAAGTAATTGGAAACTTGCTTTTCCTCTTAAAAAAGTCATTGGATCACACAATCCTGTAAGAATCTCACTGGGCATTTACCATACTTGCCAAACTACCATCTATGAACATGTAAACATTTATAACATATGACTGGATACTTGGCTAGTAGTTAAGGTGGTACTTTCTTTCCATTGCTATAATACTTTTCTCACAACAAATATTTATAAATATAGCTATTTTTATAATAATGCAGAGCAAAATTGCTGTATGAAATCTATTGCTAGATACATTGCTAGATGTAGTGTTTTTTGGGGCTGATCAAAGCTACCATCCATATAAGAGGGATAGGCAAGGAAGCAGAGAGGGAGGTGTGGCCCTCTATCTTAGGGAGGAATATGAGTATCCACAACTTGTTGATGATAAGGTTGAGTGTTTGTGGGTAAGAATCAAGGGGAAAGCCAACAAGGTGTATTTCATGGTGAGACTTTTGTTATTGACTGCCCAACCAGGAAGTGGAGACAGATGAAATACTCTAAGCAGCTGGGAGAAGTTAGAATTTAGAAGGGCCAAAGCCCAGCTAGAACTCAATTTAGCAATGACTTAATTTAAAAGACAAAAAAACCTCAAAAAAATTGTTTCTTTAAATACATTAACAACAAAAGAAAGACTAGGGAAAATCCTAATCCTTCACTGGATGCTGGGTTAAACATAGTCACAAAGGATTAGGAAAAGGTTGAGGTACTTAATAGCTTCTTTGCTTCCATCTTTAATAGTAGGAATAGTTGTTCCCTAGCTACCCAGCCACCTGAGCTGTGAGGCAGGGATGGGGAGCACAAGGAAGCCTACATAAAATCGTAGAATCATTAGGTTGGAAAAGATTCATGAAATCATGAAGTCCAACCATTAACCTTACACTACCAAGTTCACCATTAAACCATATTGCTAAGCACCACCTCTAAGTAACTTGTAATTATCTCCATGGATGGTGACTCAACAACCTCCCTGAGCTGCCCGTTCTAATGCCTGACTACTTTCAGAGAAAAAAGATTTCATAATGTCCAGACTAAGCCTTCCCTGGTGCAGCTTGAGGACATTTTCTCTTGTTTTATCATTAATTACCCATGAAAAGAGACCAGCACCTCCTGTCTGCAATGTGAGGGTGATATGGTCTCCCCCAAGCCTCCTCCTCCTCAAGCTAAACAGCCCCAGCTCCCTCAAACTTTCCTCGTAAGAATTGCGTAGACCCTTCCCCAGCTCCATTGCCCTTTTTTGCACCTGCTCCCTGCCAGCAGGGGTAGGGAAGAAATGGTCCCCCTGTTCTGAGCACTAGTGAGGCCACAGCTTGAATACTGGGTTCAGTTTTGGGCACCTCAATAGTAGAAAGACATTGACATGCTGGAACAAGTTCTAAGAAGGACAAAAAGTTGGTCAAGGGTCTGGAGAAGAAGATTTACGAGGAGTGGTTGAGGGAGTTGGGATACTTAGTCTGAAGAGCTGGAGGCTGAGGGGAGACCTTATTGCTGTCTACTCCTTCCTGAAAGGAGGTTGTAGAAAATTGAGTGTTGGTCTTTTCTCACAATTAACAAGTGATAGGACAAAAGGAATTGGCCTCAAGTTGCACCAGGGAAGATTCAGATTGGACATTAGCGAATGATTTCTTTACTGAAAAGGTCATCAGGCATTGGAACAGGATGCCCGTGGAGGTTTTTGAATTGCCATCCCTGGATGTGTTTAAACATTGTGTAGATAAGGAGCTTAGAGACATGATTTAGCAATGGGATTGGTAGAGTTATGTTAATGGTTGAACTCAATGATATTGAAGGTCTTTGACAACCTAAACATATCTATGATTCTATAGGGAGAATGACAGATAGATGGATAAAGTTAGAAGCAGAAGATGAGAGTACGAGAAAAAAATGGATAGAGAGAAATGTTCTAAATCTGAGGAAACCTGTCTAGTACAAGCAAGCTCTCATTCAGCCAAATATACTGATAATAGTCAAAGGCAGCTGGATGAGTAATGAGTGATTGCCCAGTTCACCAACTCCCTACTCTCATTGCTGTTCCCGTAGCATTCAGTGAGGGTATCAGAAAATTAAACATTGCAGGAGTAAACCTTGTTCTAGCCATCATCTAGGAGAGAACAAACCATTAGATGGTGGTTCACATGGACTCCATGCTCTCTCACTGCTATTTTCTATCAATGCTGTAATTTGCTGTGGAAACAAACAGCAAAACAGTAACAGCATTAAGAACAATGACAGAATAGTAAGTCACAAACCAGTGGTTTACAGCCTATGACATGAATTTTCCAATTGGTGCAATGTTACATTTTTTTTTTTTTAACAATGATTTTGCCAAACAAAAATTTGGGGTTAAATACATAAATCCATTGAGGGAATGCTTTCTAGGTCTTCCCTGCTGTGATACAGCTTGTGTGTTGGTTTTAATTTAGTTATCCCATCTGAACCTGTATAACTTGGAGAGAGGCCCCTTTTCTTCTCAGGAATTATTTGCAAAACCATACTTGATTCTTCCTGGGTCTAGGAACATACAGAGCAGTCAGATATCAGCGAGCAAATAGTAGTAACAAACTACTGTATGAACCATAACTCTGAGAGACCTAATATGCACAGACTGCATATCAACAAATATTTGAGACCAATAGACAAGCAACAGTTAATTCTGTAATCCTGGGTCTAGTGTAGCCCACAAAAAACCGGCATAGTGCAAGAGGACTCTGCTGTTTTGAGATATCAAATTCATTTTCTGTTTTATTTATCCCAGAGTCAACAATGCATCCTGAGAACACTATAAGAACAACACGTTGTTCTGCAAGCTGTAGAAGTGCTTTTTTAGTTATTTTGTTGCTGTGGTTCTACACTGTGTAAAAACATTAGTAATGCTTAGCAGGTGTTAAATTTTTTAGTCTTTGAAGGGAGTTGCATGCTCTGGTAATTCAAATTCCCTCAACTAAAATGTCTGGCATTATTTTTAGATATTTTAGGCTCTTTTTTGTATCTTGCATCTAAAGTGTGAAGTAAGCATTTAGATAGGTAGGCAACATGTTTACAAGTGATGCTTGCTACATACCAATTACATATCAGGTGGATGATCACTTGCAAAACTCAGCCCCATTTGAACTTTCAAAAGGCATTAGGGTTTTCAAAATGTAGTTGCTACAGTCACAAGTCTTCAAGAGCTTGTTGCCCCTAACATCCACATCTCAGGTGTAGTCGAGTTCTTAGAAGGGTATCTTTCTGCCTCGGGATTCTGCTACATGTGAGCTAAGTTTTTTGTGCTAATAAATATGGAGTTAATTTCCTGCATTTACAGAATGACTAGACTGATCCCTTGTGGTACAGGCTAGAACCCCTGCAGTTATTACTAACAGATGTCGGGAGAAAGGCTAGCAGAAATGACTGGTTCCATTAGCTCTGATTAACAGCAGGTCTGAGCTGGAATCCCAGGACATGGTCTGCAGCAGCAGCATTAGGTACCGAGTTGTACTTCCAGATAATAGTAACATTATTGATGCTAATTATTGCAAAACCCTGTCTGTCTTGTATTACATACCCCAAATCAATAGATACTCTGACCTTTAACTTTCTGTGCCTCATTCCTGCTTCTGAAAGAAGCAATAATATTCTCTCATCTTAGATTATTAGTGTGAAAATAAATAAGTGCTGTGAAGCACTTAGTAGGGTAATACTTGCCAAAGCAGTAAATAATTCCTCTGCCTGGATTTGACAAGTGGAGAGTAATTAATATATGGGACCACACACAGCAATAACTGTAAATAAAAATGAAAACTGAATACCAACTAAAAGTAGTAGTCAAGTAGAAAATGTACAGCAGTGTCACAATCCAATTATTCAGAGAAGGTACTGATTCAGGTTTGTGGATCTGCTTGGGTTAAATTAAGACTTACGGTACAGGTCTGCACAGAATTGAAGTTTACTGACATTTACAGATGGTGAACTCAGAGAGTACACAAATCACTAGAGATACCCAATGCTGACCTTGATGTGCAGAAAGAAACCCCCAGCTGACAGTTAGAAGTAGGTATGTTATTGCAGCGCAGGGCAGCACGCAGGGATCATTCCATCAAGCGTGTGCACCGGTACAAAGAAAACAGCTGAAATTTCTTGCAAGATTACATACATATTCAATAGATTACCTACATATTCAATAACTAAACCTACATATGCTTTACATTTCCAAGAAAAGGACAGAATAAAATCAGTCCCAGGAACTCATGATCTTAGGTCTCCTCCTCCTGGTGCTTGTGTAGTGGCACCTGAGGGTCACGGGCAGGGGGTTTCTGGAAGTCTTCCCCCCATGCATTCTTCATCCTTGGCCCAGAATGTTGTTATGTGCCACAAACCACAAGGCCGGTTGAAAGTGGTTTTTAGCGGAGGTTGACCTGGCTTGACAAAGAAACTCCTGCTTTAACAAGCATGATTTATTCCTCTTATCTACTGTTGTCTACAATTTGCTAAACTGTCTAAAAATTAATGTTCCTTTGCTCTTTTCCTTCACATCAAGTCAGTCAAACTCAGTACAGAAATCACTGTAATGAGTAATTACCCAATACCCAATACCAAACTTGGATAGTACAGAAATCACTACATTTACTGGATGCCTAGCTCAAGAGTGTAGAGAAGAGGAAAAGAGAAGATGGGTAAGACGTTAGATCACCACTCCGGGCAGCAGCTGTGTCCAGCCTCACCTCTCAGCAATGCAGATCTCTGGAAAACTCAGTTTTGGTGGAGTTTGTCCAAATCTTTGTAGTCAGTTTCTCAGCACAGCTAGCTTCATGGATGGGGGTGCGGGTAGTGATAGGTGATCAGTCCTTCTTGTAGATTTTCAGTGTCTTCGGTGGTCCTTTTGTCAGTCTCTTAGCATGGCTGCAGAGTGCTGGGGTGCTGATCGCCACCCTGTACCATTCATCTTTTTTTTAATTATGTTTGACCCATTCCATTTGTTGAGAGAATCACAGTCTGACAAGTAGCTATATAATTGGACATCACATCATAATAGACAGGCACACGCAGAAAGAATCAAAGCTGCGCAGGAAGCATTCTGACTGAGTGCCAGATTTCAGTGGTGGTTTTAATACTGTGTTTTGAACATTTACCATGTTATAGCCATAACTGTTACATTTTTATTCCTCTCTTGTCTTCCGGCATGATACATAACTTTCTTTGTGAATGTGGGATGAATAGAATGATAGAAACATATTTGGAAAAAAATTCAGATAGTAATGCAAAGTTTTCCAAAATTATGTTAGATCTGGGCACAATGTAACTGTACTCCTCCTCCACGAGAATTCTAAGTCAGTTTATGTACTAAATTAAAGCGTCTTGGCAGTTTTCTACCTGGAGACCAAACTTATTGGGTATGTTTTACCCAATGTCCTGGCAGAGATAGAGCAGAACAGTCCTTTCTGCAGCAGGAATTATATCAGAAAAGGTAGACAGGACCTGGTACAATCTAGGTTAAAATGCCTCTACAGGAGGCATTTGTATCGCACTGAAGCTATACAGGATTTTACTGTTACATGTTTGTATATGTAATAATGTCTTAGGCCTCTGAAAGCCAGGTACCAGGTATCAAACAGGGGACATTTAAAAAACATTACTTTTGCCCAAGGCTTGTGCAGTTCTGAGAAGTACATTAACATATATGCTGAACCACTGAAAATTAAGAATTAGCAGTTAATTATCATTTACTCTAAACAAATGTACTGTGCTTTTTTGTTCACAATATATACAGCTTTACTTCAAAAATTCACTTAGTGTCTGGGTATTTTAGTACCATTACTTATGATTTTTCATGTGTTTAGAGTAACATTAATTTTTAGCCTTTCTCTAAGTATTAACAGAGTTACATGTTAATGAATTAACAGACTCACCTTCCTTGTCTTCTTAAACCCTCCATGTAGAAGCAACTGATCAAATTTCAGTTAGTTATACGGAAAATTTTAGCTTATTGTTTAGCCAAGACTACAGAAATCAGATACAATTTAATTCTATCTATCTATCTATCTATCTATCTATCTATCTATCTATCTATCTATCTATCATCTATCTAACCTTCATGCTGAAATAAAACAGAAATAGAACAGGTATTCCTCTTCATATACTCATCAGACGGATTAAAGACAGGAAGCCTGTGCTTTGGCTGCTGGCCTCTTCCTGAGCAGTAAAAAGAAAAAAATGTGAGTGACAGTCAAAGGACCCTGTGAAGAATGCCTTGGACGTGTTCCCATAGCTGAAATGTATACAGTTACCACATACAATACCGAAACCTTAAGGAGCTTTAAAAAAAATTAATATTGTGACCAGTTCTTCTGATCTGAGATTCGGTTTGTCATTATCTTTTAAATTGTCATTCCTCATGGGGCAGCTACTTGCTAGCTTTTTCCATCCCTTAAGACTATGTGGAGGATGCTCAAAGGACAAATGCAGTTAATTCTTAACCAAGAATTCTTCAAGATGGATGCAGAATAGTCACACCCTGTTTTGTTTTCCTCCACTTTTGGAGCTGTAAATGCATGTAGGAGAGATGAAAGAAATGCACTCAAGATGCTGAATTCACATGCTGTCTTTAGACTGCCAGCACAAGACCACATAGGAACAACGAGAAATGGGAGACAGTGCTAAGGTAAAGTTCCCATACAAACAGTAAATTGTTTGAGTGGCAATGCACTTCCAAGTGTACTGGCCCTCTGTTGTACTTATTCCATACCCTTGACAGTAATGTAGCTGATTTTTTCAGCTGCTGTTCTGTAGCACATCTGAAGTGTTACTAGTTTGTGTGTTAGATGATTGCCACTGGTTTTATTACTTGCAAGACAGTTTTATAATCCAGCTGCTGACACATTAGCAATAAAGGATAGCCAGACTTGTAGTTATAGCAATGACTTGGGAGGTAAGAAATCCACTCTTGGTTCGTGACTCCCTTATAGGCTTTTCAGGCAAACCAGAGTCTTTCTCCTCAACTTTCAAAGAGTAGGAGAATTAAGATTCTTGAGCTTTTCAGGAGAGAGACTGTCTTCTAATGTTGGTATACAAAAACTCTGACATAAAGACAACATAGCCTATAAGGCTTTCAGAGGAAAAAGAGCAAACAAGGATCTCAAGAATTACATGTATGAAGATGTACCACTAGTGTCAAAGATGAAACTGAGTTTAATGTGAATATATCTTTAATATTTCTAATAATATCGAAGCACAGCTTGCTGACACAGATATCAGAGGTGGACTTACTGAAAGAGATAAGTCTTCTTCCTACTCTGTATTGGCACCAACTAAATCACTTGCTGATACCATAGCAATGAACGACAGTGACCAGCGCTACAGGCTGAAGAATCATTATAGCGCACCTAAAAGTACAGGGTATAGCAAGTTAAGGTTGAAAACACACAAAACAAGCATGTAGTAATCAAAGTTTGTCAAATGGATTCATACTTAGTAGAAGTGAAGGTGTTTTCAGTAAAGATACTTTTGCTGCTGTTGGTAAAGTAAATGGAAATGTACTGCTGTCCTGTCTGTATGTCTGGTGATTTTGCTTTTGCTTTATTCACCAGTAGAATATTAGTTTGCAAAGAAAACACACTTATCTCTCCATAGTGCTATTAATGGATTTTATCTGCAGAATACTTTTGTGTGCTTAAATTGCTTAAGTTCAGTTTAAAATTAACAGTTGTAGGCTCACCTTTCAGACCTTCATTGGGCAAAGATCTTACTGAAATCTAATTTTCTATACATAACAGAAAAAGAGCAAAGAGTCAAAAGTATGGAATATTTCTTTTTATAATACTTTTACTTGGAGTAAAACAATTAAGACTTGTAGGAAATTAATATGAAAAGATGTCACAGTGATATCTGAGATAAGTGGCTGTATATGCTAAGGTGCTAAACAGAGTATGTAAAAACATTGAGAATACCTGTGGATAACTGCAAGCACAAAATTACAGCAGTAAATTTATTGATGGAGTTATATTTTCTGTTACCTTAGAATATCGGATGTTAACTATAGTCCTCTGCCACCCTGTGTGATTGTGGTACAGTATACAGTCAGAAGCAGTAAAACCTCTCATATATGTGCTGCTCACTCTATAGACATTATAACTCATACTTCCATGGCAGATGCAAATAAGGTAGACAAAATTTAAAATGTAAGTCCCAGACATGAGACTTTCTGAGTGCAGATTCAAAGAAAAGTTACTTGTACGAAGCATGCCTGGATATTACTATGAATGTATTTCTTGTTCAGTAATAAAAAAAAGGAGATTTGCTGGCAATGTGATTCTAGTTTTTGGTTTGTTAGTGGGGATGAATTGCTTTTTTGGTTGTTTTTGTTGTTGTGTTGTGGGGTGTTCTGTTCAGGTTTTTAAATAAAATCTCTTAAGAAAAGTACCTTTAAAAGATAAATTTATTCACTCTTGTAAACTGGGGTTCAAAGCAATCTCTCTGTTTATGCAGACTCCTATTCATAAAGTAGGTAGTAACAAATCCCGAACTCCCTCTCATTAGCTAGTAAGAAGTTACAGGAGTTCAGGACTTCTTAAAAGTTAAAGTCAATAGAAATCTATTTGTCTTTGGATCAAGTGGTAAAAAATTTACTACCTTTTCAGACTGCAATCTCTCCAAAGCGCATGCATAAAAACAGTTTCCTGCTTTCTTTCCTTCTTGTAACTTTACAGGTTGTTCTGATGGTTTCCTGGATAATATGCAAGGGAATGCATGCAAGACAGGCTGAGGGAATTGGGGTTATTCAGCCTGAAGACAATCAGAGAATCATAGAATCATTAGGGATTGGAAGGGACCTTGAAAGAACATTCCCACTCTGGGGGAGCCTTATAGTGACCTTCCAATATCTGAAAGGGGCCTATAAAAAGGCTGGAGAAGAACTGCTCACAAGTGCATAAAATGGTAGGACCAGGGGTAATGGTTTTAAGCTAGTGTAACGGGTTGAAACTAAGAAACTGCTTTGCTCCCAGGTTTTAAGGGGAAAGGAAACCAAAGCAGTCA
>JAOXOE010000874.1:11684176-11732712 GCA_028565055.1 Phoeniculus purpureus | reverse complement strand
TAGCTGTCCTCCCTTCCACTCCTTGTGGAGTTTCTTTTTGTGGGACAGCGTGTCCAGGAGCTCCTTGCTCAGCCAGGAAGGCCTCCTAGCATTTTTCTCTGCTTTCCTCTTTGTTGGTCTACATTGCTTCTGGACACACAGGAGGTGATCCTTGAATACTGACTCTGCTGTACAGATTAAGTTGCAGATCAGCAGCTGAGAGGTGTTGGAAGTATAAAAACACCCTAGGGTAGTGCAGGACTCACAAGTTAAGAAGTAAATAAATGCAAACTCAGTTTAATAAAGAAAAACAAGTAAATTCTATTCCAGACATTCTTTTATGCTGCTGATCTCTGATTGTATATACAGCAGATGTACACACATTCATACGTGTATGTATGCACCATCTTGTCAATCCCATAGAAAGCATTTATTGCTGCAATATGTGCCGTCACGTGTGCATCTGTGGAGTTACACGCCAGAAGGTAGTCTTTATAGTTCTATACACCTTGATTGTGCACTGCTGCTTTTGAACACAATACCTGTGCGTGGTTTGATGTGTCAAGAGGTGCAATTAAAAGGTGAGTTTTCAGATTAGCTATTTGTGTCTTGTAAGAATTAAAAAAGGAGACTGAGCCTTTTTGAATATTCATTTGTGTGTACACCTGCAGATCTGACAGACATAGATGTGGTTATTATTAAAATAGTCTTTCTGTAAGATTTTCTGTTCATGCGATTAGAAGAAGTGTAACCTTTGTAAGAGGTTTTCTTCAAGAATGGCTTCCTTAGGGAAAAAATGAAATAAGAAATGTTTTTATTCCCAGGCTTAATTACCGTCGCATGTAGTCTGCACAGCAAACTGCCTTTGTTTTAACAGTAACTACTGGGAAGGGTATCTTCTCTCTATGGAGAGGTGAAGAGTCGTGAGACAGAACAGCAGCCAGCCATAGCTGAGCCAATACCACAAACTAAATGAATAGGATTATAACAAGAAGTCATCAAAAAAAGATGAAGCTCTAATTTCGAGTTTCAAAAGCCTGCATTTTTCTTAAGTGCAGGGATCTTGCTATGCAGTGTACCCAGGATTTGATTTAATATCATCTGGAACAACCAGTCTAAATCAGATGGTAGTCACTGGCATTATAGTAATGTGCAACTGACATAAGCAAAAAGACCTTTCAGACTGTGTGTTGGAGTCTTTAACTGCAGGCAAAACAATTCCTCTGTTAATGCCTTAGCCTTGTGTCCCTTCTGTATCTTACAAAAACTTGTAGCATACCAACATTTTAGCTGGATTATGAAAACACTGCAGTATATTGCTTTATACAACAGAAAACACTGTTTTCTATTGTGTAAACAAATAATAACAGATATAAGTTCACTAGAAGTCTTGTTTTCTTTTATATTAACTAAATCCTTTGAAGATTGTTTTGTAAATAGAGACCTGGTTGTCTTCATCATTCTCTCTTGCTGATTGAATTCTCTAGGGAACAGTGAATATAACAAGATCCTGAGAGTGATACCAAGGTAATTACTCCTGTGCACATGAAATTACACGTAGAAGATACTTTAAAAAGTCCTTTCTAGATGAGATGTTTCGGAGACATGATTAATACTGATTTTTTTCAGTATTTAAGCAGGTAACTAAAGTGAGGTCAAGATTTCCCTTTATCCAAAGTTGCAGTTAACAACGTACTTCTGTCGAAGGGCCCCTTTGGTGCTGCAGCTGAGCCTCATTTACTGTGCCTGAGGGGGAGGTGGGATTCATGCACTGTAATTCATCTGGCACGCTGTGTCTGTGTCTCCATTACTGACTGGTTCAGCATGGAGGGGGAAGGATGAGGCCAATCCATTTTGAT
This sequence comes from Phoeniculus purpureus, assembly GCA_028565055.1. NCBI lineage: Eukaryota > Metazoa > Chordata > Aves > Bucerotiformes > Phoeniculidae > Phoeniculus > Phoeniculus purpureus. Next base: position 11,730,874 of record JAOXOE010000874.1, on the reverse strand, counting down.
TCAGAGTCTCAAAGAGCACATAATGTGTATATGGGCAATGATGTTCAGGCTGGCTACTAGTTGTAGGCACCCACTTTATGCCTAAACTCACAGTTTGGAGATTCTGGTTTCAGGTTTCCAGCTCCTCCTCCTTCTTGACTTCGCTTTTGTCTGTTGTTTGGGGAGGATGCATGGCATGGTGCTAGCATCATGCATGCATGAGCTAGGCATCGTGGCCATCTTGACCTGGAAATGTGATGAAGGGCAGAGATAGTGGTACCTCAAGGATCAGCAGAAGGAAGGTTTAGTGTGAGTTTCATTGTTTGCTGAAGTTGAGAGAGCCCTCCCCATGTTCGTGGCTGTAGGAATTGGTCCTCCAGGACTGGTGTGGAAGCACATGAAACAGAGAACTGGACTTTAAAATGCTTGCTGATGCTGAGGGACTTGTGCATGAACTGAATGCGCATTTCCAGAAGGTGCAAGAGCTGCTGGAAATCTCTCCCCTGTGAGTGGTTGGAGATGGCACTTTGTCTCAGTGATGTAGGAACATATTTAATCTCATTATGTCTTTGGGTTGTGTTTTTATGTGGGGTGAATTCTTTATGTGGAGTGAATTAAATGTGTCTTCTTGTTTTATTCCCCAGTTTGAGTTAGTTGTGTTTTTGCACGCAATTTTAAGTGGTTCCTGAATCTTTCCTGTTTTGTTTTTGTTTTGGCTCCTTAGCATATTAGCTAAATTAATTGGTCCATTTTGTCTCAGGTTAAAACTCTTGACATGGCATTATTTTCTTATCAGCTAATTTAAACTGTTTTTTTTTATTTAAAATAAGTAGCCAAGAGTGGTTTGAGCCCTGTCTTTCCAATGAATATAAATACTTTCCAAAGAATTCTTTGTTTCAGGCCCTGTTCTTGTATTATTATACTTGCAATATAAATAATTGAGCAGATGATGATATAATTTGCTGTCAGGTGCAAATGAAATAAATTCTTTATTGAAATAAAGGACTTAAAAACATGGCATTTAAAACCCTCCTGGAAATGTTCCTGTGCGACTGGATCTAGGGGATCCTGCTGTGGCAGGAGGTCCCTTCCAATCCCCGACATTCTGTGTCTGTGATTCTCTTTTTTTAATGTATTTCAGTGCAATTTTTCTTATCCACTTTACAAAAAGTTCCTAAGTTCAGTTGAGTTTTGCAATAAATATTTTGCCTTGACTTAATTAAAATCATCTATGAAACAGCTTCATCTCCATTAAAGCTGATTTATATATTTTTCTGGATAGTATATAATAATATATTTGATTAAAAGTTTTACTTATATGTACTTGCATACCTAGAATTTTGTGCAAAAGCCTTTCTTTTTAGTTATGCTTATTAATTAAAAATTTATTTTTTAATAAATACTATTTTCCTTTTTTATTTCTCAGTGTAATTTCTTAGATTGGATAAATGGGATATCCAGCCTTGTATAGCCTAGATTCAATGCACAGAAGTACCACAGGCCAGTATTTAGCTATTACTGATGCAGATGGCAACAGTTTAAATGACTCTGTGCACTGACCGTGTGCTCACTGGAGACTCAGTTATATTTGGAAATAACACATTAAATTGTTTCAAAACAATTGGAAACTAAATTGGCTCAGTACAAAGAGGACAACTAATTGCAAAACCTCTTCAGATTTGCTCATTCTAAATATTCATAAAAGATGAAGGCAAATTGCAAATTTGCTGGCCTCTTCCTGATGCGATCTGGATCCTGGGCTGCATGAGGAGAAGTGTGGCCAGCAGGTCGAGGGAGGTGATTCTCCCCCTCTACTTGGCTCTAGTGAGACCCCACCTGGAGCACTGCGTCCAGTTCTGGAGCCCTTATACAAGAGGGATTGGACATGCTGGAGCGTGTGCAGAGGAGGGCCACGAGGATGATCAGAAGGCTGGAGCAGCTCTGCTATGAGGACAGACTGAGAGAGTTGGGGCTGTTGAGTCTGGAGAAGAGGAGGCTGCGAGGTGACCTTCTTGTGGCCTTCGAGTATCTGAAGGGGGCCTGCAAAAAAGCTGGGGAGGGACGTTTTAGGCTATCAGGTAGTGACAGGACTAGGGGGAATGGAGCCAAGCTGGATCTGGGTAGATTTAGACTGAATGTGAGGAGGAAGTTCTTCACCGTGAGAGTGGTGAGACCGTGGAATGGTTTTCCCAGGGGGGTGGTTGTGGCCCCATCACCTGGAGGTGTTCAGAGCTGGATGAGGCTCTGGCCAGCCTGATGTAGGGTGGGGTGTCCCTGCCCATGGCTTTGAAACTGGATGATCCTGTGGTCCCTTCCAGCCATAACTGATTCTGTGATTCTGTAGTGACTTACGGTGAGGAAGGTACTTTCATCTTAAAGCCTGTGCTGCAGGTGCTTAGAACTTCTAGAAAACAATATGGATGTGTGTGACTTGGTCTGGGTGATCCTGCTGTGGCAGGGGGATTGGACTGGATGGTCTTTCGAGGTCCCTTCTAGTCCCTAATGTCTCTATGATTCTGTGATCTTTTTGGAGTGAGAGATCTAAGTATTTCTAGTAGTAGAAAATCCACTGCAGTCTGGGTTAGATTTTATAGTATTTTAACTGCTTCTCCTTTAATGAATGCTTATTATATTTTTTATGCTTTTCTTTATGTTTTAAATATGATTTTCCTTGCCCTCCATCTTTTTTTATACGACAACTATTACAAGTTTCTCAGTCCTTCAATTGTCAGGGATTTTTTTCTAATCTTTCACTCATTCTAATGACTCTTCCTTGAACTCTTTGGTTCTATTTTTCTGCATATTTGAACACTTCTCTTTGGGGACATCAGGACAGACAACAGCAGTGCAATGGGACTTACTCTTGTGTCAGCTATAGACATCATAAAACTTTTCTTTCTGATTTGGTAATTCCCTAATCTCAAAGCAGACATCAGTGCTTTGACACTATTTATCTGTAAGAATTTACTAAATCTTACAGATGTCCTGTGAAAATTTAGGTACTATGCTCAATAGCATTTTCAAGAGGCGTTATTTTCCAGGGGGAAAAGAATCTTCTTATTTATAAACGCAAATGTATGCATGCTTGGGTTTCTTGTTATACCACCCTTACCTGTGCTCAGAATATCTCTTTACTTTCTGTGACCTTCTCTCCTAGAAACTTAGTGTACATTCAGTTCTTGAAACAGGATTTTCTGTAAATTTGCTCAAGAAGCATCTATTCCAGGATATATTGCTGTGCTACAAGACACCTAGTAAAGTATAAAGCTGTCATTATTTGCCAGTATTTTTGTTCTGTGGTTGATGATCTTGGGCTTCTTTGGGGCAGGTGCTGTTCAGACACATGGACATGTCCCATGAAAGCTCCCTGTTTACAGGTATATCCTGAAGCTCATAAATCAGAGAAACACAATTTTAAAAGGAATCTGGTGATAATGGATTGTTCTAATGGATTAAGCAAAAGTGTTCTACAGTGCCATACTGAATGTACTCCAAAAGACTATGACTATTACATTGTATTTGGTTTAACTGTGATGGATTTGATTCTTTGTATAGCATTTCATGCTGCTGTGTTTTATAGTGCTAGCTAAAAGGTTCCTGATAAGACAAGAGTGTTTTGGGGTTTTTTGGTAATGGCTGGTTTTATAAGACACCAGACTGACAGTTATGCGTGGGAAAGGTTTGTCTCAGAATTGTTGATGGGCACCAGTGAGGCGGTGCTCTGGTCTTGATGAAGACCATGAAGCCTTCCACCACTCTGAAGTGAAATCAGAGTGCTCAGCTGGCTCCCTGAAATGCCTGTACACCAATGCATGCAGCATGGGGAATGAGCAGGAGGAGTTAGAAGTCTGTGTCCAGTCAGGTGATTATGATCTGGTGGCACTTACGGAGACCTGGTGGGACAGCTCGCATGACTGGAATGTGGTCATGGATGGCTGTGTCCTTTTCAGGAAGCACAGGTCAGCAAGGCAGGATGGTGGAGTAGCTCTTTATGTGAAAGAGCAACTGGAATTTATTGAGTCCTGTCCAGGGGTGGATGAAGAGAGAATTGAGAGTTTGTGGGTGAGGATGAAGGGGCAGGCTGACATGGTGACACTGTCATGGGTGTCTTTTACAGGCCACCAGATCAGGACAAGGAAGTTGATGAGGCCTTCTACAGGCCTCACAGTTACAGGCCCTGATCCTCATGGGGTATTTTAACTATCCTGGTATTTGCTGGAAGATCTACTCAGCCAGCCACCCACCCACAGTCCAGGAGGTTCCTCCAGTGCATTGGTGACAACTTCCTGTTGCAAATGGTGGAGGAGCCCAGTAGGAGAGGAGCGCTGCTGGATCTTATACTCATCAACAAGGAGAATCTGGTTGGAGCACTGAAAGTTGAGGGCAGTCTTGATTGCAATGACCATGAGATGGTGTAGTTGAGGATCTCATGTGGGAGGAACAGAATATGTAGCAGAATCGCTACCCTAGACTTCAGGAGGGCCAACTTTGGTCTTTTCAAGCAATTGCTAGGGGAAATCCCATGGGACAGGGTACTGCCAGGTAAAGGGGCCCAAGATAGTTGGTTAACATTCCAAGACCACTTCTTTGAAACCCAAGATCAGAGCATCCCAACAGGTTGGAAGTCAAGGAAGGGAATCAGAGGACCTGCGTGGTTAAAGAGGGAGCTGCTGGGCAAATTCAAGAGGAAGAAGAAAGTCTATAGGTCATGGAAGGAGGGGATGGCCACTTGGGGTGATTATAAGGCCCTAGTGAGAGAATGTAGGGATGCAACTATGAAAGCCAAGGCCTTCTTGGAGTTAAACATTGCAAGAGAGATCAAGGGCAACAGAAAGGGCTTCTTCAAATACATTGCAGGTAAAACTAAACCTAGAGGGAATGTAGGCCTCCTGCTGAATGAGGTGGATGCTCTGAAGACAGAGGATACAAAGAAAGCAGAGATACTGAACACCTTCTTTACCTCTGACTCTATGTCTGGGGTCTGTCTTGATATCAGGCTCCAGACTGCTGAGACCCCAGAGGAAGTTGAGACAAGAGAGTAATTTGCCCTAGTTGATAAGGACTGGGTTGAGCAATCTGGATGTGCATAAATCCATGGACCTGCTGGACAGCAGGGGCCCTGGTGGACAGCAGAATGACCATGAGGCAGCAGTGTGCTCTTGTGGCCAAGAATGTCAACGGTGGATCAGAATGGAGGTGGTTAGCAGATCCAGAGAGGATGTCCTTCCCCTCTGCTCTGCCCTGGTGAGACCACATCTGGAAACTTGTGTCCAGTTCTGGGCCCCTCAGTTCCAGGAAGACACAGAACAGCTGGAGGGAGTCCAGTGCAGAGCCACAAAGATGATGGAGTGGAGCACCTCCCTGATAAGGGGAGGCTGAGGGAGCTTGGTCTCCTTAGCTTGGGGAAAAGGTGAGGGGTAACTTCATTGATGTTTACAAATATGTGAAGGGTGGGTGTCAGGAGGATGGAGCCAGACTCTTCTCAGTGTTATCTAATGATAGGACAAGGGGCAATGGGTGTAAGCTGGAACATAGGAGGTTCTACATAAATATGAGAAGAAACTTCTTGACAGTGAGGGTGACAGAGTGATGGAAGGGGCTGCCCGGGGAGGTTGTGGAGTCTTCTCTGGAGATGTTTAAAACCTGCCTGGATATCTTCCTGTGCAACTTGATCTAGATAATCCTGCTCTGGTGGGGAATTGGACTCGATGATCTTTTGGAGTCCCTTCCAATCCCTAATGTTCTGTAATTCTGTGAGCAGTGTTTGGCACCAAGGCTGTGTTTTGTCTTTTTTCGCTTTTCCATCAGCAGACTTAGGGATGATTCAGGCTATCTGACCCAAAGTGACTGAAGGGGTATTCCGTACCAGATGACATCAGCCTAGACATAGAAGGGAAGACAAAGAAGTGGGGCGAGGCATTTGTTGAGGGTATTTGTCCTCCAGAGCAACCACTACATGTATTGAAGCCCTGCTTCTCGGGAAAGTGGCTAAACATTTCCTGCTGATATTCTTGTGGTTTGTTTTCACACATGGCCTTTGCTTTTGCTTTATTAAACTGTTCTTCTCTTGACCCACTAGACTTCTGTGGTATTTCTTCTCTCCTGTCCATCTTAGAAGGGTAAGTGGGCTCCTGGTCTCCAGCCAGGGACAAACCCCCACATATGTACTCACAGTCATTAAAACCCTCTTTAAATACAGTAGATTTATTGTCTGTAGACCTGTTAATTGACACTCATTGGGTAATTAAATTTAATTGTTCATAATCAAATCTCTCCTCAACTATATCACTATATAAAAATCTGAAAAATTTTTTTTCTTCACAGAATCTACTTCAGACTGACAGGTCTATGAGTTATTTTTGGCATCCAGTTTGCCCTCTGTAAATATTGACTTAGCAGTTCTGTTTTTTCTGTTCTTGTGAATTTTTCCAGTTCCAGTTTTTGAAACCTTAATTACAGTAAGCTTTACCAGCTCAGCCAGTACCTGTACCATCTCTTTCAGAACACTTCAGTCCAAGTTATTCGGCTTTGCTTAGTTAGACAGATGTGCGTATTAAACTTAGGCTTTTCTTTGTTACTATCAGCAATCCTACAGTTTTGGTACTGGGACCAGTCCTATTCAATCTGTCCATTAATGACCTGGATGAGGGATTAGGGGGTTCTGTCAGGAAGTTTGCCAATGACACAAAGCTGGGTGGTGTCACCAACACCCCAGGAGACTTTGCTGCCATTCAGTGAGACCTGGACAGGCTGGAGAGCTGGGCAGAGAGAAATTTGATGAAGTGTAACAAGGGTAAGTGTAGAGTCTTGCATGTGGGCAAGAACAACTCCCGGTACCAATATAGGTTGGGGACTGGCCTGCTGGAGAGCAGTGCAGGAGAAAGGGACCTGGGGATCCTAGTGGACAGCAGGATGACTATGAGCCAGAAATGTGCCTTTGTGGCCAAGAGGGCCAACAACATCCTGGGGTGGATCTGAAGCGGGGTGTTTAGCAGGTCAAGAGAAGTCCTTCTCCCCCTCTACTCTGCACTGGTGATACCACATCTGGAGTATTATGTCCAGTTCTGGGCCCCTCAGTTCAAGGACACAGAGCTGCTGGAGGGTGTCCAGTGTAGAGCAACGAGGATGATGACGAAACTAGGACACCTCCCTTATGAGGAAAGGCTGAGGTGGCTGTGTGTCTTCAGTTTGGTGAAGAGGAGACTGAGGGGTGACCTCATTAACGTCTATAAATATGTGAGAGGTGGGTGTCAGAAGGATAGAGCTAGGCTCTTCTCAGTGTCACCTGGTAATGGGACGAGCTGGAACATAGGAGGTTCCATATAAATATCAGAAGAAACTTCTTCACAGTGAGTGTGATGGAGCACTGGAACAGGCAGCTCAGAGGAATTGTGGAGTCTCCTTCTCTGGAGACGTTTAAAACCCGCCTGGATATGTTCCTGTGTGACTTGGTCTAGGTGGTCCTGCTGTGGTGGGGGGATTGGACTGGATGATCTTTTGAGGTCCTTTCTAATCTCTAATGATTCTATGATTCTATCTGTCTGATAATGGATTTTTTTTTTTTCCACCTGAAGAGGACACTTTAAATACTGCTTAACAGTTCTGGCTACTCATTTCTCTTACTTGCAATGTACATAGTTTTCTTTCAGTATTAATTCAGAGTCAGAAATCAAGGGGTCAAGTGATACCCAATTAATTGAGAAAACTTTAATTAGGCTGCCACAGATGAATTAGTATCTTTTGCACAGGAAAAATGAAACAGCCTTCCTAATTTTCATTATGAATGTCCTGTTTATAACTAATTTTTTGCTACAGATGGGGTTTATTTCTCCTAAATCTAACATAGAAGAGCTAGAGAAGTGATCTTAGATGTTAATTTCAGAATGAGAAGAGTCTTATTTTTTGGAGGGACATGTTTCCTTTTGCTGTCTGTAAAGGGCTTTAAAGAACTAACTAATTCTTGTGGTTTTGATTTGTAGGTGACACAGGGTAGGTGCCAAGCTGATCATCTTTCTTCAGATACAAAAAGGGAGGAACTAACAAGAGAAGCATCATCTAGATTTCAGATCTTAAATTTTGCTGTTCTAAAATTAGGATTTAAGACTGACTTTTTACAGATATTGTTTGCCTTTGATCTTGTTCACTGTTGACTTCAAGTAAAAAAGGGAATATATCTTGTAAGAATAAGGTAATAATTTGTTTATATCGCACCTGACATCTGAAAGTTAATTTATTTGTGTTCCAAATGGATTCTGTAGCACATATTTGATACTCTAGCAGTGTGCACATCTCTTCTTCTCTGCTGAACAGAGAGTGTGATTAATGTGGTCAGGACTAATTATGGTCAGAACTACATAAAAATTGAGGGGTTTTAACTTACCAGTTCACCTGTACTACTTCTTATCTACCAGTTACAGAAAACAGAAGGTTGTGACTTCCTTTTTCTGGTTCTGCAGTACAAGTATATTTGAACATTCTATGAAGAATCATTTTAAGAGGAAAGGGAGAGAGTTACTGAAGAGGTCTTTTGAGGGAACCTTTTAGATCTTAAAGATATAACTGAATGAGAAATATGCAAAGGAAGCTACACAGCAAAACAAGAATTTGACTGAGAAAAGAATCAAAATTAAATTTTGGTATCTTGGGTATGTTTTGGTGTCTGATTCTTTTGTTTTAAGAATTTCCAATACCACCAAATACTCTGCAAATCTATAGGGACAAACTGCTGCTGTGATTTCTGAAAGGTCATTCAGATTTTGATAGAATCTATTGTAGTAAAAAACCAGACCACCACCAAAAACCAGTCATCAAATGAGCCCCTTGGGTGCGTATTTTATATCACAGTATTGTAATTACTGATTTCACAATTATTCTTAGCTTTTTAAAGTTTCCTTAACATTCACCATCCACCTTCAGTTCTAAATTACTGCATATGGTAATAGGTAGCCTTGTATTGCCATAACATGACAGTGTCTTAAGACATGAATAACTATGTACTGTATTTACATGGTACTTACCTTATGAAGGGATTATTGCACAGCTATTCATTGTATCTTTCATTAAAATTATGTAAGTTTCTAGGGGATCCAAATTTCTTTTTAATTGGAAAAGCACTTTTGGAGTTGATTTTTGGAGTGATTTCTTAAGTATAAGCCTTAAAACTTCTCACTCAAAGTTACTCTTTCAGTGAGAAAGCCAGTGGCACAAATAATACCTGTGCTTTTTTAGTTTAATTTCTCCTCTGTATCAAGCTCTGTGCTGCAGTTGTGTCCTGCAAAGATACTGTGGCCATTTATGTTGTTTTAAACAGAATTATGGAATTACTGGAGGAGTTTATTGATGCAGGTATCTTCTCTGAGTCTGGCTTCTCAAGGTTCAGTGTCTGATCTTACGCTGTCGGGTGCTGAGACTATTTGGAGGAGACTTATGCTACGACAGCGAGCAGTAGATGGCAGTGCTGTCCTGCGGCAGTGCTGGGAGAGGGATTACCAAAAATTTTAAATAGTCTGTAACATGCCCTTCACTACATGTCTCATGCTGCGACTTTAATAGTCAGGTTAAGTGGTGTTCTATCTGGAATTAGGTTAGTTCTCAGAAGACAATTATCAGTGTAGAAATTCGGAGGGAACAGAATGTTAACTTATTTACAAAGAGATACTAAGTGCATATGTACTCTGCTTTATCCATGATCCAGACATAAAAGAGCCTAACTCCAGCATAATTCCATTGCAAATGGCATGAGAAGTCACTGTGATATGTACTCGCCTAACCTTTTTTGTCAAGGGGAGTTGTTTTCTACAGAAACAACTGTTGGTTCATGATGTACAGTTAATTCCTGTAAATCTCCCACTTCCCCTTATTGAAACATCTTCACAGTCTGAAAACTTGATGACTCATAGTTTATCAATCTTCTGAGTCTTAAGTCAAGACCAATCTCTCGTGGTTTTGCTAGTATCAGAAATCTTTGGAGATTTACTTTCTGTTCATCCGTGACTGTACTCTGAATTAGATGATTACTTGATCGCTTTTTTTTGTCTTAAAGAGCCATCTGAGTGCAAAATACATTTACTATGTTTCCCCCACCCTTTTATTTATTTTTCTTTTGAATGTTAGTGTGATAGAAAAACAAAAGTATATTTAACCTAAATCACAAAAAAGAGTTACTAGAGTTGGCTCTTCTGATGACGTGTTAGCAGAAAGCTTCTCAGAGTATTACTCTTCATAACACTTTGAACTTGTTTGTCTTCTGAAGTTTTTATTAAAAGCCATATATGAATTTAAGCCTCTTTGTTTTAAGACAATTGTAAAGATCCATAGAAGAAGTGAATTAGATGGCTTTAGAGCGTGTTTTTACAGTTGTATTTCCGTGATACATAATAGAATAGCTGTTGTAACCTCATAACTGCACCCCTGCAAGTATTTCTGCTTTTTAAAGTTAGACTAAGAATTTTATTAAACTGTCTGTGTTTGGAAATTTAGTTCTAGTGAGTTTTTGTATGTTTGTTTGCAGATTTACAGGATTTTTGTAGGTTTTGTAACCTATAAAACTAAAAAGTTTATTTTTCTACAGCAATGTTATGAAATGCTATATTAAGGATACAGTATTTTAGCACAGGCTGTTCTGTTTTGGGGGAATAAGGAAAATATTAGCACCAGACTACAAAACATTAAAATGCTGTTTGAATAGTTACTTCACTTGCATTGTCCTTTTTCAGTTTACAGAGTCAAGTATTTAAAGTAACTAGGATTGTGGTATTGCCCAAATGTTTTTGGCATGAAATACTCCATGTAAGTACTTAGGTTGCTTTGAGAAGATCAGATAAAAGACTTAAATGCTAGAAGCTTGTATCAAAATGGTTGTTAACACCTACCTTTGCTTTCTTCAGCATCTACAAACTGGCTTCATACTTTTCATACAACTTTTATAGAAAGATTAAATATTTTAGTAAACTTCTACATCATAAAAACAGAGTTAAATGGAAACTTTAGTCTCAATGGTCAGAAGGCTGGGAACAATATAATTGTTGGAAGATTTGTACTAGCATTTTAAAAAAAAAGGTAGATTTTAAGACAAAGCTAAGTGTATTGTTCAGGTTGTTGAATTTGTTAAATAATACATTACCTTAAATGAAAATTATAAGGCCTCTTGAAGGATAGTAGTTTAAAACATACCTCAGAAACTGTTGCAAGTGAGCTATCCAGAAAAAAAAATCCTCTAGTAATATTTGCTTTTTTTTTTTTAAGTGGGTGAAGATTTACCAATTTAAAGTTTGTGGTACAGCTATACAATATATTCTGTAACTTTTAAAGCTGAATCATGGGAAGCAATGCTTTGGTTTTTGGAGGTAGAAAAAATATTTGCTTTACTTTTAGTTTCTGGAATAGCCAGACTTGCTCTTATGTTTGTAATATTTAGAGAAGTTCAATAGGGGGCCCTTGGTGCTTTGATCTAGTGCCATGGCGCAGTTTAATGAGTGAGGGGGTTTCAATATTGTCTGCAATATTGCAAATTCTGCCAGCTCTTTCTTAAATAAGAAAATGCAAGATTTACACCTCAGAAACCTTCTTGTATTTCTGGGCACTCTTTTCTTTTTGAAACAGGTAATTACAAAAACCTCCGGATCAATTTTTGTAAAGGGGCACCCTGATGGGTGCCATGACTGAAGTGTGACATGAGCCTTTTCCAATACAATGGGTGGCCTAACATTCCTTGGGAAGGCCAAGCTCATTAAATATTCTCTTCTTTTTTTCTACCCTCTCCCCCTCTTCATGCACTTAGCTTGAGTTGTGCTAAGTCTGAGATTTCTTCACTGAGGACTTAGGAAAATTGCATAGAGTTCTCAGATTGAATTTTTTATGTGTATGACTTCATGATGGCATTAGCATGTGCTTTGATCCATGTGTGAATGGCACTGGGTCGCCTCTTATTGCCATATCCAGATGGTGTTACAAGGAACAAACAGTTGTGTTTTAGGATTTCTCAATAGACTGTCTAGACTGGTCTTGCAGCAGACAGATACAGCCACCCATCAAATTAGCGTTTGTCAGATTTATGGTAATGGTTCACCAAAGCCTTCCTGTCATTGACATTAAGATTTACGCCTCCAAAGTTATTTTGTCTTCTGCAGAGTGTAAAGTCTGATTGTATGTGTGTGACTATCTATGTCTAGATATATATTTGCATATATAAATTTTTAACTAAAGAGGAGGAAAGGATCTGAAGAGAAGTAATTGCTATGGTAAGAGGCAAAATTTTTAAAGTGTTTTTTTAAGAGTCTGATTCCTACAGCTGGATTGATTAGGGAAGCTTTCCCCTGCTTGTCCATCCCCTCCCTTCAAATGATAATACGGATGTTCTGTTTCAGTCAGTGTCTCCCATATGCCCTTTTTGGAAAGATAAACATGTATGTGGGTTACTACAGCTAGATTTTGCACTTTCATGTTACACTGGAGTAATATGAGCTGCTCCCTATACACAGTGGGAATAACCTTTTGACAGGCAGTATGTCCATTCTCAGTGGAAATATTTTTCCAAGTCTGGCCAGGGCTCCTTTGATCATGCCACCTGAAATGTAAGGGTCATAGCTACTATGCAATGTAAGAACCACTGATGGTTGACTAGGGGAGAGATGATTCTGAGGACAGCATATCTAAAGTAAGCCAAATGTCATGGAGTTTGAGGTATCTTTTTGTTTTACTCTTTTAGGACACCAGCAGTTTGTATTGTAGTGGGAATGCTAAGCAGGACTGCTGGGGAAATTTTACATTAAGCTGAACGTGCTGGTGGTACATTTGATTATGGAATCAATAGGTGGTGTACATTTCAAATAGCCGAATTGCAGTGGCAAGCTTTGGGCTTGAATGTACCAGAACATGTTTTGAAAATATTTTCCTGTTACAAAGATATTTCAAGAATAGCAAAGGGAGGAATGAGATGATTAAATGATCCAGATGTTACAGTAAACTGTATATTTGGTGAAAGCTACCCTTAATGAAGAAACAGTTTTACAGAATACTTGAATTAATTTACAAGTCTGCCTGTGGTATGTGCTTTGGGAAGTCTCTCTTCTGTTTGCTAGGAATAATTATTACTCATCATAAATATGAACAAGAATTGGATTAAATGTAAAACCATTTTATAGACAACTTTACCCTCTGCTTTCAGAGTTTTTATTCCTCAGAAGAGCTCTGTAACATTGGAAGAAAGTAAACATATCTAGTAAACACGTAAATAAAAAGTAAATGTGTAAGTATTAATTGACAGGAATAGGCTGCAGGAAATCAAGAACTGGTTCTCTAGCAGGCAGTATACTATGCCCACAAAATACATGAGTGCTCCATATGTGCTGTTCTGGAGGCTCACAACCTCCAGAACCAGCACATATGGAGCAGTGTACCACTGACTGTTGGAAAAAGCAGCTAGCTTATTCTTTGCAAATCCATGGTCACAGATTGTGATGGTGTAATCTTTGTTTATTGGGTAGATTTCTCTGATTTATTTGTTCTGAACATGTTTGACTGTTACACAACTTTCCTCTGTGCAAGTTCTGTGATGAAAAGAATATAAGGTACTAGACAAACATAACTCTTGCTCTTTGCATGGAAAAGTCATAGAGCTGGTTTGTTTTCTTATTTTTCCCCTCCTTTCTACATTTTTTAGGGATATTATCTCTGACTGCTTGGACTAATAGTTTGTCAAACTTTGTCTTCATATTGTATCTTTACATGTCTCAGTGGTAGCATAATTTTCTGACTATGTAAATAGAACAAAAGAAACACTCCTAGTTTTGAATTTCTTTTTCCTGTGCTACATCTTATCAAAATCAGCACAAAGTTCTGCTGTGATATTTTAATTAGCTATTAACTTAATACAGCATTTAAACACTTGATTAAGAATTTTAACTTCACTATAGTTTTACTCGGTTTTTAACTGGATGTTATACAACTTGTACCTAAATGTATTGAATACGGGTGATGAGGGGAGTATGTGGGCTTTTTTTCAAGCCTCTTTGGTTATACTTGGTTCCTTTTTATTACTTGATCATGGCACATAAGAAAACCTTACCCTACCTTGGAGGCTGTTTAAGAATTTAGATTTTTCTTTAAGCATACTTCTATTTTGATATGATGAAAACTTGGGATGAAATTCTCATGTTGTCTTAACTTGTCTCAGTCAGCTAGAAAGTGTTACATGCACACTTTGTATTTTCAAGAATCATTACTTTCACAGTAAGACAGTGAAGTAAGCGAGCGTTACTCACTTTAGTGAGTGTGTCTTACTGATTGAACATAACTATTGCTATTGGGAGTGAATTTATCAGATATGAGCGTTTTAACGTGCCCATTGAGGTGGGGTTTTTTTTATGTGTTTTGGTTTCCTCCCACCCCCAATGTGTCATTATTGGGGCACTAAACTTAGAAAAAGTAACAGAGGGCCTAGTAACAAAATATTTTACCTGGCCAGGTTCCCAGTGGTGTGTTGTGCTGCACAAACTCTGTGGGTGCTGGAGGTTGGTGTGTTACAAGACATTGCCATTTCTGAGAAGCAAAGATCTCTGGTGCTATAGCAGACAAGCCACTCCATGAACATGAAGCTGGTTGGCAGTGTCCAGTACTGCCATCATAATAGCCAGAGATAGTCTCTCCCAGTGTCCTTCTAGAAAGAGGTGACTCACCAGTACCAGTTATCCAGCTCTGGACTTGCTCAAGCAGCAAGTCTCAGAACTTTTTGTTGAGCTTTGCATTTGGGGTGGGGTCTCTGTCATTTTATCTTTTCTAAGGATGTTTTGTTGACAATTGATTAACTAGGAAAGAAAGTGCTGCTATCACCCCTTTCCTCTGAAAGAGAGGACATAGAAGTGAGGAAGCAGACTGTGGCAGCTGATGTGTGAACCATGGAGGCAAAATGGTGGAGTGAGTGGTGAAGAGCAGGTGAGCAGCTGGGAGAGGTGCCTGCTTTGTGAGAGTAAATTGAAGCCTGCCTGTCCCTGCCAGCCCAAATGTGGCAGTACTACAGCTTGTCTGTCCTGCTGCTGGATGCTGGCTGGGCCACTGCTTGCATCTGAACTGCAGCATGGACTCTGGTTCCTGCCCTTCATGGCCTGTGTCTGTTCAGATCTCAAGGAAAATAGAGTGAGGGGGAGACTGGAGCTGCTGGACCTGACTTTGCATCAGAAGAGAACTTATTTAGAGCCATGGCCTAATTCACTTGTCAACACATGTCACCTTCACGCCCAAATTTACAAGTGTTTTAAATCCCAGCTAGCTGATCCAGCTGGGAATATAAATTAGACCTCAGGTATTAATTCAGTTTGGCAACTTGCCTGCCACTCAAAATGAGGATGCCGAATAGATCTGGCAGTCTTTCAGAGCTGTCCCACAGCTATCTTAGAAGGCAGATGTTTGATGATTCCATTCCAGTTAATGTGGAAGAAGCTTATCTTGATACACCTCTAGAGATCTTTTCACTGGTAAGGAACAGTAACTTGCACAGTGGCTGCTGACCCTATGACTAAGCTCATGCAGGTGCTTGGGTTTGAGCACCTGGGCACAGCTAGCAGTGAATCAATATACCTACAAAGGAGTGAGCAGTCTGTGGAGGTCTATTCAAATTAGTCAGCTGTTCAGCTTATTGAGTTTTTGAGGATCCTTCCCAGTGGTAGTAGCTTTGCAAGGGCACTGTCAGCTTAAACCCTGTATTTTTTAGAAAACATTGTCACCTAAAACTTGTGTAGATGAGGTATTAGAGAAGACCTCTGTAGGCTTTGTGTTGCTTTCAAAGGACAATTAAGGTTGGAAGGAATCTTGGAAAGCCTGTTTCCTAACCTTGTGGTCACAGCAGGGTCAGCTTGAGGTTGAGTAGGTTGCTGAAGGCTTTATTCACCTTAGTCCTGGTCTTGAAAACCATCAAAGGTAAGGAGTGTAGAGCCTCCCTGGATATTGCTGGACTGTTCTAATGGGAGAAAAAGTTTTTCACTTGTATCCAGGCTTCAGTTTGTCCACTGTTTCTGTCTCCACTTACAGCTGCAAGTATCCCTTCAGAAAAGTTCCCCAGGACACTATTCATTGCTTTAGATTTTCTCAAAGATTATTCTATGTCTGTACTGCTATGGCCCTGTTAGATTTTTTGAGATTTCTTTTAGCAGAGGGTGCAAGTCAGACTGTGTGTGATTTCTGAGACTTGGCATATTTAGTATGCCACATGTAGTGTAAGTACAAGATCAATTTGAACAAATAGAAATGTGTACTTTTGGCAATATTGTTGTCTGAAACATACGGAAAAAGTGTGACGCCTGATGGATTTGCATTAACGAATGCATGTTCTGAAAGTGAGAAGTCAGAGTCCCTTTGTAAGTAATAAAGGGAAATGGATTTGTTTTTTAAAATGCTGCTTCATTTAGGACTTCAAGTTCAGGTCGTTCAGTTTCAATTGATTTTAATTTCACATAGGAAGCTTAGGATGTTGACAAAGACACAAAAAAGTCAACAGAACCAGAAAAGAGCAATGTGTAAATATGCTGCTATTTTCACATTGTAGGGCAGTCTGAAATTCGTGTTAAAATAATCTGTTGTGTGAAAAAAAGACGTCTATTTTCATCTTTCTGCTTTCCAGGTAGATTTTTTTCTTTCATTACTATCAAGTAGCTAAGTGGTGTTTTCAAGCTCTGTCGATTGATTGCTCTTTTGTTTCCTTATAGCTTTTAAGTATGCACTGAGATACAGTTTAGTCTTATGGACAAATTGCAGCTTGATTAAAATGAATTTAAAACTAGCTTAGGTTTAACATAGCATTAACCTGTGTGTGAGGTTTCACTGAGTTAATTTAGGCTAACTTGCATCATGCATATATGGAATGTAATGGAGTAATGAAAATCTACTTCTTGGTTAATCTTTGTTTTCTTTTTGTGCAGTATGTAAAAGGGGTTAAACATTTCTTGGTTGTGTGCAGTGCCACATTGCCACTTGAGCTGATTAGAGCCCACTATGACTGTATAAGGTACATTACATATTTTATTTTTAAATCAGTAGAACTCCACTTCAGAAAAGGGACATGTGTTCTTTTCCTCTGCCTGGTCTAGAAGCACTGGAGCTCTTGCTGTATTGCACAGAATCTATGGTGTCTGCTTTCTAAAGCCTGTGCCTTAGGCATTTTTCTGCAGTAGTACAAGAGCATCCTTGATGTGCAAAGCTGCATACAAATAGCCAATAAGAAAACAGAGCACCAAGGCCACAAAATATTTTCAATACAAGACTTGACTAACAAAAAGTACCGTTTGCTAAAGTGAGTATCTTCTTTAATAGAGCAGAAAACAAGGAGCAACTGGAACAGGGAGGACATGGGAATCTAAACTGTGGAATGGTCTCATTCAGCTTTGATTTATGCACTTATTTATTTTGTCTCTGTTGTGTTAAATACTTTCTACCTGGTGTAGAACAGAATTGGATAAAAGAAATCTGTCACCTTTTTTTTTGTCCCCACCCTGCTCTTCTGTGTAATGCAGCATGTGTCGCATGTTTTGTTAAGTGTTTCATGCAAATTCTTAAATACCAGTTTTATACAGTCAAAAATGCTGCAGGCATACCTGCTCAAAATAAACAGTAGTGCAATGGTGCGTTCCATTTTTCTCATCACAGGCATTGAAACTGTTCCTGTAATCACAATGGTAACGCAAAGGAAATTTTGCTGAACTCATAGTTGTTTTGTGGTTGAGACACCACCACAAGTATTTTGCTGCTGAAGTCAGCTGCTGTGGGAATGAGCCTCTCTTCCTTGGTTTGGCCCACATGGATGATCGCTCAACTGCCATCATCACAGCAATTCATGGGGAAATGGATCCACTCCCACTTATTAGCATGAAATCAGGCACCAGATCTTGGAAGGAATCTGGTAACAGACTGTCAGGCCTGATATTGGGTGAGCAATCTCCATGCACCCCTTCCCAGGGCAGGCTGCCTGTTGATTCAATTGAAACGCCTCATCCCTGGGGTGTTGTGCTTGGTGATACTCAGCCTAGGGGTGATGAATATGTGGATAACTATGCCTGACTCCACATTCCTGGAGAAGGGGTGCAGTCTCCTGGACAGCCAAAGATGGCAAGAGTTTCTAGCTACTGTTACTATGTAAGCACTAAGCATCCAGAAATACTACAAATAGTTCTCAATTAAACAAAAGAACCAAACCAAATCCCTCCTCCTTTTTTTCAGAGTGTGTTAGTCCTTTCAGTAGTCTGATTTTGTAGTCTACTGCTGTCTATAATTGGCAACTGCAAAAAACCCAACCCAAAATATATTTGCCCCCAAACAACAAACAAGCAAACCCCCTGAATGAGTGGGGCTACACTATAGACTATAGTTTCTTCTTTGTATGTGTGTTTCAGTGGGCCCCGTGTTTGTGTAGTGTGTGTTGATACTGAAAATGAAAAATGGATGGAAGCACTGACACAATTTCTGGTGTTACTCGACTACATAAAAGTACAAAAAAAGCAGTTGGAACTTACTGCAGTGCTCTAAACCCTTGTCCTACAGATTTATGAGTTTAAATGTCTATAGTAAGAAAATACTTGAATACTCTTCTCATATTTTGTCTGAATTGGAAAGTGCGGATTCTTCAGTGTTGTTAGAGCAATCTTTTTCCTTTGCATGGGCACTCAAAGAATCAAGAAAATACAGAATGTATGCTTTCTTTTCAGCTATTAGTTTTCAGTATCCATTTATAATGGCAAAAATTATGACATCAGATTCTTTAAAAACAAGTCCATGCAATCTGGTTTTTTTTTCACTGTCCTAAGGTATTAAGTGATGAAGTATGTTTTTAATAGTAGCTAATGAGCCACTGAAATAGCTTTGATTGCTGAGATTCTTTCTGGGAAGATTGATTAAATTCTTCTATATACTACAGTAACAAAATAGATCTAGAGTGAAAGCAACTCAGGAAATATTATTGGCCCATCCATCTTCCGCTTGTGATGGTTTTTACACTGAAACTAATGAATATTGCGGAAATTTGGAATGCAGCGTAGGATTGGTATGATTTTTCAAATATAGTTGGAATTTGTGGAATGATGTTAGCCATCTTGCTTGTTTTTTCACGCTACTGTGATTGGCAAAGTACTTCTTTTACAATTTTCTGGAATTCTTACTCTGCTGTCCAGAGATATAAAGTATACAGACCATGCATATGGAGATGGTCTTAATCTGCTTTAGAAGGATTAATAGGTTCAAGTTAAGATCAAAAGAATGTCCAATATATGTAACGTGTCATGTATCTTAATTACATTAAGCAAATACCTCATATATAATGTTGTCCTTCTCTTGGCATGTTAGTGATGGAAATGAGTTAAGAGTTTAGGTTCTGTATGAGCCACAAGGTAGTGTTAATTCTTGTTAACAAAGCTATTACAGCAGATGGCTTGCCAAAAATCTTAGGTAATTTATGACAGTCTAATGGTGTTAAATTCTTGGAACATATATAGAAAAGGGAAAACTTGCAGGTCTAATTCCTGAGAATGTGGGTAGCACAGAACCGTATGAGAAAACTGGTAAGTTGCAGTGCAAATTCACACAGTTGTTTGCTATGTTCAGTTTGATTTAGTAGGGTGTTTCATTGCAATTAGAAGTTCACCAATTCCTCAAGGAACCAATGTGCTTTTATGTACTATCCTGAATGAGAATTTCTGTGGTACCTGCCACTGTTTTTGTTTAGTCAGGTACCACAAAATTATTTTCTAGCAGAAAATTTTTGAAAGTACTTCACTCTTCTAAAATTACACATGAGCTGCGTTTCTTTTCCAAATGAAACATGCATGATCATGTAATTGTGCAATCACATCATGTGGCTTAAGCAGACCCTTACCAGTTTATTTTTACTGCAGCTGATCTTTCACACAGCATGACTTTTCTGATTCTTCTGAAGCCACATAGCTTCAGAATTATGAAATGAAGTCCAAGTCACATGCCTGATACAGTTAGACTGTTCTAAAATGTTTATACTCTCATCCCTTTTTTCTGTGCTGGTAGGTTCAGTAAGGAAATTCTTAATTTCTTGCTTCACTATTATTTCAACTGGAATCTGCGGTATATCAAGCTATCCCTGAAGGGTTTTCTTCTGTGTTTATATGACACACAAGAAGAATTTTTGTAGGAAATACCATGGAATAATATGGGTGATGGAGTAGAAAATATGTTGCTATTAGGCTGGAATGTAAGGCTTAGAAGAAGAGAAAAGCAGGAGACTTCAGGAAGAAGAATTCATGATACTTTTGTCATTAAAATACTTGAATGTGCTTGGAAGTCCAAGTAGGTTTTAATGTGTTTACAATGGACTTCATATGTATGCTTCATGCAAAAATATCTACCTGGCTTCATACCATTCAACACTGTGCTTATTGCTGTCACTGTGATGTTTGTAATGTGAACATTTCCAAATCAATTTATGGTCTGTTGTAACCTTATCTTCATCTTATTTGTAGAAGATTATTTTTCCTAGGATTTTTATTGGGGGTAGGACTTAACTGTTTTTTTCCATTTAAGGCTGCGTAATGCCCCGATCTGAAATATCTTCAAACATCTAGACTACAGCTTAATAGTTCATTTTGATTGCTGTTTCTGGACAAGAATCAAATATGAGACTTCTAAGCTCAGTTTTGTCTGTTTACAATAAATTCCTTTGAATTAATTTCTTTGTGCTACATGAACATCACAATCATGTTTTATTTTTTTGTTGCCTTTAAAAAGAAAACTACCACTGAAATTTGTATTCAGTAATTTTTGTTTTTCAGACCATGTTTCTATGCTGAAGCACTCTTTTTTTTTTGAACTACATATAGGTCCAGTCAGTCCCAACCCCAAATTCCAGAATAATAACACGCAAAGGCCTGTAATTACTACTTTTCTGTAGTGTATGAAACTTACACTCTTTGCTGCTTTACACACACTGCACTGCGGTTTGGATCACATTGGACTTCAGAGGTATTTCATTGGAAGTAATACATGAATACAAACATAGTTTTCCATTTTCCTGTGAGTATTCTTGGGGGTTTTTTCAGTTCCTTGGCTGAATTTTATGTTCAGGCTGACAGTATCCTCAACTTTGTGAGGTTAGCTACATTTAAAAAACAGGTTTCATAAAATTGGTTGGCTTGTCTTGAAGACAAAGCTAAACAATAACCCAACTGCTGCTAGTTTGTCAGTTAAAAACGGCAATGGCATCTTAGTTTTGGAAATCAGTTTGCCTCATGATAATCAAAGGCCTTTCGCTTCTTTTTAGGAAAACACATTTAGATTTGTAAATTTGGGACAACGAATATTCACTACAAGTTCTTAAGTTTTGCTTCATATTGAACTGTCTGCTTGAGTGCTCTGTTATTTTCCATCAAAACACCTGTGGGTTTAGAAAGTGCACTTAATTTTTTAAAAAATCTGAGTTTTTTTAGTTTCCTGTGGTAAGGAACTTGGAAAATTCGATAGGAAAATAGTAGCTGTTAATGATTTTTCATATCTGAGTAGTGTAGTTAATAATGGCAGGAGAATGTATTCTGCATAACTGGATGAGGCTTGAGGAGTGGTCAGACTTAAGATTTGTATATGTTGCTCCATATTTTTTCTAGTTCTGTTTGTCACCATTCATCACTTGAGGAGAGTGATTGACACAACTTGCAAGTGCTCCAGCTCCTCTGTTTCAAGAGTTGCAGGGGCTTGTACTTTACACTGGGCACAGGAAATTTTGCCTCTTCCCAGAGGATAGCAAACCACATGGTTTTCTCATTTATATAAACTTTATAAATGGCTTTTATGAAAATCAGTAGGAAAAAACAATTCTTTTGCAGGCAGCTATTTCAGTTTCTAATATTTCTGCTGTCAACCTGCATAGCTGGAAATGACTCGAGTCTTGGAGGGTTTCCTCTTTTTTAATTTGGCTTGTTCAGTATCTAACCAGAGTCCTCTTTACTTTGCAAATCCAAGCAAGTTGTGTGTAGAGCGAATGGCCCACTACCAACTCTTAACCTGTTGGGCTGCAGAGGCAGAGTTTTTCCTGCTCTCTTTCCCTGCTTATATAGAATCATAGAATCATCAGGGTTGGAAGAGACATCCAAGATCATCAAGTGCAACTGTCAACCCATAGACACTGTGCCCACTGTGCATTGCCTTCTCTTTCTGATTGGCCTTGCCAAAGCATGATTTGTGATGGTATGCTTTTGTAATGATAAAGTTGGTAACGTGAGTTAAAAAATTTCTTGCAAGGATGAGGAAACGTGATCATTTACATGTTTTCAAATAAAGAGGACTGTTAAGATAGTAAAATACTTGCAGTACTTTTTCAGTTACTGTGATCTTTATTTGACACACTTTAGTGCACTTTGTAAGTTTATTACTCAGTTATGTAATCATAAAATGGTATGATACATCCTGTACTTTATAATATCTTTTCACTGTTATAAATTGCTTTGGAGAAATACTTGTGGGCTGTGAATACTTCCTCTTCAGTTAAGAAGTCACTATGGCATGAGAAGAACTGTATGCATCTCTTCTCATACTCAATACGTTCCTTCTGCTTCAGAAACGGTGATAATGTAGGTAGTTGGCAGTTACTGAAGTTTAACTGTAAAAGTTGTTTCCTTATCATACCTTTGTATTACAAAATCTTACCTTTGAGTTAATTATTACAGTTCTGTAATAATATTTCAGCCCTTGGTGAAGTGAATGTAAAATATAAACATAGAGGCAAAAGTAGTGATCTGCTTTTACAACTAATCATGTCTTAGTTCCTAATAGACAGCTATATTGCATTTCTTAAGTCTGATTTCCTTCATTGTCTGTCTCTGAATAATACCACCAGCTCTGGATCGCTAAAGTTTCTCTGATAGACTTTCATCATTATTTTGCCTGATCCTAAGTAAAATCTTATCTCTAGCCAGCAGAAGGTGGTGTTTTCCAGCTTGGCAAGATGTATGCTGATCTAGAATAAATGGTAGAGTTTTTGTTCCAGTAAGAAGTATTGAGTCAATTTTGACTCAGGTGTCTAGTGCCTCCTTAGAGTAACTATTAAATCTCTCACAACTGTATATTGAATCAGGTGAGGAAATGAGTACCCCTGAGCTATACTCAGTTATCTGAACAGCAGGTTGAGTTTATTTCTACTTGGATTTATGGTTGTAATTCAACATCATAAGGTATATTCCTAAGTAACAATCTCTTGCTTTTTTAACTTTTCTATGGAAAGTAGTAGCATTGGGAAAGTGATGGCAGAGGAAGGTTTCAGGCTGAGAGCTTTTACTCCCCTTCAAAAGCCTCTTGCATTTGCTAGAGAAAAATTTGAAAAGCAGGTCTGGAAGAAAAAGCACATCTATCCCACCAAAAAATATTTCTGGTGTAGTGACACATTCCTGTGGTTTTTAAGTAACTGATAGAAAGTGGTTGTAATTTCACCAGAACAACTTATGGCTTGGGCAGTCTGGACTACAGAAAGGGCATGCTGAAATACCCATTGAGTATGTGTAGCTGTGTGTCAGGCCGTTCTGTTCAAGGTCACAATACTCCTCGTTTTCACAAAAAAATAAAGCTCCTGTTTTCCAAGAAAGCTGTGGTTTTTCAAAGCCGGTTTAACCTCTGTGTGTGTCCAGAATTTACCTACAAAATATTATTTACTTTTTTTTTTCCCCCTCAACCTAACTCAAGTAGATGAATACGTATGGGTCAATGTGTAATAAAGAATCATGTTTGTGGGGTTGTGGTGCGGAGTGTTTCATTTGGTTTTGTTGGCTTTTTTTTTTTAACAGTGCGAATATGTGAATAGCTTGTATTTGCAATTGACCGTTGGTCTGTATGATCCGCTTTTTTCGCTGCCGACTGAGAATCCCCGTCTTAAATTTAGTTGTGTGCACTAAACATTGAAACACTGGAAGCAAAGCTCCTCTTTATGACAGTTTAAAGACTGTGTAGTCCTTGATCCATGCATGCTCAGCAGTGACAGATTTGACAGTTCTGATTTTACAGTGCTAGATGAACAAAGTAGCTCATAGAGGCTTAATCAGCAAATAGATTTGTGACAGCTGAGAAACTGTGGTAGATGTAGATACCTAGCTGCAAAAGAAAAAAAGCCAAACTTGCTACTAGAGAGAGGAGAAAAGCAAAATGCCTGTGTTGAAACATGAGATTTTTTTTTTTCAGTGACTAAAGTTTCTCAAGCCTAACTTATTAGCAGTTTGAAGCAAAAACTGGTTTACATTTTATTAAAATTTGAAGAATGTTTAATGGTACTTGCTTGCCTTTCTCTGACTGTACATTTTGGATCAATTTTACTGTGGGGATCAGTCTTCTATTTCCTTCCACAGCACTAATGTGCTGTGCTAGCCATTAAAAACTCATATGCTATGTAATGAGGGAAAGAGAGATTCCTGTATTTTGTTTTTCATATGTCTTTTAGTCAAAATACATACCCTCTTAGAAGTTGCTTTTTTTGTAAACATACCATACTGGCAAAGTGAAATGGCATGAGCAAAATCATTCATAGGATACCTATTGAGTAAGAGACGTCTATCGTCTGCAAATACATAATGCTTCAAATTCAGCATTAGAGATTGGTAATGCCATGAACTGGTCATGGAGCACACTCATTAGCTATCACATTTCCTTCTCTGCCAACACTGGTGTAATTCTTACTCTGTTCTATAGTGTTGGAAGCCAGTTCAGTCTGTAGTGTTTCAAACAGAATTCTTTGGCCAGAAGATTTGCACTGCCTGCAAAATCTAGTTATCCTTGTTCTAATGCCCACCTCCTCCTTTTATCTAAATCATCCCATTAATTGCTAGACTCTCTGTATACTAGTAATGCTTTTCAACCTTATATTTTATGGATGTGTTCCTGTGTGACTTGGTCTGGGTGGTCCTGCTCTGGCAGGGGGATTGGTCCCTTCCAATCCCCAATGATTCTATGATTCTGTTTAAATGTGAACTGCATAGGCTATGTACTTAGTAGCTTTTTTTGCATCAGCCTCTGTCTACTATTATCTTCTTTCCCTTTCCTCGTGATAATTTTAGAGTAACCAAACATTCATTGGTTTGCAATGGTTTGCTTATTGTTCTGCATGAGCAAAGAGAGAATTGCAGACTGTGACCCCTGAGCAGCTAGGCTTAAAAGTGGCAGTTGAAACTGTACTTTCCTTGTTAATGTACCATCAAACCATCACAATTTTGTTTAATTTTGTTCTATGGTGTTTTGCAAAATATTTCTTAAACTTGTTTAGGTTTTTGAGGTTTTTGCTTTAACAGTTGCTCTTTATCTCCTGCTTATTTGCTTTGGTTGTTTTGTTGTCTTTTCACTACAGATTTTCTTACTTTGACTGGTATCCACAATGTCTTTGTACTTGCTATGCTACCTCAGCTATGAACATGTTCAATAAGACTGGACTTAATAGAAAATAGTCTAGTCTGCTGTCCTTTGAGATTTCCTCTCTTTTCTCTCAGATTTGATGGCAAATGTTTGTTCTGAAATCTTTCATAAGAAAGAACAAGACATATCCTGGGGCTTAATCTCAGAGGAAACATTGCCTTAAGTTAACATTACATATTTATTTTTTTTCCTTCAAAACACACTTGGAATTTCTCTAGGTTCATTTGCTTTTTGATACACAGAGACACGCACGGCCTAGGAGCTGTTTTCTTTCAGTTGTGTTTAATGCCCAGCAAACCTGAAGTGTAGGCTGAAGCTGTGTTAAAAAGAAAGTTCTCTGGAGTTTGTCTGTTTCTGTAATGTAGCTGATAAAGTGGGTGGAAGAATTCAGGTGTTATTTTTATCAGGGATGCATTAACTGGTATTATCTGAATCCTCCTTTGGACATTCTGGCAATCAGTGCATGAAACTACACCTCTCTTGTTTGTCACACTTGGCCATTTCTCGTACTTTTCCAGTTGCAGTTCAAATACATTTGTTTTTGCTTATTTTAACATATGTTTTTTTGAGACCGTATTTTGCTATATAAGTGCTAGTGTATAGCTTGCACTAATACCACTTTACACTTGCTGATGGATTTTACTCTTCTAGAGTCATTTGAATTTGCCCAGCAATTTCAGAGTAGGACAGCAGCAGTAGCTTTTTTTTTTTTAAATGTATAGAATACGATGAAGGTTTTTATTTACCTTCTTTATCTAGTTTACATCTGGATTTTTCTTTGCACGTGAAGTATTTCTCTAAGTTTGTTTTTTTGAGGTTCTCTGACCCATTTGGGCAAGTATTTGGGTGCATCACTGCAGTGTTTCTGTACATCCTTGAGTTTATATTATTACAGAACCAGTACTATGTGTGCCATGTATATAAAAAATTGATGATCTGTGTCTTCTGTACCACGTCAGGGAGAAGAAAGAAGAAAGTGGTGCTGTTGGATTTAGGTGACACGTAATCGGCTTTAACTAGAAAAATTGAAGAACACCTAGTGCTCTGTATACTTCTTTCTGGTTCTGTGAACCCATGTGAGCTTATAGAGAAAACAAGTAATTATGCCTGCTGAACCAAATAAAATTAAAAAGAAGAGTGTTCTGTAACCCACCTTGTAACACGTGTGAACCTTAGGAAAACTTGTTATGATGTGTATCAGAAACATTAAAGGGATGATTATTTGGAAATCTGAAAGCTGTAAGTTTTGGGTTATTTCTTTTGTGGTGGATAGTGAGTGTGGTGGGGATAATAAAAAAATAAAATCTCTACATATCTTTCATCCTTAATAAATATCAGAAGAGATAAAAGGTGCACAATCCTTTTTGCACATTTTAGTAGTGCTCCTACTGCCTTTTCTGCTGGTATTTTCAGTGACTCTTGGGCTTTTTTAGTAAGGTTGTGTTTCCTTAAGTTGTGAAACAAACTGTTCACAAAGGCTTTTGTTCATCTTTTTTGTTGCCTTTGTCTCTTGCTGTTACATGTGAATGGACTGATGGGTTGAAAGAGATGAGTTACTTTTGTGCAGCAGAACAAATGGAAAGCAAACTGTCAGAGAGGAAACAACTTGAGCAATAATTCTACACTTGATGAAACCTAGAAGTGTCCGACAACCCCCTTGGAGCTTGATTTGACACTGCAGTGAAGTGAGTGATTGTCTTCTCCTGTTCAGAGTAGCATTTGTGCGAGAGTTTAACTGTTGTGCTGACTCAGCATTGGTTTCTTATAGCCATATGCCATTCTATTTTATGTAGGCTTTTAAATCATTACACCATACCATACTGAATATCTGAGTACATGCATGTTTTTCTTCATGCTTTATTCAAACACAGTGTGAACAGAGTGAGAAGCCATACTTCGGCTTTGTTCTTTCATATATAGATTACAGTCAGAAAAGCTAATTTTAATTTTGGAAAAGAGGTTTAATTATTTGTTCTGGCTGATGGTATGGAAAGTACTTCTATTGCCTTAAATCTTTCCAGGGAAGGTATGCTTTTGACTGCTTTTGTCAAGTTTTTGATTCCTCAAACTCTGAACTTCTGGGTGAAGCTTTCACCCAAGAGTAGTCCCTAGTCAGATATGACAGACCTTCTCCTGCTTTCTGCCCAGTTTCTATACAAAGAAAGATACGGTCTTCATCCTTGTGCAATGTGGCAGGCAACAGTTTGATCATCAAAAATTGTGTTGAAAACTTTGTGTTCCTTGAGTGGTGAAGAATTTATTTTCATGAGGAATAGAAAAGTTGTTCTAGGCTTTGGACAGGACCCAACCCACTGTGATTGTAGTATCATTATGTAAAGGAAGAATGCATCATGACCATGAAGTCTTTTGAAAGGATATGCTCTGACAGTCAGTGTCATATCTGGCTTGTCAGAAGTCACCCAGGTCTTTCTTCTTGACCTTATTTCCTGCAGGCCTTCTCCACTAGTAGCGACATTGTTGAATATGCTGAGGAATGTCAATTGTGTGGTTTGGGTGCTTGATCAGCTGGTGTCTACACAGGGATGTTGACAGTCACTTGAGCTGTGACTGCTCCTTTTAAGACATCAGAAGCATGTTTTCTCTGAAGTACTGTTAAGTTTTTGACAGGGAGTTGGTGAATCATTTCAACCAGTGAATCCAAATCTATTTCTTTCTTAGTGGTCTGAAAGGAGAATTTGAGTTTTCTGCTACAAACAATGCATTACTATTTTAGTGTTCTGTAAGAGTTCTGTAGTACAAAACATCACCAAGACTCTGTTTGCCCTATAAAACTACCTGAGACAATTGAGAATTAGTTTTCCTTGGTCTCATTTTATATTATCCTATATTTAATGCCATATACTTGTTTGTCTTCTTGCAGCACAGACTGGTATAAACTTGAAGACGTGGGAACATGTAGAGGAAGAGTGATTTTGGGTTCAACCAATGTGCTAACCATGCATTCATTAAGATGGGTTACAGAAAATGATTATTTTTTTCCTATGATGTGAGTGCTGTGATAAGTTAGCAGTGAGCAAGCATCCTGCTGTTGGGATTTTGGATCATCAGTCTGTATTAGGGCAGAAGAGAATGTGTACAGTGGTCACTATTTTAACGAGATTGTAAGTTCTCAAAGAAGGTGACTAGTTGTGTTTTTAGCATTTTCATCTGTGCCAAACATCATTTCAGGGTGTCGGTGGCTGTGTGAGTACCCAGTTATCTCAGTATCCACAAAATGAACAAGTGATCTTTTAGGTTTTGTTGTCTTTACTGTTAACATAGAGATGAAGAAGAGATTTATCAATCTGATGGTTTGAAAACATGAAAGCAGTGTCCCTGCTTGTGTGTCTCAAAATTAGTAGTTTTTTCCTCTTCCTCCCTGTTTTTTTTGAACTGGAAGAAAACCACCTGTGTAGCAGTATGGAAAATGGAGAGTCTGCAGCTTTAGCTCACATAGTCAAAAGCATATTGTACTAATTTATCATAAACATATTCATACAGTTCAAACATAGTTCTCTTATTTCTTTATCCATTTATCTAGCTATTTTTTTTTTTTTTTTGCCCTCCCTTCTAGCTGCACATAGTTTCATTCAGGTGCGTTTAGTAGTTTGTTACTGGCATTCAATTCAGTGCTGTTTTGAGTTACTTTCTACCCTTAGTATTACGATACTGTGTACCTTGTGGTTTTTTCCCCTCACCTTTCATATTGTTTCTTTGTGCTTTGAGATTTCTTGGTGTTTATGTGATCTCATATAGCATCTAAGCTAATGAGCCTGCTGTATGAGCTTGATGTTTTCTAACCATATCTTTGAATTTTCGTCAATGGCTTCAGATCAATAACCAGCTCTCTGGATATGAGTGTGTGCTGGGTCCTAGAAGTCTATTTTTTAACCAACTTATCTTTCAACAAAAAAAAAAAAAATAAGGGGAGACCCTATCTATAAGTATAAGCAAGAGGGGGCAGAGTTATGGTTGAGCTTTCAGCCTTAATTCAGGATTTCAAGAGCTCTGAACGCTTGGTTTGTTTGCATTAATGTTGCACTAACTTAGGGTATTTTTGCATGAGAGTGTGTGTGTTTAACCAACTAAGCATGAAATCCCTCGCTTCTGTTTGTCCCTATTAAATAGTGACAACAAAAGAAACAGACAGGAGATGGGTCCAGAACAAAGCAGAAATAATGGAGTATTTCACCCCAAAAAGGAGAGTGAAACGAGAAGTACAATGAGTAGGCAAAGACAGACTCAATAGCTGGAGGCACTGTAATGTGTTGGAGAGAGTAGTTATTCAGGGATGTTTGCTGCCCAGAGCTTCAATCTGTGATCTCTCAGCAGCACTTATATCAGAATTGTTTGGCCACCCCAGCTACAGACTCAGTATTTAATGCTTTTCCCAGAAGAAATCTCTGTATGTCTTTAAAGGGACACTGTCTAAGATTGTCAGCTCAAATGCTGATCTGTCTGAAACTGGAATCGTCTGGTTGGGATAGAAATCCCTAAGCAGGAGCAGGACTGGCTAACTTCTTCCTTTAGCTCTTGCATGTGATTGTAGATGCACATGTAGCTTGCATGCACACGTAGAAACAGAATTAATCCAGAAGTGATGCTTAATGTTGTACAGTTTTCTGTGGACTGCAGCATTTAATTACTCCCAGTTTCCTGGATAGAGGCATCTGTTTTTTCAAAACTAACTTAATATATTTTTGCAAGATAATGTTTTCAGTATTTTAGAATCTGTGCATTCTTTAAAATAAATACAAAAATAACTGCTGACTGTCGCTGCATGCTTCTTTGCTTGCTTCTTTGCCCCATCCTGTGGGGAGATTTGAGTGTGATGGTCTCAACATTCATGAAAACAGACACTTTGTTTAATGTGCCTATCTATTTAAAGTGAGTAAGGTCTTACCCTGATAGGATGAAAGTGGTCTAAAAAGTATCCCTTTTTTGTTCTAGCAGTGGAGCTGAAATATGTGACTGTATGTTTCAGTGACTATACCACCTAGCTCTGTTTGACCCTACATTTACAGCAGTCAAATACTTTTTATCTGTTGTCTCCAACACTCTCTCCAAGTGGCCTCATTTGGGTCAGAGATTGTTTTACAATTCCAAAAAGGCAGCCTTTTACTAGTAATTCACTCATTGAGTAAAGCCAGTTTGGAAATCAATGAGAGAGACTTCCAAGTCCATATCTGACTAATATTTCAAGACAAGTCAGGCTGTTAATTCCAGTTTCTCATGCTCTTTGCATTGTCTAAATGTAGTGGAAGGTTACACTGCTTTTGGAAAGGACTGAGTGCTAGCTGTGAATTGAACAACTTATTTTTGATGTATTTGTGATTTGCCTTGCACGAATGGCTTCATTACTCACTAATACACATTTCCTACAGTTCTATGCATTTCAGACTTCACTGTAATATGTGACATCTTATGTAGCTTTGGTGCGTGCTTTATAAAATATGTTAGGATGCATATCATGTCCATAATCAAAAGCATAATATAGGAGTTTTTTCATATAGATCAATGACCTATGAGTGTTCTACTCACAGATCTTGTGCATCTACGGGACACAGCTAGACATGACAATAGAGTCTCTCAAATGACTTTTTCTGACTTAGACTGTCCCTGATTGTTTTAGGGCCAAGTAATTTTAAGCTGCTAAGAGAACAGCAAGGCAGTGATTGCACTCTTTATATAGTGATATTTCCAATGGAAGGGATGTTCATTGAGCTTGAGTAAGGAATTTATAGTATTAAAATGTATTATTACAAGTATCCTCTAAACGTGCTGTGGATTTTCTCATGACAGCCAGTATTAAGTGCTGTATACAGCAGCTTCAATTTCTGCAGCTTTTTAAAGCTAGGTTATTTAAGGTCTGTTTTCATTCCACCCAAACAGAAATATCTACTGAAGGAAGATCAACCTCATAGAAGAACTAATAAATACAACAAAGATAGGGGGAATCATATCCAATAAAATATGAGTGGTCTGGAGGGAGCCATTTCCCTATCTTCTGGATTTCTGTATCTGCTTGTTTCTCAGGAAGTTTCATACCTAACTGTGCTTACTGTTGAAGGATGGGCGAGTGGGTGTCAGGTCTATGTATAGTGCTTGGGACATGCAATTTGACCTGGATTTTTGATCACATGTTTAATGCACAGCACAGTAAATATTTACAGACTTAGTTAAAATTAAGGAATCTTCATATAAGAGATACGGAACTTAACTGAACAGCCTGCAATCAGACAGAACTGAAGGTTATTAAACATTGTCAGAGCTGCAAGAGTCACGTCTACTTGAATAAAAACCACCACAGTGTGTGGACAGAGAAAAGCACTGACTTATATCAGCTCATCTGTTCCTATATGTTTTTCAAGATGACATCAATAAGTGGTCACAAAGATGCTGTGCTGGCAGGGATAAATTGAATCCTTTCTAAAGACTGGCTGCAAAGGGCCTGATATACTGCGTTAGGAGCTCTGGCGAGCTTTTGAACATATCATGTGGCCTTCAGCCAGATATCCATTAAGTGGAAGCTCTGTTTGAGGGAGCCTATGTTGTGCAATAAACTCAATTGGGCTTTCTCACTTAAGTACCAGAGTAGAATATTTGCTTTGGCTTCATAGAGTCTGTGCGATAAGTGTAAACTGACGTCAGTGAGTAAAGCTAGAAGGCATGCTTACTCTGTTTACTGACGTGTGCACATATAAGGGCAAACCTTCTTGAAAAAAAACAGGTTTTGAGTCAGATTGTAATCGAAACAAATGTGGGTTTTTTAAAAACTTGTTGCCTTTGTTCAGCTTAACAACTACTACTGTGTTTTTACTCCTAAAATGTTTCCTTTTACATTTTAAAAAGTGTTAAAGGAATGTTGTAACTGCACCTGAACTTCTGTTTTTTTGAACCGGTGAAGACCCTTTCAGCAGTGTGTAATAACTATCTGTGTAAGAGATTTTATTGTTTATATTCTTATTAATTTTTACTTCTCCAGGGAAAGTGAGAGATTTATGTATTTTTTACTATATCTGTGTTTAGCAAGATACATTTAATTACAAATTGTACTTTTTAACAGCTGGTACTGTTACGTAAAACACATGAAAGGTGTCAGTTGAGCCTCAACACAAGAAAGACATTCTAGTGCTGGAACAAGTCCAAAGGACAGCAGGGTTGGTGAAGGGTCTGGAGAACTAACCTCCTGAGGAGTTGCTGAGGGAGCTGGAGCTGGGGCTACTGAGTTACTTAGTCTAAAGAAATGAGGTTGAGGGGAGACCTTACAACTGTCTACAACTACCTAAAAGGAGGTTGTAGAGAGGTGGGTGTTGGTCTTTTTGGTTAATGCCTGGACTCAATGATCTCAAATGTCTTTTCCAGTCTAAAAGAGTCTATGGTTCTGTTATTCTTTCCTGTAACAATTGCTCAGGAGCTGCTCCCGTGCACGTGCACTGTTCCTGCTGTTGAGGAAGTGGATATCACCTTTCTCAGTCCAGATCTATGAGGTTTAGGTGAAAAGGCATCAGTCATATTTATGTTTTCTTATAAAGCTGTTCCGGATTTTAGCTGAGGTGGTCTATTGTTGATTTTGTCAAAATAGTAAGTTAAAGTAATAACTTACTTCTCTCTAGTATGTTTAGGTTTATAAACTTTTTGTATATAACTTTGTTGAATAAACATTTCTGTATATATAGGAAAACAGTTAACTTTTTCATTTAGTTTTTGTTTTGTTTGTTTTTCCCTACCTTGGCAGTGTTTTAGAGCACTTTGCTGCAAGGGACCACCACCGCCACGACCTGAGTATGACTTGGTTTGCATAGGCCTCACTGGTTCTGGCAAGACAAGTCTTCTGTCACAGCTTTGTAGTGAAAGCCCGGAGAATATAGTGTCAACTACAGGTAGGATGCTGACTTTATTCCATGACATGCTTTAACATTAGCCAAGGGTAACTTTTGAAACACAGTGAAGGTGGTAGTGAGCTTAAGCTTAGTTATCTTGCTTTGAAAGTTATGTAATGGATTGCTTTGAAGCTACCACTACTTATTCTTTCGATGTTTGCTCATACGTTGGGGAATATCCATGTAAAACCTCAGTTTGGAATGTTTTACAAAGTAAAAATTGACATTGTGTTGTAATGTAGTAGAACCATTTGAAACCTACGGTAACTGTGTAGACACACATTCTCTTTTACAAGCAGTCTTGTTATATGGACAGAAAAGGGAATGTGCTATAAAATAGAACAGGACAGTAGTGCTATGAACAAGCTGAGATTTATTTCTTTTCATACTTAATCAGTACGATGTTGTGGCATATGCTAGCAACCAAAGAGTAAATCTAATGAAAATATTTATTTCTGCTAAAGATACTTTCTTTTTCAATTCAGCAAAGAGATGTGTTTGTGTACTAAGGGCACAAAATCAATTTATAGAAAGTTGCAGTGGCAATGAGAAGATACATAAAAAGAGATGCAACAGCCACAGCTAAAAGGTGTCCTGGCCAAAAAATTTTAATGTACATGTGTATATAAATGAACCAAGATGACTAACACCGAAAATGGTGTTTTGATTAACCATCCTTGCCAAACCACCCCCAAAACAAAAAAACCCACCCAACCAACAAAACAGCACCAGAGAAACAACGGAAGCAAAAATGTGGAATGAGAAGGAATACCTGGCTGTAAAGTTCAAAAGAAGCCAGATTAGGTCATGGAGACAGAAGAAAT
This sequence comes from Phoeniculus purpureus, assembly GCA_028565055.1. NCBI lineage: Eukaryota > Metazoa > Chordata > Aves > Bucerotiformes > Phoeniculidae > Phoeniculus > Phoeniculus purpureus. The sequence goes on along the minus strand of JAOXOE010000874.1, from coordinate 11,696,802 downwards.
CTGGTTCTGTGACTACACTTATGTACTAAGACTGATTTTCTGAGGGAATAGACAGGAAGTGTTGTCTCAGTAACTTGCATATATGGTTACGTGGCTTCATATTGTAGCTGTGGTTCATGGGCTTCAATTTTATGATTATACCTTAGCAACCCTAACTGGTTTTCAGTCAATTTTTGTTTCATTTAAAGAAAATAAGGTTATTCTATGATTCTAACTAAGTAAACAAAATGAAACAGGTACAAGAAAATGCAAGGTTTTTTCTGCAATGGATTATTAAGCCTTCACAGTGGTGTTACTGGGAGTGTTAGAGATATAGTGCTTCATTTTGTGGAGAAGGTATCAGTGTGTAACTTGAAGCTGCATCTGGAATACTCACATCCAGTTCTGGATTCTCCAGTTCAAGAAGAGCAATAAACTACTGGAAAGAGTCCAGCACAGCGCCACTAAGATGATCAGAATGCTGAAGCATCTGCTTATGAGGAGAGGCTGAGAGAGCTGGGAGTGTTTAGCTTGGAGAGGAGGAGACTGAGAGGGGATCTCATTAATGCTTATAAATATATGAAGGTCGAGTGCAAGGAAGATGAGATCAAACTCTTCATGGTGGTTCCCAGTCACAGATGTAACTTGGAACATAAGGAAAAACTTTTTCATAGTGACAGTAACAGAACCCTGGGATTTGCTGCCCAGAGAATTTGTAGAGTCTTCTGTTGCGGAGCCGTTCAGAACCCACCTGGACGTGTACCTGTGTGATCTGCTCTGGGTGATAGTGTTCTGGCAGTGAGATCGGACTAGATGATATTATAAAAATTGGAGAAAAATAATTTACTACTGCTAATCTGAAATCTGAACTTCAGTTCCAGATGCATAAAAATATGATTTTTATAAAGGAGCATTACATATTAACTCCTTAGGAGTGGTAGATGGCCCATGTGGAAGAGTCATACTGATTTATTCCCTTCTACCCAGTCAAATATCAAACTGAAACAAAATTTCACATGCAAATTTCTGATTCTTGATGAAAAAAATAAGTCTTTTTTTGAATGTATGTGATTGATTTCAAGTGACCTCTTTAATAAATAACTGACTAATGCTCTTTATTTCTGTTCTTAGGTTTTAGTATAAAAGCAGTGCCATTCCAGAATGCCATCCTGAACGTAAAAGAACTTGGAGGTATAGCACTTATTAATTTGGTTATGGAAACGTACAGTGTCTAGATTTCATCTTGCCAAAGTGATAGTTGTTTTAAATTTTAAAATAAATAAATAATTGTGGCTGAAATTTAAAACTTGTGTTTCACTACAGCAGGTGAAGTTGAGAAAAATTGTACAAATGCTGAATACAAAGAACAAAAAGTACAAAGCAGGAGCAGAAGTCAATAAGTGTGGTGTATCTCACTAGTGTAATTTCTTTAACTGTACTGATTAAATGACACCGAAATGCAAACTGGACTGTACTTGCAGTCCAGCGCATGTGGCAGCTCAGATAGTTTGTTCCCTGTATTTATTGTACTATCGTATTCATAAACTTTGACTTACAAGCCCTGACTGATGTAACATTTGGCAAAACCAGTGAAAATTATTGCAAGGGCAGCCAACTTCCAATGGGGCATATTCTTTGAGATCTTTTAAACTTGTTGGATTTGTTGTATTGTGTTTTGGTGGGATAGTTTTTTTGAGGTTGGGGGTTTTTCATCAGCTATTAGGCACCTGTTTCTGACCCTAAGTCTGTTAAAAACACCCTCCTAGGGATATTTCTGGCTGAGTCTAATTTAATCTAGTGTTCTTGTAATTAAAAAAAAACCAACCACTGAAAACTTTTTTGTAGTCTAAATAAATGTATTTTTTGCATTAGGAATTGAATTTGAATATTCTATAGTGAATCCTTACTGAAGTCTCTATCTGAGAGGTCTGATTGTACGTTTTCTGATCATACAACACTTCCTGTATGCAGATACCTGTGTTACAAGAAATCTTATCTCGGTGGAGTGCTTTGATGTCTTGTGACAAGATGTCCTGAAGTAAACCAGAATATTTAGTTTGGTTTTTTCCACACATTTGTATCTTCCCAAAGACAAGAGTTGTCAGATTTTTTTTTTTTGTTTTTACTCTGCCTTTTTCTTTCTTTGCTCTCTAACTATGGTTTTAAAAATGGTGTCTTTTTTTTTTTTTATGAAATATTGAAGAAAGTCCTAGTTATGATAACTTTTCATTGCCTTGGTAAGAGAGCTAAGACAATCTTCCAGAAGTTTGCTCTGATGGTCAGCGTTTAATCTTCTATTTGGCAGATGTGTTCTTGTTTGATAAAGGTAAAGCCTGAGCTTTCTGAGTATGCATGGCTTCTAATATGAAAGTAAGGCAGAGCATTGCTAATTTTTGTTTTGCAATTTCTGCTTTCTCTGAAGTAAGAGCTTCTGGATTTTGCTTTCAGTTGTTATGGTATTATTATCTAAGTTCTCTTTTCTGTAGTATGGAGGTCTTGTCCAGACATTTGGCCATGGGAATTTGGAGATAGAAAGACATATTTTTAACAAACTGCTTTTAATCACTGGCTGTTACTGCATTTTATTGAAAGGGGGAAGTTCTGGATGATTTTAACTTTTGATGCTATGTCTCAAAATCGTTGTTTAGGTTTAGGTAACTGGAAGTCTCATGTATCATCATACAGGATGTATTTGCGGCCAATATTTAAAAAAAAATTGAACCAGAACCCATAGTTGTGTTCAGCATCCAAGCAGTTAAGTGGAACAGATACTGACTGCATAGTACCCTTTGTTTTTTGTTGAAGCAGTATCATTCCTCAATGTCAAGGATGGTGCTGGTTTTTTACTTAAGTAGTTGCATTCTGGAGCTGCTAATGAAGCCATGTTTTATTTCTTAGTTTCTGTAAAGATTGTGAATTTTCAGGCAAAGCATATAGAAAACAGTCTCTTTTGTCTCTTCCTGGAATGATCGTCTTTGGTTAGTCTTTGGGACATGGAGCAAACTACGTTGTATTATTTTTGCAGAAATTTGTCTTTAAAGTACATAATATTAGAACATTTTAAAAAAATATTATTTTGTTTTTTTTTAATTATACTTCTTTCTCAAAAAAGACTGCCTTCATACCAGAAAATAAAAGTTTTATCCAATTTCACAGGTGTTGAACATGTTATTTAAAACATTGAATTGGATCTCTAATGAGTGTATGTAAGAGTGCAAATCAAACAGGCCTGCTTGAATTATAAGCAGTTCTTATTTTATTTACTAAGTTGAACTGCTCATTTTTTCAGCTTCTGTTTTGATATGTACAAATGGTATCATCCTGCTTCCTGAGAATTGAAAATTACATTATTTTCTCAAAACCTGTAGTCCATAAAATAAAATATGTAATTTAAGGTATGTGTAATGTACTTTGTACTCTACCTTGTACTCTAGTCCACACCTTTCAAATGTTTTTTTACTAGAATAAGTGTAAAAATGTCATGAAACTCAGCTGAGAGTAATGGTATATAAAGAAATGATGGTTTCCTCTTACAGTGCAGTAATCCCTGGTGGGAACTAAGGGTAGAGCTTTGCAACAAACATACAAGAGAGTTTGTCAAGTCTGGAAAAAATAAGGCAGATTATTACAATTGTTGTTCAGAAGATTTTAGTGTTTCACTGAAATAAATTTGGGATGCTGAATGCTGGGATTTATTCTCAACTCAGATGATGAAGGTGCAAAGACAATAGGGAGTTTTTCTTTGGTTCTAACAAATTCCAGCATGGAGAGACAGTGCATGAAACCACCTTTTATTCAGTATGTTTATTCAATCATTTGCTGTTAAAACAGAATGTCGTGTCTGTTTGATGTAGATACTTATTCAGGTGTAAATTAAGATTTTAGGTCCATTCTAGAGGTCAACTAATAATATATGGTTGGGTTGAGTTTTTTTTTTAAAGTAAGACTATTTCATAATTTAGTTTATTACGTTGTAAATGGAGGCTTAGAAGCTACTAGTCAGATGGCAGATACTGAACCTTTTAGAATTTAACAAAATGGCTCCAGATATGAATAGCTTTTTTCTTACTGATTTAAAAATTGTTAAGAATATGTTAGGGGATTGTTCACATGGTCTGTTTTGTGCACTAAAATACATAGTAGTAAGTTGGTGTTATGTTTTTGTAATCTACCCAGAGGCCATTGTCACAAGCAAAAAGAATCATCAGTGTTGTTGTTACCTTTGTAACTTCATTTTTGACAAAATGAATTAAGTAATTCACATGAGCAGAGTGGTTAATGACTCCAGTTGGTTGAGCATGCCCAGGAAAAGAGAGATGGGAACTGTCCTCCCCACTGCTGTTCCTTCTTAAGCTTTGTGACCCAAGTCATAAATTCACATTCTTAAGCCAGATACATAAATTATCTGTGTGAGAGCTTGAGAACAAATACCTTTCATTAGAATTTATTAAACAAAGTATGCAGGTTTTGCCTTAAATGGAAATTAAAGAGCAGAGAAAAGAGGTATTTGCAGGAGGAATTGCACTGTAATGCAGTCAGAGTTGAATGGAAAATGTGAAGTCCTGGAGAAGATGGCAGCAGTTGTAAAGTAGTATTTGCCTTGTGAAAAACATGACGAAGGAGGGAGAAAATAATGTTATTAATTAGAATTTAAAATTTGAATAGTTATGGGAAACTGCTCTCCTCCTTTAGACTGTGGAGGTATAGAGGAATGCAGACCCTTCTAGCAACACAGACTGGTGGAGCAGCTAAAATTTCATCTTGTTAGTCATCAGAAAACTGATCCACAAGTAAATGGAGGCTGAAGTAATCTTCACAGGAGTGAACTAACACAAAGCAATAAAATCTTCCTTCTGTATTTGACTAAAAGGCAGTTGATACTTCTACAAAATCTGATTACAGAGTACATGCAGTGCCATCTGTGACATAACCATGTCTAACAGTTTACAGATTGTCTTATCAGATGAAAATTCTAGCTTATCGTGATGAGCTGTCCAAGCTGTGAGTCGTGCAGAGATACTCGGCTTCTGAAAGCGTTTAAGTTAAATCTGTTTGCTATCAATCATACTTGGCCTGCTGTTCATGTGGTGCATAAGCCCAAGCTTAGTCACGTGGTTTCCTCATTTTATTGATGAGGGGTCGTTTACACCTGCTTATGGATCTAGTTAATATGAGTCTTGTGGAAGCTCCAATAAGGAAATGTAAATGTTGCTCTAACAGTTTTTAAATGTCAGAGTTGATGAGGATTCAGAGTTAGAGATGGCTTGATGTAGAAATTAATCTCACTGGGGAGGCCTTGAAGGCAGACGAGATGACAGAAATGGTTTCAGTAAACTTCAGTTTGATAAGAATAATAAAAATAAGTGGAATAAACTTCCTGTGTTTCTGATTTGTGTCTGTTAATGGACATAAAGGCAGGTAATTTATTTCTCAACATTTTTCTCCTTTTATGCGGTTTATTCAGATTGTTGTTGAACTGCTGCAGTTAATAAAGTTGATAGAGCACTCTCAAAAAGTTCATCTTTCAGGAAAAAGACCAATTTCTTGCTGCCGTGCTTTATATATGATTGCAGAAGTGCAGCGACTGAAAGGGTAGAGAAAGCAGTCTGTGATCACTTGGTCATAAACCCTGGGAAGCAAAAGACCTGGGACTTTTGAACCTTAAGGAAGGTTTTGGGTTAACATTTGTATTGCCACTTAGCAATATGTAACTGACATCACACCGGTGGGAAATGTCTCTATCTGTGTGTGAGCGTGTCTTCCAGTATTACTTGTGCATGTAAAGCAGGTATCTTGGAAAGAACGCAAAACTGATTTGTAGTAAAAAGGAGCCCATAGGTTAAAAAATTACTTTTGTAGAAAAAACTGTATGCTGAATTTATTGAACGGGTGTACTGGAACACCTAAATACAGAGTACGTGCAAAATAAGGACCTGTACTAAAATGAAGATTTCTAGTATCTTCCTTGATTACTTGAAAAAAAGAGGGTTTTTTAGCAAGGAAATGAACGTGAAATTGTAATCTTCATTTAGAAACACTTACTTCAAAATTCTTTTCATAAGGTTTTCATGGTGTGAGAGAGTAGGGTGTATTTAAAGGTTTTGCAAGAATGCACAAGATTTCTTTTTCCCTTCCCTCCCTTCTTACTCCCCCAGACAGTCTTTCATCCAAAATGATTTTGTGGCATTCTTGACATATGCCTTGGCACCTTTGCACCTTTTGCTGATTCAGAACGGTTTGTTGACATTACTAGAGGAATTGTCTGTATAAATTTTACATCAACTATAAAACCTTAATAGTAAGAACATTTATTTGTTTAAAGTGATTGGATGTTATGTATGAAGTGGTACAAACACTGGTTGCATCTTTTATGCTTTCATGGCCCGAGGTTAACTGTTTTGGTTGGGGGGAGAAAAAAAGGGATTTTGGCTTTGAGACTATAACTTACCTGGAGCTCTGTTGTATGCTGATGTGGATGAGAGCTTTTATGAGCAGGCTAGACTATTAAACAGCAAGGGCTGTATAATATTCATTGTTGTTTTTTTTGACACTCACTGCAAATTTGACAGGTAACGTGTTTGACACCTTTAAATTGCTTCCGTGCAATTTTTTTTTACTTCTGTGTTTTACTGAAAGTATTGAAAAGGGAAAAATTGAAGCTAGCCTTAAACGTTTGTGAATGAAGATCTAAACAGGAAGTATTCATAATTCAAAGGAAGGTTTGCAGCTGTCTCTTTATATTAAAAAAAATTACACATTAAAACTTTCTAAAATTTGGACCTGTTAGTTGAATAAACCTCTCCTGTAGCAGTAATGATAAATGGTTTTGGCTTTTAATTACAGTACCCTACCATTTCTTTGTAAGAAGAGTTTTGGGTTTTGTCCTTCTAAAGAGTGAGTTTAAGCCTATGTTTGAACACAATCCCTTCTTTCCTAATAAGTAGTGTGATTTTGTTGTGGTATAGTTTGTTTGGTTGTTATGTATTTCAGAATTTTGGAGAGTTTTATCTGAGTCATGAAGTACTCTGAATTTTCCTGTCCTAGAAAACTTTAGAAGAGGTTAATTAATACAATAAGATTAAGATTAGTTAATATGATAGTCTCCACTGAACTATACCTTCAGAAACAACTGTTTGCTCTGTATGAGTGAATTTATCATGCCATTAAGTGTAATAGCTGGAACGGTATTCATAGGTCAGCATTTTCTGCCTGGGATAACTTCCCAGTATACAACATGTTATTCTGGAGAAAGCATCTTGAAGCAGATTATGCTCCTAGGACACAAAGAGTTATGGCAAAAGAAGCTAATTTTGGAAAATTATGATTTCTAGCTTCTGATACCTTATTAGTACCAAAATTATTTTTCAAGTGCATTTACCAGGAAAATGAGTTAAAATAGCACCCCAGGGTATGGATTTCCCAGTCTTTCTTACTGTCTGCTTAATGCAGGAATGGGTTGGTTTTTTTTATCTGTTAAATCTTGGGCTGTAATTTCTCCAGAATTGAAGTAGGTCAGAGTAGGTCATTATTCCGATGACACATTTGAAAGGGAACACTAAATTTTGGTAGCTATTATTAGTTAGTTCTCTGCTGTGATGACTGACTAAGGTTGGAGAGACAAAAGGACTAATATGCTTTGGTGGTGTTTCTTTTGGGACGTTGATGTGGAGAAATGAACTTGTGCAGCTAAAGAATTAACAACGAAAAGGACCATAAAGTCAACAAATCAGCACACTGCTTTTCTGGCTTCACTGTCCCGTGCAGGGTTCTATAAGCTGCTGTCTTCCCTGTGTCTGGATGCAGGAGGTCAAATACTCTGCGGTTCACCACACAATTTTTCTCTTTAGCAATAGTACAGCTAAACAGATAAGACTCAGGGTTTGGAAGCGACATGCAATTGAAAAGTATTTGGCTAGTGCTTACAGTAAGTATGACAGAGTTATGTTGCTGGATTGAAAAAAAGACCTTCAAAGAACTGATCATGTTGTTGGCATTTCAGTTCATTGAAAATCTTTCTTTCCTAGTTTACAGAGTAATATGATACCTCACATGCCTGTGGCACTGGTGTCTGTGGCTATGTATATTGTGTCCTCTGGCAAATTGCTTTACTTTGTGTTGATACAGACAGCTGCTTGGAAAGACTGGGGTGTCTAAGAGATGCAATGAAATTCTTTATAAATACAATTGGTAGATATTCCAATAATGCAAATATATAAGTGACTTTTGGTGTAATCCCTCTGCTGCATAAGTGAATTTATCTCCAGAAGTTGATGATAAAATAAATACCTCTTCTATCTATGTATTGTTACTTTGGTTAAATTAAAAGAGAAATCAAGCAAGGTGCTGAGTAAATCCCATGACAATTTACTTTTAAGTAATCTGTTATTTAGATCTCTTGCAGAAAAAGAAAAAAAAAAGTTCAGGTATGGCCTCAGTATCCTGTATAGGAAAAATTGTGTGTTCACAACATTTATTAGCCTAACATTGTGCTAAGTGCACAATGTGTAGTGTTAATGTTCCAGTGGCTTGTATAGAGGAGGCAGTAACTCCAGGGGATGAGATTTGCATAGTCTCAGTTGGTACCTGAAGTATGTAGTGTAAATTTCTTTTTAGATACTTATTTTTTCACCTCTGCTTAGTCACTGTCTTTTGCACAATATATAAATTTAGTATTTTACGTGTCATGCTACGCGTAATGAGAAATGTAATTTCTCATTTTTCAGAAGTTGCAGTAAATTCTCATTTTGTTCCTAGACTTTGCTCATAAGCCGTGTGTTGTTTTCTTTCACTAAAAAATGGATTTTTATTAATATTGACATTTGAATCTGTGTAAGATTAAAGTTCACTTCTCCCTATCTCAAAGAAAGAAAAGTGTAAAGGATATCTTCAGCACATTTCTGCAAATCACTGTCTTGCAGACATGTCAAGTTTTCTACTAGAGTATTCCTACTGCTGTTCACTTTTTAGTGTTAGTTCCCATGAGTGTAGTGCCAGATTCAAACACAGAAAGAGTAGCGCATATCCAAATCATAGTTTAGATAGTTTGACAGCTGTCAAATACAGTTTTTTTTCCCCTACCTCAATGTTACAACGTCTCCAGGGGATTCAGAGCTTTCTGTAGATAACCTTATTGCTTGGCTTCTGTTGAGATGGCTGAGTGCTGCTGAACTGTGTCTTAAAAGTTACTGTGGCACATAAGCCTGTACAGTCGCTCGTGTCCTTAGGGTGACTGACAGTCCGAAAGCAGTTGAAATTTATGCCTTTGCATGTTGTCACCAAAGCTCCATACTCTCTATTGAAATCCCTATTCCTTCACCATTTTTTTGAGTAAGTGTCTAATTACTTTAATGGGCTTTCCTGACACCTTACTTCCCTAAGTATGAAGTATTTGCCTCATGGTTTGGAGATGAACTGAAAGACCTTGTCATGGTCAGAAATGAGTAACTATCTTGACAGAAGCCACAGGTTATGGCAAGGAGCTGCAGATCTAACTAATAAAGAATGGTCAGTGGTTTAGATACCAGTCTGAAGATACTTCAGTGGAAAGGTATAAAATTAACTGTGTGGCACTGGAAGCATGGTACTTCTGCCAATGCTTGTTAGTGGAGCAGAAACTTTTGTGGTTGAAAAACTACATTGAGTCGAAGTCCTTTCATACTTAGACAAACGTCAACTGAACGTTGTTTGTGTTGGATTTGTGATTGCTTTTTTCCTTTTATTTTTTCAATTATGATTTTTTTTAGGAGAGATGATTTAGTCCATTTCTTTGCTTGTTCTAAGTCGGTTTGTTTTCAGATACAACTGTTAAATTTGTTTAATTGTTCTTGTTTTAATTAGTTCTTATTATTGTCTTGAAAGGGGCTGACAATATCAGAAAATATTGGAGTCGTTACTACCAAGGATCTCAAGGGGTAATATTTGTATTAGACAGTGCCTCCTCTGAAGATGATCTAGAAACTGCTAGAAATGAACTGCACTCTGCTCTCCAGCATCCACAGTTATGTACTCTGCCATTTTTAATACTGGCCAATCATCAAGACAAGCCAGCAGCTCGCTCCGTACAAGAGGTATGTTAACGTGGCAGCATCTTGCCTGCTTATATTTGCTATCAGCACACTGCTGACCCAGTATTACTCGTTACCCTGACATTGTAGTTAAAGGGTAGCCTCAGTTACTCTTTGCCTTACATACGCAGACCATGACAGTCCCAGCCTCTAGCAACCTAGTCCAATGCACTCAATACAGGCTTAGTTGTTCTGAAAAACAAAGTAATACTTGGATACAAACAGTTCTGCTTTCACTATATTTTGCCTAAGGGGGAAAAGATATTTTTAAACGACTGTTATCAAAAGCTGCTGGGACTGTGATGTTTTTATTTTTTTGCTTGTTTTTTTTTTTTGATTTGCTATTAGTTTTAATCTTCCACTACCCCATTACTCCATTCTTTTCAACCGCTTAAAGCTTTTTTCCTGAACTGCCGTGTACTGACGTGAAGGCAGAGTTGCAATTCCTTGTCTGAAGTCCTTGTTCTGATTTTAATCTTTTTTAGAGTAATGTACTTGACTAATTGTAGCTACCGTACAGTAAAGTATATAATTGTTCTATTCAATGTGCCTTTGCTCTTAAGTTACTCAAATCTTACCTGCATTCCTATCACATCACATATCTTTAAGAAAATGCTGAAAGTTAATGATTCTTAATAAGAAACTACATATTAATTCATCTGAAATTGCAGAAAGTTAATATGTGGCTGCATGAGTTGTGTTTTTTTCACAACTCATTTAAAAGACTCTTCCTATTAAAGACTGTATGTTCACAGTCTCCTGCTTGTTCTGAGTGGCATTTTTTATTACAGCAGAGTAAAAACTGTTTTATTGTTAAACTTGCTGCTTTCTGAGATGCACTTCTTTGTCTGAAATATTTCTTTCTGAAGAAGGCCAGTTAAATTTGATGCAAAACTTCCTGATCTGTGGGACAACTGCCATTTGTGCTCTGTATTTATGTGTACTTTTTCTACAGCTTTATTGCTATTTGTGCCTTGTTAGCCAAAAGAAAGGCAGGTTAGAAAGCCAAGCACATTGCATTTCAAGAAGGAAAAGTGTAAATGTGGCTGTGATGTTTTTAAAATGAGAGGAAAAGAGTAAATGAGATCTGTGTAAGCTAGACTTTAAAATGGTGTATTAAATTGTTCATCCTTTCCTCATAAGAATTTGCTTTTGGGAAAAACAAAAGAAAAGGTATTTGAATTTAATATATCAGGTTGCATAAGAAAACAAACTGAAATGATGCAGGTATATGATCTACAGATTCTACATTATGTTCACCTAAACAAAGATATAGAAAGAAGTAAGGAATATTTAGGGGAAATACGGACTTATATACCTATGTTTATTAATTCATTCTAGTTTAGTGTGCAGTGTAAAAGCAAGGCATGTATTAATAAACTTTTCACTTAAAAAATGACAATATCCTGAAACACAAATGGTTTAGTTTTATTTATTGAAATACACCCAAGATTTTTTTTACTGTTTTTGGGAGAGTAATACAGATTACAGTTTTAATAACTGGAAATTACTTTTTCGCATGACTTAAGTATTTTTTTACTATCTTTTCCTTTTTAAAATGGCCAGATTTGGTTTAAAGTTACTTCAGGATTTTTGTTACAAATGTAATTTAATGAGTGTGGTCCGCTTTCGTAAGACTACTGAATGAAATGCCAGTTACTTTTGTTTACTGTAAGCTATACATGTAACTCTCCATTTTGCAGTTGAGCCCATGTTGCTAAACTTTTGTGTCTTAAGTGATTCTTCTGTGCATTTAGAGTTAGTATTTCTTCTCTTTTATTAACTTTTATTTTTTTAAAAAAAAGTTTATAATTCCACGAGGTTATTCCTTTGTCCCTGAAAAAATTATATCCTTTGTTTGCTGTGTTTGCAGAGTGGGAGCCTTATTTGGTCAGTTTTGCTGATGTTAAAATAAAAATTTCTTCCTTTCCTGAATGCTTTGCTCTGCTGTTTTCTTCATTATTGAGATGTGAAAGTAAAGTAAAATGCTAGATCATAAGACCATTCCTTATTTAAAAAAGACTTTTTAGAGACCACAGAAGATAGCTTGTTGAGCAGAGCTAAGTCCATTAGTTATGTATTATGTATTTCCTAGCTTTTTTTTTTTTGTATCAGAAGATAGATTAATTGCAGTTGAAATTTAGAAGTGTGTATGCATTCCATTAGTGGACATAAAAGGACTGCTTGTAATATAATTAATAAAATATCTGATTCCAGTGGTACATAATAAGAATTGTAGAAAAATATTTATCTGTAACAAAAATCTTTCACAAAACTGTACAAGTGTCAAGCAGTTTCTGCACAGATGTTAGTTATATTTATTTTTGAGAACTGCAGTTACTTCACTTTTTAAAATTTAAACCTTTTATTTTAATGTGATTTTTCAATACGCTGCTTAGGTAGAAGTGGTAAGTTTAGATGGGACATCAAGAAAAAATTCTTTGTGAAAAGAGTGGTCAGGCACTGGAATGGGCTGCCCAGGGTGGTGGTTGAGTCACCATCCCCGGATGAGTTTAAAAGACACTTAGATGTAGCGTTGGGGGATCTGGTTTAGGAGTGAATTTGTAGAGTTGGGTTGATGGT
>JAOXOE010000874.1:11645361-11684076 GCA_028565055.1 Phoeniculus purpureus | reverse complement strand
GGAATGGGCTGCCCAGGGTGGTGGTTGAGTCACCATCCCCGGATGAGTTTAAAAGACACTTAGATGTAGTGTTGGGGGATCTGGTTTAGGAGTGAATTTGTAGAGTTGGGTTGATGGTTGAACTTGATAATCCCAAGAGTCTTTTCCAACCTCAATGATTCTATGATTCTAAGTTTAAACAATGTCATGAATAATTCCATTCAAAAATATAGTGGCTGTTTGTAAGAATACCCAAATAACTTGTTGAATTTATGAAATGAAATTTAAGAAAAATAATTTTCTAGGCATGATTGGAGAATATACTTCTTATTATTGAAGAGAGGGAAAAAAAAACAGGTGAAGATAAGCTGAATCAGTAAATTTAATCCTTTTTTCCCTTGTTCACTTGCTGATTGGCTGTTTCATAGTTTGTTGGCTTTTTTTAATTTTAAATGAATACAAGTACGTTTGGCATTTCATTCTAAGGACTATAAATGTCACTTTAAATATTGCATCTCTTACTTATCTCAACTTATTTATGTCGACTTGTATGTTGTTTAATCCACTTTCCTATGTCAAAATACTTGTTAATTGTTTTGTTGCTCCTATGACTGTAGTACATATTGAGTTAGCTGTGAAGTTACTTCAACTGAGCCCTGCTGAAATAAACAATACATTAAAATCTTCACAATTTTGCAAAGCTCAGACTGTTGTATTTGAGCCAAATGGTGTGCTGACAATACCCTCATTTTAGATTGAGATCACAATAATGAAACATTCATAATATTTAGATAATTGACCACTGTTTTGGAAACCTCGTGAACTAGTAAATAAAACTAGTTACAAGTGAAAAATACATTTAGTTAATCAGCAGGTGGGAAAGTCCAAACTTCATCAGTTTGGACACTGTTTCTGAAATACACGGTGCAGTGTACCAAATTATATAGTTTTTAATAATTACCTTGCTGGCAGAGAGTACATTTGGGTTTCTACCAAAAATGGCTTTTGATTACTTAGATTAATCTTGCAAGCTTAAAATATTACAGGAGGCTTATGGTGGTTAAAGCACTGTGAATTGCTTTGCAAGGGAACAGCAGTGTTGCATTGGTTAGCAACTTGTTGATTTTTATTTTGGAATGTATGCTACTTTGTGTAATAATATCAGAAACTGAATCTTGCAGAAGATTCCTGAGGTTTGAAACGATATGCAAATTGAGAGTTGTTTTTGTTCCAGGTCAGAACAATATTTTGGAGTCACAGATATGATGCCTAGGATGTTGTCCATAGCCACTTCATTTTAAGAACCGGCTGTGCAGAGCAAACACTTGTTTGAATCTGTTGAGGACTTCTGGAAGCCACATTGCTCTAGCCAAGGGGAAAAAACCAAATCAGACCATGAAGCTTTGTCAGTTCACTAGTGAAACAGCTAGGTGTCTGTCAGTGTGGCAGTCAGTGTAGGTTCTTTCCAACTGAACTGTTCTATTCTAAGATCATATCATATATGTGAAGACATTCATAGAGTATAACCTGTTGGTGGGCTTGATGTTTATTATCCAGAAGTGCAGGCAGTTAAAACATTTATTTCACATATATGTAAATTGCTGACTACTAGTAAGAGAGAAGATCATAGAATCATAGAATCATTAAGGATCAGAAGAGACCTTGAAAGATACCCCTGCCACAGCAGGATCACCTAGAACAAGTTGCACAGGAACACATCCACATGGGTTTTAAATGTCTCCAGAGAAGGAGACTACACAACCCCCCGGGTAGCCTGTTCCAATGCTCCATTACCTTCACTGTGAAGAATTTCCTTCTGATATTTGTATGGAAACTCCTATGCTCCAGCTTACACCCACTACCCTTTTTCCATTGAGAAGACCCTGGCTCCATCTTCCTGACACCCACCCCTCACATATTTATGGACATTAGTGAGGTCACTCCTCAGTCTCCTCTTCTCCAAGCTAAAGACACCCAGCTCCCTCAACCTTTCCTCATGAGGGAGGTGTTCCACATCCTTCATCATCTTCATTGCTCTACACTGGACTCCCTCCAGCAGCTCTGTGTCCTTCTTGAACTGAGTGGCCCAGAACTGGACACAGTACTCCAGATGTGGTCTCACCAGGGCAGAGGGTAGAAGAACGTCTCTCAATCTGCAAACCACCCCTGTTCTGCTCCACCCCAGGATGCTGTTGGCCCTCTTGGCCACAAGAGCACATTGCTGGCTCATAGTGATCCTGCTGTCCACTAGGACCCCCCAAGTCCCTTTCTCCTACACTGCTCTCCAACAGGTCAGTCCCCAGCCAATACTGGTACCTGGACTTGTTCTTGCCCAGATGCAAGACTGTACATTTACCCTTGCTATACTTCATTAAATTTCAACCTGCCAAGCCTCTCCAGCCTGCCGAGGTCTCGCTGAAAGGCAACAAAGTCTGCTGGGGTGTCGCCAGCAGACTTGCTGACAGTACACCCTAATCCCTCATCCAAGTCACTAATAAGTAGATTCAATAGGACTAGTCCCAGTACTGACCCCTGGGGGACTTCCCCTTGGTGAAGCCATGCTGACTGTTCCTAATTACCCTCTTGTCCTTGGTGCGCCTGGAGACAGCATCTAGGATAAATTGTTCCATCACCTTTCTTGGGATGGAGGTGAGTCTGACCAGTCTATGTTTACCTGGGTTGTCCATCTTTCCCTTTTTGAAGATTGGAGTGACATTTGCTATCCTTCAGTCCCTAGGCACCTCTCCTGATACCCAGGACTTAGAAAAGATGATGTAGAGTGGCTTAGCAATGACTTCTACCATCTCCCTTAGCACGCACGGGTACATTCCATCTGGGCCCATGGATTTATGTACATCCACCATAAGTTTGCTCAACTTATCCCTAACTTATCCTCATCAACCAAGGCAGGCTTCTCTCTTGCCTTGACTTCCTCTGGAGCCTCAGCAGTCTGGGGTTCAATATCAGGACAGCCCCCAGAAGTATAGACAGAGGCAAAGAAGATGTTCAGAAGATCACTAAAGATATGTTCTAAGTGCCCATTTTAAAAAGGCTAGAACTTAAACAGCTGTGCCAGTAAACAGTGAATCAAAACTCTTCTCAGTCTATTTTAGGATTATATTATGTTTTAAAATACTGTTTTCTGGAAAAAAAAAAGTGTAAAGGTTATGTAGCATGCCAATCACAAGTGCTCTTTTTCCTGTCTTGCTTGCAGCATCTTTGAAGTTGTAGAGCTGATGCATGTATCAAAATCCAGAATAAAGTCTATCTGCACTTTCCATTTTGTCATTGATAGAGCAAGATTGAAAATATCCGTGATTTGCAAACATTGTTTTCAGAAGCATGCACAAAAGGCTGGTCCTCTGTTTACATAGATCATGATGTATTTCTGTGGTTATATTTTTAAGGCTTTTTGATTTTTTTTTAATTAGCAGACAGTCTTTAGTTTGTTTTTCTGCTAACAGAAAAATGAGGGGTGAATCTTCCTCTGAGAAGAGCCACTTTATGGATGTGAAGGCTGGTATCTGTCACATTGACAGTTTCTTATCTGTTATTTATGTCTGGAAATAATTTTGTGGATAAGCACTGTCGTCTTGATGCCTTGAGGGTCTTAATGCTAAATAACCATTGCAGGAGAATGTCCAGGTTTGTCAGCATCTGTGTAGGTTCTTATTGGTGCCAGGCAACTGTAGCCCTCTGCAAACTACGTTTTCTAGGCCTACTGATGCATTACAGTCCAGGTTGTCTGCACTTGACAAGCTTAATTCTAGAATGTAATGACTACTTGTTGTTTTGGTGTCTTTGTACTGCCTTGCCTGTTGTAATTTCTGCTAGGGAGGGGAAAACAGTTTCTTTTTGGAAACCCTTTCAACATAGTACTTACAGATGCTATTATGAGCAATGTGGAAAATTGCGTTGCAGAGTAAGTTATAAGGAGATGCAGGTTCAGGGAACATGCAGTATTTCAACTAACAGTTTTGAGCGGATAATGTCTCCAACAGCAGATACTGCAAAAACTTAGCCCAAAACCAAGAGTGAAAATGGAAGTGTTTCTGCAGTCTGTCCTGTCCTCACCCCCGTCAAGCCTCTTAAGTTAGTTCACCTATCTGAGTTTGTGAAGAGCAGCTGTTGCAAATCTGTGTACTTTGTGGCAGGGATATCCATCGCAAAGCTAAATTGGGAGCAGGTTTTTGGTTCCTTAAGAAACACTTTCTGAAACTATTTATCTTCATATTACTGCAGCAGATAGCCAAAATATGGATTCCTACCCTGTTTTGAAATCATAGTGACTTTAGTGACCTTAATATTTGCAATCCCCTTACTGCTATTATTTTTTCTCATCCAAGGTGTATCCCCTGATATTTGAAGTTTTTTTGGAGCTGGACTCTGTTGTTTTGAGTTTTGGCAGCTTCCTTCATAACTGTGACCTTTGTGGGAACAGAGGAGTTATATGTCAGACCAGTTATGAACACATTTGCAAGAGAGAAGGACATTATTAAGCTGATGTTTAGGAAACATTAGTTTTGGCACACTTATAACAATGCAGAAATAACTCCTATTTACTTGTCTCACAGGAATACTGATTAAAGAATTTCTACAAACCTGCTAGAAAGATTATTTTGATATAAAAAGTTCCTAAAATAAAATAATGTAAATAAAAGCTACATAAAAAGAAAAACAGTGTGAATACAAATAATCTGTGAGTAGATCCTTGGTGGTGAACACCAATACAATGCCATACAATTGCAAACCTGTATGCGATATAAATATTTAGCAGCTAGTGCTTGCTTTAATCATTGCAATTAGAATGGTCATACTAATTATGAGTTGGGTAGCAAATTATTGCAAAATGCAATTGGCCACATAAGGAAATTAAAATGAGAAACTGAAAAAAAATTGAAGTAACTGGATTTGTATTGTTTCTTTGAATCACTGGCATGGAAGGAAATAATGGTGAGCATAGAAGTTGGTAAGATTTGAGAAGGAATTGTAAGGGTTTTGTAAGGATTTGTAACTAAAACTGTATGGAAAGGTCTTTATTTTTTGTGAAAAAGCCTTTACAGAATGGTGACGTGAAGAATCCAAACAGGGAGCTTGCTTTTTCTTTAGATGGATTTCTGTTTCAGTTATGTTTTATAATAAACAAAGGCATGGCAGATAAAATCCCCAATATATTTTAATTTGATCAGAAGATTAATTGGAATAATTGATAATTTTAGATAAAATTAACTGTGCTGCACCAATCTTAACAGAAGTGTATGTCCAAATAGTAAATTCCTAGTCTCGCTCTTGACTTAGAAATAAATTTGCAAGGAACTGAGTTGAGTGCTTCTAGTAACTGAATTGGAATGACCCTCCTGCAGATAAAAGCTAAGACAGAAGTGGAAGTACTGTCCACATAACACCAGTTTCACAACTTGTGGCTGTCCTTTGATAAGTAAATTTCATGAGTGACCCTCGCAGCTGGCGGTGCCAAGTACAGGTCTGCAAAGAGAGTATTGCTGTATATAGTTTCAGTATCAGTAACTTTTTTTTGTAAGTACTTTTTGTGTCTGCAAATAGTTTTTTTTCAGATCGATATAGATGGGTCCAATGAAACTGGTTTTTATCAGTAGTACTGCCTTGCATACTGGTCTTTTTCCGTATCCCATCCTTCAAGGGTGACACTGTGAGTGCGATCACACGCTGAGCAGGTGCAGGCATAAAAAAATAATGTAACTACTCCCCTTCTTCCTGACAGTTTTATTTTCAGACAGACTCAGCTCACGAGACAATTGGATCGTTTAGTGTACAGGTGGGAGGAAGGTAAGAGCGGAAGTGGTGCTTACAGATGTAGAAAAATGTGGTGTGGAGCACAGTAAGAGGCTTAGATTTTCTCACCTTTTTTATTGCTTATCTTACTACAGTGAAACCCAGTAGAAGAAAATTACACAGGAAATTCCTCCCTATTACTTAATAACAAAGGTTTTGGAGTAGGTCTACAGGTACTTTTATTGAGGTTGAGAGAGTTGTGAAAGAAGCATTTACATTCACTACATTGCCTTGAAAAGTGAACATCCTTGTTGTCATCCTAGCCAAAGTAGAAAACGTGTCATTTGAAGAGCAGCAGTTGGTTGAGCTTCAAGAACTAACTAGGCTGAATGTAAAGTACAAATAAAAAAGCTGAGTGAAACTTCCCATACTTTGAGATGTAAAAATCAATATCTTTTACTAAATGTTTTTTGTAAGTATTAATAAGCACTTGGTCACCTCAGTGTGAGAAGGACATTGAGGTGCTGGAGTAGGCCCAAAGAAGGGCTGAAGGTTGATGGAAGGTCTGGAGAACAAGCTGTATGAGAAATTGGTGAGGGAGCTGGGGCTGTTCAGTCTGGAGAAGAGGAGGCTGAGGGGAGACCTTATCACTGTCTACAGCTGCCTAAAAGAAGGTTGTAGTGAGGTGGATGTCGATCTGTTCTCATAATTACCAAGTAATAGGGCTAGAGGAAGTGGCCTCGGGTTGTGCCAGGGGAAGTTTAGGTTAGACATTAAGAAAAACGACTTTGTTGAAAGGGTTGCCAGGCCTTTGAACAGGTTGCCCAGTGAGGTGATTGAATTGCCATCCTTGGGTACGGTTAAAAATCGTATAAATCTGAAGCTTAGGGACATGGCTTAGCAGTGGCCTTGGTAGAGTTCAGTTAATGGTTGGACTTAAAGGTCTTTTTCAAGCTGAATGATTTTGTGATTCTGTGATTTTTTGTGAAATGCTTATATAGTGTTTGTTAAGTACTGTCGGGGCTAAGAAGAGCGCAGCATTTTAGAATTCTTTCTGGAACCTTTTTTCCTGTCAAAACTTGCTGGACTTCAGTAAAGAATTAAATGAAATCCTGAGGTCTTTTGGATACAAATCTGACTACAGAATCAATATGATCCTTCTGGGCCTCTGTGTCTGCAGTACTGCTCCTCAGGGTTGTTCCTGAGTGCTCAAAAAACTGTCGTTTGAGGCATTTTGCATGAGCAAGGCAACATTTGTTTCTTTGAGAATAAATAACCATTTCAAATGGAGCAAAATAGTAGCTATATAACTGTTTTCCAAATATAACTGCATTTTTTTATAAAAAAGGTCTTGGGATCCGATTAAAAAGAATGGGAAAGTATTTGTAATGGATTGGATCATTTTTAGGAAAACTCAGCTGTTATTATGTTATATAAACTTATATTAAACTTTGCTTTCAGACATCCTTCTTACATTTATTAGAATGAATTCTTGAGTGTAAGAATATGAACTTTGTAAAGATAAGAACATTCAGAATATTTTTACTGCTAAGATAAGTTTACTCATTTAGCAGAAGTGAATTAAATTGTGAACCTTCTATTTACCAAGCCAAAATCTGGTCTCAGTCTATTCTTTGAAAATTAGATACTCACATTCAGTGAACATCCTGATGACATACTTATTGGTCAGAGACGTTGAAGAATAACTGAAACAGGAGAAAAATCTATCAATTTCATATCTGTATAGGTATTTAAAGTTGGAAGTTAATTGTGTGCCTCAAAAGTAGAAAATTTTCAGTTGCCTCAGCAGTACCTGCGCTGTGATGTAACATAGATTAACAGCTTCTGTGGTTCCCCATATATCCAAGTTGTATGTGCAGAGTTTGTTTAAACCTGCATCAAACATAACGTGCTCTCAGTTCAGCTTGCGTATAGGATGGTTTTGATGCCTCTTGAAACTCAGCATTTTCTGAACTAATGTTTAAGTGGAATTTCTCTTGAGTATGACCTGTAGCATGAGGGAAAGCAGAGCTGAAACTTAATGCATTATGTGCCCATCAGAGGCTGAAACTGCTTTAAATGGATGAGTGTAAAATGCCTGTACAGCTCTGGACATGGAGATGATATCATACACGTGAGACTGTACAAAACAATGACATGTTTCCAAGAGATGGGATAGGGAAAAGATGATCTTTACATCAGTATTCTGAATGCATGCTGTTGGGACAGTGCTGCAGTTGTCAAAGGCCAAGAAGGAAGGACCTACTATTACAAGGTGAGATTAAGTCCTTCTCTATTTCTTCTTGGTTAGGAACTACTTTTTTCCCCCCTGGGATTCTTTGAAGACATAATGCTTCTGGAAGAAGTTTGAATGCTGTGTGGGTGTGAGGGAAGCCACATACCAAAGGTTGTTGCCAGGTTATGAGCCTGAGTGTTGGACATTGTAGTTTTTGGAAGCAAGGTAGTCCAGAGATAGGGAGTAACAAGAGGAATGGAAGGGGATTGGTGATCTATCACGTGCACTTCTTTACTTGTAGCTTGTCAACATAGGCAGTTAAGACAGAGGAGGTGAGTAGGGAAGAATCTCATGTTGAATCAGAAATGAAGACTGGGTGGGAGTTCAGCAAGTTCAGAAGTGGTGAAGAGTCCCCATCAAGGAGGATTAGGTAATAAGTTTTTGTTTAATGAGGCCCATTTGAGGTTGTCTTTATTATAGATGCATGCTGGGAGCAGACTCTATTATTCTTCAGAAATCTCTTCTGTCCAATGCATGAGATTTGTCTGAAGAGGAAACTATGCTCCTTCTTATAGTTAGCAGCAGATGCAGGCGTGCCCCTGAAGAAACATGCATTATCCACTCTTTACCATCTGGGAACAATTGTCTTCATAACACAAGAAGCAGAGTTATGAATATAGTGACATTATTCTAATAATGATTTCTTGATTTTGCAGCATGTGGAATCTTTATAAATGTAAATGTTTTTTCAAAATATTTTAAATGTTTAGTAAGTCTACTACAGCAGTCTGACACAAAACAGTAACTTGTTCTGCTGGAAACTGAACAGCTTGAAATTTCAGTTAGTCTGGAAAAAAATTGCTAGTGAAGGCTATTGGGTTGAGGGCTGAATCTTGATCCTGGTGGTCCTTTGATGATTCTATGATTCTGTGATCACAGAAATAAACCAGGAAATGTATAGAAAAGAAATAAAAAGGACAGACCTTGAGAAATTTCGATATTTTTTTTTTTTTTTCCAAATGTGTTAAGGTATTATTCAGATTTATACAGGTAATTCTTATTCCTTTTTCCTAGTGATTACAAGAATAGAGTCTTAACAGTACGTTGGATAATCCATGGCGGTGTGTAGACAAAATTTCTCAGCATCTTTGGTTTTCTGGTCTCTGCTATATTTGTTGGTCATATTCTGCTCAGATGCAGAATTGCAAGGGCCAGAAATGCCATATTTAGTTTTAAGATTTGATATTTGTTTGTAGGCCTTATTGAAATTAATGCATGTTGAAGTTCTTGTTCAAGTATTAATATGCACTGCAAGGCATCTAGTTAACTATTAAAAAAACAACAAAACCGCCAACCTGCATAACTGAATGAGATTTTCTTAAAAGCCTATTCATCTCATCCTCACATATGTATGGAGGAGGATAATAGGGATTACTGCTTATATTGTTATATATTTGTTACAGTTGCATTATTTATTTAAAATTAAGTTGTCCCATCTGTCTCTCTGTCAATATAGGTTTGCTCTGTAACATTTTTCCAATGGATTTTCGTAATCTATTGTCACATCATTTTCTTTTATCTTCTAGTTTTTTATGTTACTGTGGTAATACAGCTAAAAGCTTGTTTACTGAAATCATATTAAACATTTGAGCATTTTAAGTATTCTTTCCTTAGATTTCTGATAACCCTGTTTCGATGCGGTGATACTTTTTCAGCAGATCAATCTACTACCAAGTACTGTGTTTCAATTCAGATACCTTTGTTCCTCTTTGCTAATTATGCCTTTACTCATGATTGAAGACAATGGAAGAGAAAAAATTCGAGCTAATCTTTAGGACAGAAAAATAAAGTTCTTCAGAGTTATAAATGAAAAGATGCTGTCACCAGTAGTGCAGGAAACATTGTAGTCCCTTTAGCTGCAGCAGTGTCTTCATTAGTGACAAAATGTGTTTGTTGTTTAAAAAATGCATAATTCATTTTGAACAAACAGAGTTACCCGTGTAATTTTTAAAATGCAGTATGTAGTTTAACCTTGTCCTATTTAATTGATTCTGGGTAAGTATAGACTATCAAAAGCACATGTGTGCACTGTATTTTGTGAGACAGTACTTTTCATTGAGTAATTTGATCTATTCTGTATATCAAATGTCATTACTTTACAGATAAATCTGGGGTTTTCAGTTGTTTTGGGCTTTTTTTACTTTTCTGTGGTTTTCTTAGTAGTTTTTAATAAATTGTTGTATGTTCTTAAAAGCGGTCAGAGGCTACAGAAATGGTGCTTGCACATTCTTCAAGTGATGCACGTGCCTGCACATGTTACGTACCAGAAGGTACAAAAAATGTGCCTTTTTGGTTAACTGCTTTTTCTGTGGACATTATCTGTATCATTTCTAATAAAATTCAGAATGCATCACTTGTTTAAATTAAAGTAAAATTGAATTAAAGTTGATTTTAAAGACATTTTTGAATACTTGAATATTTTTATAATGATAGAAACCCCAGTCTTTTACAGTATTTTTTCATTTGCTAATTTTTTTAAGGCCCTCAGCACTTAAAAAAAAAAATCTTACTCTTAGAACATCTGAAAAACAAGGTATTCCATTTTAAAGCCAAAATGGAGTGTTGTTAAGGGGAGAAAAAGCTTAGTATCTTTGTATTCTGATTTATTATACAGAAGGCTGTTTTTAACAAAAAGGGCTTTTTTTTTTCTTTTTTTCCCTCCACTATTCTCAGTCTCTTTTGATCATTGATCTGGGTGACCCCACGCTCAGGGGTTTTTTCTTCATTTGACATGGACAGATTTTTGAAGTATAGCTCTCCTTTGGGAACCTCAGGCAGTTCCACTTGACTAACCTGTGATCTAATGAGCAGTAATGCAGGGTTACAGTGACCATTTTGTTTGCTTTGAGGGAGGATGGCTAGACAGAGAGTGGGAGAGAGGCGGTGTCTGTGGAGAAAAAAGATGCAGGGTGATCGAACAGTGTGAAAAAGACTTGTTAGCCCACATTAGTGTGCCTGATTTACTTCACAACAGGTCAGGAAAGGCCAAAGGCAGGGTTGTCATTAAATTGCAAAGTTGGAAATCCGGGTATTCAGAAGCATTCAGATTTCTGAAAGTTGTAAATTAGAAAGTTTGTGGTTCATGTTGGATTTGCCAAGAAGGTATACAGAAGTACCAGCTTCTCCAAAACATGAAAGGTACATTATAAAATCATGCCATAAATATAAAAAGAAAACCAGCTTTTTAAAGTACTTTCATGGTTGATTGTTTTACAATGAGACTGGGTGCGAAAGAAAGGCCAAACACTAACAAGGTCGTTGCACTTTCTTTATGAGCCCTGGGGACCCCTTAATTATTTGCCCGTGCTGCTTATTTTGAGATATGTAGATTGTAGGTGTCCACGTGTTTGTATAATATGTAATTTTCATTTGTATTTGTTAAATACACAGACCTATGTATACATATGTATAAATATGTAAAAATAAAAACCTAGCACCAGTTGCCGAGGAAGGCGTCTTTTGAGTCTTCTGCAGCACATTACGATTTAAATTTTTTTCCTCATTAAAAAATAAATTGTTTCTTGGGGTGAACATTAGCAGTAATCATTTCATGCCATTGGTCATGAAATGAACACGGCTTTGTCTTAAATTTACATTTACAGAGACAAAAAAAGAATCGGTTTTCCTAATAGTAAATCTGCTTCCTAATAGTAAATGTTGCATCTTAACACTTGAATTACACTTGACAGTCTGTCTTTAAGATAGGCTAATATACATTGTTGCCTGTGGTTAATATTTACAAATCTTTTTATTTTTGCTTTGCAGTTGCAAATTGCAAGAAGGAGCTACCTATTTCTGAATTTACATTTTCTCTTCTGTTTCATTAACTTCTTTTTCATCCAGTGGCCTGAATCTCTGTGATTTGCAGAATATCCTCTTAAGCTTTTGCACTGATAGTATTTAACTCATAGTAAACTCTTGTTATTGCTATTTCTGATCTGGCTGGCTTCAGGAAAAATCAAAGTGCGGCCTTTTAGCTATATTATCATTGTGCACTGAAGCAGTAGGTAATAAAACAAATGGGTGGTCTTAGGGATAAGGTACTTTTTTTCTGTCTGCTACCATAAGTTTCCGTAATTGATTCTTACTCCTGCTGGCTGTCAAAAATCAGTTTTCCACCATTGGCATACAACTACGTTACCTTTCAGATTGTACTACGTTGTCTTGATTTTGTGAGGCTCTTGACAGCTAGTAAGTATACAGAATTAAACGTCTGAGAAATCCGACTGTCATTAAGAGAATTTTTCTTATCTGACTTCAGGAACTGTGCTTCCCTTGATCATTCTAATAATTTCATTGACATTAGGAATGTCTCCTCTTGGTTAAAAGGAAGAGGAGACAATAGGTTGTCAGGGTAATCATGTTGAACATTAACTTTTGGTTTTTACTTGCGTTGGATTATGTACAGATTATTTTGGGTTTATCTTGATCCTCTTTTGTTTGCAGTGTACGAATGGGATAGTTTTACTTCTTAATAAACTGAAGTTTACATTACAGTTGAAACAAAGTACATTTTCTAGATCCAGTCCTGCATTTCTCAGTGAATTTTCCAGTGTCACTCCTGTTTTTACCACATTTTAATAAGCTTTTATTATTAGACTTCTGATCTAGAATTAATTCATTCTGAAACAGTGTCGTCTCCAAAGCAGCTTAGTGATTGCTAGACTCAGCCACTAGTCTAAAAAAATTTTACCAGGGTATGTTTCCATTTTCTCTAGTATTTTAAGTGATGCTTAGTTGCAGCAACTTTGTGGAGATACATTCTAGGAAATTTTGCACTTGACTAGCTTTCTTTGTAGCTTTAGGTCATGTTAGTCAATGGAAACTTATTAGGGCATAAAATGATGGGAAAGTGTTTAACAAATCAGAATACTGAATCAAAACATACTTAAGCTTTACTACTATTCTCCTTCCATTGACTAAATAACATTATTTCCATTCCCTAAATAACATTGTCTGTGCAGTGTCTATGCACTCTTTATTAGCTTTTCTACTTAATTTAATTATTCAGTTACTCAGTGTGTCTGAATTAAGTCATCTCTGCCAATCTGCTTATTACAAAGCGTTTGTTCAGTGAGAAGAGACCAATGTCGACTCACTGGAATAATTTTTAAAAGTATTTGTTTAGGAATCAAGACACTAGAGCAGTGTTTTGAAATTGGCTCATTCCAAGGGTAAATAAATTTATAGATACTTCCAGTCACATGCAGTCTAAAAGTAAATATTACTTACCCATCTGAAGATCGCGGTAAATTATCATATATTCTTATTGGCATTCTTAAAGATGTGACTAGTTTTTGCAGCTTAGTGTCTTGAACTTATTCTAAGAAGCCATAGAATTTTGCTGCCATGCAAATTGTTTTCACATTAATTGACTCAATATTGTATTAAACAATTAATTTTTTGATGCTTGTGTTGTTGCTCCATTCAGGGATACTGCTTACAAAAGAAGACATGGCCAAATGCAGGCTTTTGGAAAAATTTCCTTCCAGAGATCATTACTGCCTTTTAAGAAAGCACTTCTTGTAAGGCAGGTGTTAGCTTTTGATATAAGTAATTAAAAATGACATAAAAGTGGTTTTTTTATTTATCTGTATGTTGTGATATATGACCTGAAAGAAGCATTACACCTTCCTGCGGGTTATCCACTATAAAATCCTGAACAGTGTGAAGTGGTTATGATCTAGTCCACATTGTAGATGGGATGCAGCCTCTGAGGTTTAGCAAAATAGGAGAAACAAAATTTAAAAAGAGCTTCAGGTGCTCTTTTACTAAAAAAAAAACCCCACAACCCAGCCGAAAGGTTGCATCTCCCTGCATTTCTCCTAAGTTAGTATTTGTGTCTCTGGGCTATATTTGAGAAATGTATCTCTAAAAGAAAAATGTTCTAATGCAGTAGCTAATATGTTGCATAAAAATGAAGTGTTGTGCTGTGCCAGTGGGCTCTGACAGATCAGATCTTAATGACTATAAACAAGAGGTTAAAATGCACCTCGGACTTTATTTGGCTATCTCTGCTTTTGGAAGGCGTGTGCAATAGGAAAAAATCTTGCTTAACTAAGAAAATGAATTCAATAATGCCACCCTTCTCCTGCATAAATAAGAAAGTGGGAATGGTAATACTATGTCTGGGAAGGGAAGCAAAAATGCAAGATTTGATATCCCGTTGCCGACTGTTGTAGGGATTGTGCTTGCCAGCAGTTTTTGGCAAGCTTATGCTTTCCAAACCCCCTTCAAACTCTCTGAGCGTTAAAAAGAGTCTTTTGCCTGCTAGTCACCTTTCACTTACTTGTAGTGTGGAAGGAATGTTTATTGACTGAAGGACTGCCTCTTTTAAAATCAGGAACATTGAATTAAGTTTTTGTTTTGTTACATGTTAGTTTGTTGACATTTACTTGACAGCATGGTTGAGTTAGGGAGATGGCTATTGGTGGCCAACCTGGGTCAAAGCTTAAATGATCTGCTCTTGCAAGTAATAAGGCCCAGGATGTGGCTGGTGTTTTTTTTGTACATGTAGGAGGCAGCAAACCAAGTTCCTGACCCTGTGTGGAGGGATGTAAACTTAAGAAGGAAGCTGTATTCAAGGAGTAGGTCAAGGCAGCATCTTCATGTTTGGTAGAACCTTGCTCAGAGATAATTTTAAATTTACTATAGCAGCGGGGCACATGAAGCCTCCTTATTCTAGTATGATTCAACTGTGATTTGGTTTTTTTAATCCTCTTGTGTGTAATATCAATCAGGATGTGCATGAGTATGAATCTCCACATTTGAATTAAAATGAGTAGTGTATGTTAAGTTTCACTTGATAAAACCATAATTTGGAGTCTGCAACCATAATGAACTCTCTACTGGGAGTGTGACCTGCTAAAGACTGCAGCCTGAAACACTGTTGTAGAAACTGGCTTAGGCAGAGAACAGTTTGCGGGAGAAAGCAGGTATAGTGAAAGAGGAGGAATTTGACTAATGTCCTAGGTAGAGTTGTGCCTCACAGGAGACTAGAAATGTGGCAGCTTGGATGCAAAATATTTTGCAAAGCTGTCTTTTTTCAGAAAAGTTCACAGTCATAGTTTTGTTCTTTCTACTACATTTTGTTCTCTGATACAGAAGAAAATAGTTTAAGAGAGACCTCAGTTATAAGTTGTTGTACTAGAGACAACTGAAGTTACATCTAGGACACCACTGCCCCTTAATGAATTTTAGGCAGAGGGCTGTTTTCATGGATCTTTCCTCTACTTAGGACTGTAACTGAAATAGTAGTGTAATATTAGAACATGTCAGTGTTTTAATGTATTTACATGTAACCTCTGAGGTAAAGAAACAGCCCGCTATTCCTTTTCCAGGAATTCAAGCACTGCCTTTCAGTTTTGACTACAGAGCTAATGGCTGTCTAATTATTGGTGACTCCAAAGAGAGTTTGACTCTGAAAAAGTAATGAAGAGCTTAACGCAAAAGTTTGAACAAAGAGAAGAGACTGGAGTCCCTATTAGTGCTATCATTCTAATTACTGGTTATTTCCAACATCAGAGGCTTCTGTATGCGTGTACCCTTGTATATGCTAACTAAAGAATCTGTGGTGTCTCAAGAACTGTGAGTCCTGTGCTGTAGATACAGTGCTGTTATGGTAATTGTATTGCCTTCTCTCTGGACTAGTGAAATTACACAGGTCATTTAAGCAATAAAGCAGTAGGACTATTTTCTGTTCCTGGGGCTGTACAATTATTTCAGCTTCTGTGTTCTGAAAAGCTCAATTTTAGGTATTTTGAGAACATGTAATGAGTAATTAAAAACCCTTGAGAATGCAGTACGTTATGTATTGTCTGAAAGTTGGCTTGCCCTGCTCAGGATTATCACTGTTACTTAGGAAATCACTGTGTTAGTCATATAACATCTAATGCTGGAAAAATTGACCAAAGCTTATTGGGTTATTTCATGTGAATGAAAGTTAATTTTGTTTTTTTAATCAAGCTTGGATTTAAACTTTCAATTTATATTCAAAATACAGTTTTTAATGTACTGATATAAGCTGTCAGATTGTACCCTGTTTGATAGAAATAGCTGCATGTTAACTAAAAAAGACAGTGATGCTGTTCTGACACTTAAAACGTTTTGTAACTCATAACCTTTTCTTGACCCTGTGAAAAATATTTTGATTTATTTAATAACAGTCTGTATTCTCTTTTATTATAATAATTTAGACTTGATATTAGGAAAATTTTTTTCACAGGAAGCATGGTCAGGCACTGGAATGGGCTGTCCAGGGAGATGATTGAGTCGCCATCCCTGGAAGTGTTTAAAGATCATTTAGATGTGGTGTTGAGGGATCTGGTTTAGGGGTGAACTTGTAAGGTGGGGTAGACGATTGGACTCGATGATCCCAGGAGTCTTTTCCAACCAGAGTGATTCTGTGAATTAGAAATAAGTGTAACACTGTCAGGCATTCGAGAGTTACCCAAGACATGAAAATATACAGTGTCTCCCAATCTCTGTAACAAAGAAATTGTTCTGCATAGTTCATTCATTTCTGTAGACACGTCTGTTTCACTACCTTCTACAAGTAGAACAGACTACAAGTCTGTTCTAGAAACAATTGATTAATTTTCTATGTTTAATGTTTTTTGAGATCTGTAGTGCTTTAGTATTCGCTGCTAGCGTCATCATTTTACTCCTTTCATTCAGCTATGGTGTTAAAGAATGCATAAAAAGAATTCCTATGAAATGTTTTTTAGGTATGTGACTATCCATACCAAAAGTGTCATTTTACTAGTATACCAATTAAAACCCATAATTTTTTCTATCTTGTAGATAGATAGTTCTCTGTCACTAGATTATCCATTTGTTTCCATTTATTTTGCTTGCTTGTATGTACTTACTCGAGTTGTTATTCATCACATCTGCCAAAAAGAAAAAATTGTTCCTGTTTGGAAGCCTTTCAGAGTTATTAGGTCAGAACATAAGTGGTACTACCCAGAATATCCGTGTTAGTGTACAGCATGTAAGTGCTAATACATAACAGCTCTTTAATTGTTTATTAGTTTGCCTATTAATAGGTAAGAAGTAGTCTCAGCTAGCGGAGTTGTTTGTGAGCTTTGATAACGTTATGAATATTTCGAGAGATGAAAAAGTGAGCTATAAATCTGATTCCCAGTTCTCTCTTTTGAACCTCAGTTGTCGCTTTATCTGTTAATTTGTTCTTAATTTAGATTAGTGAGGCCCTTCAGGAGTCAAGTATATGGGAGGTTTGTGAAGATTAGTATTAAGTATTACTGCTGAAAAGTGTGGCAATCTTGTACCTATTAAAAGGAATTTGCAGCTTGAGCTCCACAAAAGACTCAGCAAGTAACTCATGTAATTCTATAGAAATACAGGAAAACTCTGCCAGAATCCTGCAAAACACCACAGGATTCCACAAATTTAACATTTTTCAGCTGACTGCACTCTGGACAACTGCTCTCCGTCTACAACAGCAACAGATCTGACAGTCTTCCAGACTCTATCAAAATTTTCTCTGTTCATCTTCAGACTTTGTGCAGCACTCGGATAGAGAGATGTTTTCTTATCTGCATCTTTTGTTGCTGGGACATGTGAGCTCTCAAAGTCTTGATTTCTGATGCTAAGAGGAAAACTGAAGTCTGTTTCTGTTGAGCCAATTCTTACTTCAAGACTATTGAAATAAGTTGCCTTTCAAAAAGAGTTTGTGTTGGACACATTATTTAAAACTGCTCTTATTTTAAATTTGATTTCTAGATGTCTTCCCTTTTAGTTCCCTTATTTGTTCCTGCAGAGGAGGAGTTATCTGTAACAACATCATAACCTTTCTGCTCATGAGCTTTAATATACTCAAGATAATTTTCAAACTAAAACATCATAATTTTCTACGCTAAGCATGGAATAACAAACTGCTTCCACAAGCCCATGCTATTGCTATTTTAAAATGTGTGCTGGCTACTGAATTCTGCAGGGTTTTATTGTACTGTAGTACTTTATTTTAGGGCCAAAACAGCTTTTTTGTATTTCAGAGCACAAAGGAAACATTACTATTTACACATGGTATCTAAAGTTTTAGCTTGGAAGGGCCAAGCTATGTCTCTTGTAGTGTGTGTGTGAGGCTGGCAGGCTATGGTAGAAAATACATGGTTTGGTTTTTTTTATGCAGTAATAACCTCTTGCAGACTCAAGTATTTTAGCTTAAATTTAGCAGGCAAACAAGGGAGAAGATATGAAGAAGGTGGCAAACTAGAATCCTAGACAATTAGTTTCTTTTTTTCTTGCCTGTGAAACTAATTCAGATGATAGAAGAGTGTTTACAGTCAGGGCATGCCGGATAATGTCACTAAGCACTGAGTGGGAAGAAGAATGCTAAAAAGCAGAAATTGAGAGTGCTGCTTGTGTGTTTGCCTCCTTAAAAGAATTGAAATTGTTGGTGTTTGGGACTCCTTGCCAGAGGTTCAGAGTCTCACCTGTCTGATGTTCTGCAGATCTGCTCCAACATCCATCACCCATCACAAATGTGCGCTTGAGAGCAATTAAAATTTTGCCAAAGAATATGAAAAAATATTAGGTACATGTGTGTCATGTGGTTAGTGAATTCTTTAAAAATAAAAACAAAGGCCTCAACAGAAGCAAATTAAAGCCCCTGGGAGCTGACATGGTTATTGAAAGCTTTAACAGAGCTGCCCTGCCATAGAAACCTGCTTTCCTATTGTTATTCATTTTGGTCTCTGAAAAGGAATTTATGATCAAAGTTTTATTTGAGCACAATGTAATAGCACAGTTAAGCACTCAGATGAGATTTTGGCAAAGTTAGCAAGGGATTTGGGGATTTGTGGTTGTTTTTTTTTTTAACATGGCGCTTATCCTGTAGAGAGAAAATTTACCCCTTAAAATGTTTATCGCTTAAAAAAAATGTACTTTTAACTATAGTTGCATTAAAAAGACTTAGCATAATAATCTGATTCAGTATTTTTTTGAATTGCATCAGATCTGTGTTTTGTGATTTATATCTGCTACTGCTGTTTCCTGATAAATTCCAATGTAAAGTATCTTCTGTGTCATGTCACAAAATAAATGAAGTAAAATCTATGTATATTAAAATATTAAATTTAAGGTGTTCCCGTGTATAAAGTTTCCAACTTGATGACTTTCCACTCTCTAATTTTTCAGTTGCTGTCAGCAGAAAGAAGATTAATTTTTTGCAATATGTCATAATATAATTCTTTTACATTCAAACTAATTGCTTTATTTTATAATGCACACTTTAATCCAACTTTAATCCAACAGGGTTTATGAAGGAGATAAATTAAGATGAGGTACAAATGTTGTTTACAATAGTCATTACAGTTACTGAGATGTTAGGAAATACAAGTTAATTTCTTGTGTTTGCTGTGGAACTGCTACACATGTTTACAGTTGACTTTGTGGAAGCAGGTTATTTTATGGGCTCCATCTTATGTCCATATAGAAAAGTTTTAGAAGTACTCTAGAATGATAATCATAGACACATAGAATGTATTGGGTTTGAAGTAACCTCTAAAGGTCATCTAGTCCAGCTGGACATCTTCAAGTAGAAGAAGTTGCTCAGAGCCTCATCCAGCCTCATCTTGAATGTCCCAAGGGATGGGCTTCTGTCATCTCTCTGGGCAACCTGTTCCACTGTTTCACCACCTTCACTCTAAGAAACCTCATAGGAGAGGTACTCCAGCCCTCTGATAATTTTTGTGGCCTTCTACTGGACCTACTCTAAAACGGTCATGTCCTTCTTGTGCTGATGACCCCAGAGCTGAGCACAGCATTCGAGGTGGGGTCTCATCAGAGTGCAGTAGAGGGATAGAATCATCTCTCTTGCCCTGTTGCCTGCACTTGTTTTGATACAGCCTGGGATGCAATTGGCCTTGTGGGCTGTGAGGGCACACTGTTGGCTCATGTCTAGCTTTTCGTCCGCCAGGAGCCCCAAATCTTTCTTCACAGGGCTGCTTTCAATCACATCATCTGTACTGGTATGAAGGGTTGCCGTGACCCAGGTGTAGAACTTTACATTTGGCCTTGTTAAATCTTCAACTTACCCAGATCTTTCTGTTCCTCTTGGTTATTAGCCACAGTAGTCAGTGTCATCTGCAAACTTGCTGAGGGTGCAACTCATTCCTATTGTCTGTATCATTTGTGCAGATGTTGAAGAGCACTGGTCCCAGTATGGACTGCTGAGGGACAGCACTGCACAACTGTCTCCATGTGGACATTGAGCCTCTAACCGCTACTCTCTGGATGCAAACATCCAAGAAATTTATTATCCTCTGGGCAGTCCACCATCAAATCTTTATCTCTTCAACCTGGGAACTGTGTTGTGTGGGACTGTGTCAAAGGCTTTACAGTGGCTGTCTGCTGATGCAGTCACTTCATCATAGAAAACCACTAGGTTAGTCAGGCATGCTTTGCCCTTGGTGAAGCAATGCTGGCTCTTATCCTCCATGTGCTATAGCATTTCTTCTTAGGAGGATTTATCCATGATCCTCCCAGGCACAGGAATGAGACTGACAGGTCAATAGTTCCCAAGGTGCTCCTTTCTACCCTTTTTAAAAATGGGTGTGATGCTCCCCTTCTTCCAGTCACCAAGGACTTCACCTGACTGCTGGCAGTTTTCAATTATAATTGGGAGGGGCAATAATGACAAGCTGTAGTTTTTAATAAGAAATGTTGATTTCTGATATAGAAACACAAATCTCCAAAGGTTGTGATGGTGAAAAGAGTAAGTTGATAGGAGGTCATTTAAAACAAGAGTAATCTGAGTGCCTGCACTTCCATTAATATACAGTCATGCTGATATTCACTGAAATTTTAGAAATAGCTTTAGTAATGCTGTCTCATCTTGTGATCAAAGTAACAAGAGCAGTCATCTAATTTTAAGTTTTCTGTCTTGAATGCCCATGGGAATATGAGCATTTGTGTAGTCTTATATATGACGTTTATAAAAAGAGTGCATTCAGAGCTAAATAATGGATTTAGAAGACTGCCTTTGGAGTGCATTGAAAAGAAAGAAATCACAATAGAGGCTCCCCCTCTGCTGGTAGAGAGTTCGATGTTCAAGACATTTCAGTGTATTTAGAAACAGAGGTAAATTCAATTGAGTGTGAACATTTGCACAATTAAAATCATGTTGTTGTGCAGTATAAGCTATTGTAAATCACAATAATATGTTAAAGTGAAATACAGTATGACAGAAGTTACCAAGTTCTCTGTCCATTCTTTTTAGCTGGGACACAAGTAATTCGTGTCAAGTGCCCAACAGAGAGCATACACTGTATTTTCATTTTGTATTATACCTAACCTCTGATACTGCTCAGTCTCTTCTTTACCCACTTCAGAGCGTTTAAGAATTTTGTCTTGAATTTTTATAAGTATAAACAACCCTTATGCTTACTGATTTCAAGAGACTTCCAATTAATAACCGTCTTAAAATACTGTTGTATGCATGGAGGATTGCCCAAGTTTGTTTGTGGTGTAAAACGCTTATAGTAAATTAGTATGTTTGGTTTGAATGGCTGTGAAGAATAGTGAAAATTTTAGTGCAACTGGAGGTTAAAAAAAAAAAGATTATTCTCTGAGAGAAAGAGGTATTTTGACCCACTAAGAAGTGAACCAGCAGGAAAATGCAAACAAACAAACTAAAAAGCCATCTAGGTGAATCTCTCCAAGGCTTGCATGAGTTCTGCATACTGTGTTATTTCTAAGACTGGTATGAAATCTGTTGTCCCAACAGCCCAAGCAATGTGATACCTTTTCCTCTACCAAAGGAGAAATTGTCCATTGGGAAGGCAAATAATTCTACTATCTTTTTGCTGGTTTCCTCCAGCTCTTCTTTTTCAAGTTTAGCTGGTTTCAAACATGCTCTTAGCTGCAAATTAGTTCGTTACTTTAAAATGTAAAGTGTTGTGGCTGGTTATTTATCTCTATGAAGGTGTGTTTATGAAATAAAATGTAAATAGTGATTACTGTCAAGTTTTTAGGTTCTGAAATATGCTCCTTTTTTAAAATTTTATTTTGGTGTGGTAAATATGAGTGTAATTTTTATTAAGTACTTGGAACAAACATTATTATATATCTCAAGTAATTTCCATTTCTTACGTAGCTCTACTACAGTGTAAATCAAAACCTGTCTACAGTTCGTGTATTCATATACTAATTAAGAGTATGACGAGTTACTGCATTGCATACAAAACACATGAAAATTACCTTTTTAAAATGAAGTCAAGCATTTGAATATGATTTAAATTTACTTATGCAAGTTTAGTGTTGTCTCTATAGATCTAAGCAGTGTAAATGAGGTTTTGTTTTTCTCAGAAATATAAGAAGGCTATGGATGAATTCAGTATGATCATATGGAATGTCTTACAGAAGCAGCAGCATCAGCCAAAAGCTTTTTCATGACCACTTAGTCAGGAATCTTGAAGTTCCTACAATACATTTTTGTAGATTTTTTTAACATGAAAATCGATAGGCAGTATTACTACTTCTTTCCCTTCAGTGTTGTGTCATTGTTGAATGAGTTGAATGATTTTAATTCCTAAGACAGAAAATAGGCTTTTTGCCACAAAACTGTATTTTCATTTTTGTTACTTTTAAGTACTTCTGGATTTACAAAGTCCTTGTTCATACTCTGTCTTTTTGAGAAAAACAGCTCTGGCTTTTTAACCACAAAATATTGCTCACTGTGACAAATACTAATCCATATCTACCGGAGGTTTTCTGGTTTATTTATATTAGAGCTAACAGCATGACTTCAGTTTTCTTCTTGCCTTTCTTTCACAATGGTGTATACTTTATCCTACCACAAATCTGTTACTTTGTTTTGGCCAGAAATATTAGATGTGGGGTAGCTTAATATCTCATTAAAATATTACTGAAAATAAGCAAATACGGTTAAAAAAGTAATTGTAACATTTAAGTAGCTTGATTTTGTTTAATTTTCTTTGAATATACCAGATTGATTTAACAATTTCAGCTAAGTTTTGAGGTCATCTATTCATTGGTTGATTATATGCCTACTCTATATACTGGATGTTAGCATAAAATAGTGACGAATAGAGTTGAGTTGAAAAGTCTCGCCGGTCGTATATGCATGGCCAGTTCAAAATTATCGCTGTTTAAACACCCTTTGGCAATTTAAGCTATGAGTTTTGTCACCTGCTTTGCTGTCTTGTGAGTTGCTAGAAGAAATTTTATGAAGAAATAGAAAATACGACTTTGGATGCGTGACGTCTTTGAAATAATTCTGCATATTGATAGTAACAGATTGCTAAACTTGGCGTTAGACACTCAGCTGTGTTTCTTGCCAAAAGTAATCCAGATGTGCATAATTTATCTGTGTGCCGTATGTGCGCTGACATGTCTTTCTATGCTCAACTGTCTGCTGACTATTGTTAAACAGTTAAATGTTCTTTATCAACTATCTTTTTGAATAATTGCCGTAAGTCCTTTGAGGAGTTAAGGAGCAGCGTGGCCTTAAAAACGGCTTTCTGAAACTGAAGAAAGCAACTTCAGGGCATGTCTGAAAGGCTTGCATGTTTGTAAAAAAATCATTGGTAAAAGAAGCTTATTTAAAGACCATTTTAGGTGGTAGTATACAACTAAGGACAATGCATATTTTATATACTCTCATTGTGGTTTAACAGATCATTGTTGTGAAAGTAAAGGAAGTTGCGTTGTTAATAATAACATGAATTAATAAGGAATTTTTTTTGTATGAGGTGCTTGTTGAAAGGAGAAAGTGAACTGAACTTGACAAGTACTAACCAAACATGACCTGGCATTAAATTCAGAAAGAGTTGGAGGAGGACATTTGTGTCATTTGGAATATTTCATCATATCATTGGAAGAAATAACTCCCATTTTATGGCATGTTTTGCACTGAGTGTTTGTGCTTCAACTGTACTCAGAAAGTCATTATATGACCAGAACGGAAAAATTCCTGTGCAGAAAGAGTTTCTGTCCAAGGAATTTGCTTTCCCAAAATTTTGTTTGTAAAGGAAGCACTGATCCATAGACATATTCCCTGTTTATTTCCTATGTGCTTATCCTTTCACCCCATTGACACACTGTGATCAGAGTATAACACGGATAATCTGGCTTTCATCAATCTCTGAGTCAGATCCCAGTGTTCACATTAAAAGTATATAGGAAGGTGTGTGGTGGTCATGTAGAGCAAAATGCACAGTGTCTCGTGGTTCTGAGTTTCCCCTGAGGAGAAGGGTGTCTGGCTCTGTCTGATGTTCCTGTGCATACAGGCAAGTATTTATCCCTACAGTTATATAGATATCTATCTGTTGTACATAGGTGTCTTTGTAGCAATCTGCTTTGGTTTTTGAACGCCCCTCCACCAAAAAGTTGCGTGACTTGTGGCATGATTAGCAACTCTTCTTTATCATCCTGGGAGGTCTCAGTCATGACCTTTTCAACTACTGATCTGTGTCATTAAGATGAGAATAGGTGATCATAAGTTGTTGAGAGCACCAACTCAACATTCTTGTTTCCATAAAGTCATCTAGATTTGAGCTACTCGTCTTGGTTTGTACAACGGGGGAAGAAGTAGAATGCCTACATAATGTCCTGAAATTGGGTTAATGTGCTAGATGCAGTAATGTGGCAAACATCCTGTTAGAATATACTTGCTGCCATCCTGTTAGAAACTATCTTTGCTGCAGTGGTCAAAAGACACTCCCTGGTTACAGGAACATGCTTGTAGTTTGTAAACTTTGCTGTTTATACTGTAAGATTTCAAACTTATTTCTCAGACCAGTGCACATGATCTAAACGAAGATACTGTTTCAGTGTTTTGACATGTTAC
Source organism: Phoeniculus purpureus (assembly GCA_028565055.1). Taxonomy (NCBI): domain Eukaryota; kingdom Metazoa; phylum Chordata; class Aves; order Bucerotiformes; family Phoeniculidae; genus Phoeniculus; species Phoeniculus purpureus. The sequence goes on along the minus strand of JAOXOE010000874.1, from coordinate 11,659,216 downwards.
AGTGCTGTAGTTAACAGAGTTTGTGTGGATGGGGTGTGACGGACTAGACTCAGGAAAATGCTGACAGTAAGAAGGAAAGATGTAGTGTTTCTCCAGGAAAATTTCCTGGGTGCTTGTGAACAGTTCAGAATCTTCTGAAGTTGCTATGGTCTTCTGTGATCACTCAACTGTGCTACAGTTTTTCCCCTGAATGGAAACACAAACTTATTTCAACAACGATTCCTTGTGATTTATATTTTTTTTTTAATAGTGTAGATCAACATTTTTGGGAATGTAGTTACTTGAGGTTTAGGAAATTATCTTAGAATTTTCAGTACGGTTTTTCTTGTTGATTCTTGGTGTTTTGGCCTTTGTTTGAGTCCTTATGTAAATTGTACACCAGTAAATTGATAGGTATGAATTACACACACCCACACACACCCACACACCCAATACTTTAAAAAAGCCACACACATCACCAAAACCCATTCCCTTCTGTGATATTCCTTCAGGCAGTGTATTTCAAGGATTAATTCACTCTTTTATTATTTTGCATTCAGCATACTGCTTTACCTCAGTTTTACAGTATTTTACTGAAATGCACTGTTTGTCATTTGATTAGTTTCTAAGAGAACAATAGCTTTGTAAACAATTCTGTGTGAGAAATTTCATGTTTTCTCTACAGAAAATAGTAACGTAAATAACAAAATGTGTATTGATGCTTGCATTTTATGAAATACTGTAATATTTTCATTGTTGATGTCTAAGCTAGTGTTATAAGCCTCTAAGAAGCCATCCACTTCCACAAGCCACTGACACACGTCTTTAATGAAAAAAACTTTTTTGCTCTAATTGCTTATATTCTGAATTTGCTGGAATTGTCATTGTTTTCTGCAGTATTATCATCCCAAATCTTTGCTCTTAGTTTTCTTTCTTAAACTGTTTCTGTCTCAATTCTGCAAGCCAGAAACTGACAAAAGTACAGAGTTTGTACAAATGTTACTACATTATTATATTACATGTCCATCAGAAAATGAATGAGTGTGGCCTTTTGAAATTCTTTCATCAGTATCAGTGACATCCTGACCACTTCTAGCATGATAGTTTTGTCATTCCAGATGTTTTCTGGCAGGGAAATGAAAAAGATGACGAGAGGAAACATCATTTAAAATTAGCCTCAATGTGTGTATGTGTGTTTACATACATCCTCCAGACAATGTGACAGTGCATGTCGTCTGAAAAGTTAAACATCTTTCCACTGAGATTCCACAGCCCAGCATGATTTAGTCATTTTATTTTATCTTCATTTATGAAAAGAGTAATTAATGTACTAGAAAAGTGGGTTTGGCCAGCAAAGAGCTAGTCTGACAACTAAACTCTCTCATTACATTTTCATCTATCTGTCTTGCAAAAGTAGAGAAGACCTACTTTTTTTGACTATAGTTTTGAAAGGTTAGTTGAAAAGATTAAAGGTGACTTGTAAATGGAAAATGGCAACTTTGAGCTTTTGGGTTCTAAACACATCTGGTCTAGTGTTCCTCTCATAGAGTGATATGTCTGCCAAGACTTGTAGACTTTATACAACAGTAATAATAAACCTGTTCAGAGAGTTTAAAAGAACTTGGCGTGCCATGTGAGAGGTTCTTGAGAAGTTCCGTCAGGAGCCAAGTGTACTGTAATAAACCCCTTTTAAATTGTTGGCTGACATGAAAACTGGAGATGTCTGCATTTTCTCCTTCTCTCCCCTCCTCCTACCCCAAAGTACAAAAAGCAGATGAATTTAATAAAATGCTTCTCTAGTGTGTCTTACTGAGCTGTGAAAGAGACCAATAGATAAACATTATTGTAATTTTGCAGATGCAAAATTACATTATGCCTGTAGGCAAGATAAATTTATCTACTTGTGTTAGAGGAGCCTTTAATCAGATAATCTGTTATTGCAAGTAGTTTAGATCATGAGGTGAGTAGTTTTTAAGCAGGCCTTTAAAAAGTGTATAGACTTTGCTGGTTCTGTTCTTCATCATGCAAAACATAAAATGCAATCAAGTACAAAGAACATAAGCAGTATCTTTTTTCTCTCTTACCTTCAATACAGTGTATGTAACTGCAGATAACAAGGTATTTCTAGATGAATATACAGCCCATAAAATATTGCTTATTACAGAACAGACTCATACGTTGGGGTAATAACATCCTTCTAGAGAATTAAAAAAGTAGAAGAGGATTAGAATGCATACAAATACCATTGCATGAAAAATCTGGCCTCATAAAAGCATATTTTTTTCAGTACATGAAAATTCTTGCTGTGTATTATAAATGTAGGTCTCTATTATAATCTTAATCTCTAGGTGATTGCAGAAACTCTAGGAGATTGAGATTATAATAGAGGCCTACATTTATTATGTCTATCATATATTTTTATGGGCTGAGACAATTTGTGCTTTAATACAGAACGAATTGCTTCATTGTGATGTAGACGTTAATGCTGGTGCATTTGTGATCTGTACTAGCCTAACAGATTCTTACTTGACGCAAGGAATTCTGGTTTGTGGAGACCTTGATTGCCTTTGACACTGACATCCTCTATTGGTGTACTGGAAAGGTTACGCTTCATGAAAGCGTCTCCATCTTACTCAAGATACGTAAGGCAGTAAATGACACAGTTACTTGTAACCACAGTTACAGTCGTTACGCACAAATTTACTCTGAGAAGTCCTGCGTACATGCTTCTTTCTTGCGTAATGGATTGCAGCACAGGGCTCAGATAAAATGTTTTAGGGCAGAATCACTTCAGTATAGGTGTGTGATTTATCTTGGTTGTCTGTGCTTTCCTCTCTGCACAAGGGGGAGATCACTTCAGAGGGGATAGCTCTGAAGTTGTCAGAGTAATCCCAGACCTTATTTATCTTTAGAATCAGAGGTTTGTTTGTTTACTTGCAGCAGTAGTTGTTTATGGTAGACTTTACAATCTTAATTTTGCAATATTTTCTATTCCTATTGCAAGCAGTATTCCTTAATGCTGCCTCAAGATTGTGTTTTATCTTGTTGATCTTTTGTTCTTTTGGGAGTTTTGTTGTCAGGAAGTAAGTTGTAGGGGCTTTGGTTTTTGTTTTTAATTTTTTTGTAAGCTACCAGAAATTCATCTTGTGAAAGGAAGTGCAACATCATTGTGCCAGTAATGACAGTTAACATTATAGCATTCTGAAGGAAGCTACTTTCCAGCTTACCACAAAGGAGAGACAAAACAACTAGGAAAGCTCTCTTGAGAAGTGTGGAAGTTTAAGAGAATGCTCAAGGACCGATACATAATTTGCTTATCCCAGATAATATAAAAGGGAAAGCAGAAGGACACTGAGCAGGAGTACTCATCTATAGAATTGCAATGAAGAGAAACTACTCATGTGTCTTCTCTCAGAGATTTCTAATTATTTGATCATCTATAGTAATTTGTTTTTTTAATATAGCAAAAAAAAATCTGCTATCCATTTCCCTTTGATAACCCAGAAGAAATGCATGCTATCAAAATATTTATAAACAGAAAGACCAGTTAACATGATTCCTAACCCCAAGACCTCTGAGTCCTCCCACTCTCAGTAAAATCTGGAGCGCTGCTAATTGAGCAAGATTTTGCACTGTGGCAGAAATGAAAGATGAGAGTGGTGGAAGCTGAATCATGAGATACAGACTTGCGAATGTAATCTGGTCTGCTTTAGAAGATTTTTGAGTAAGATTAAGTAACTCTTTCAGCATGAAATTGCTCTGAATCTCAATATTATTACGTCTCTTAATGTTACTGAAAACGGAAATCTGCTCTTCCAAGAGATGTTCTCAGGAACATTTTTAAGGATTCTGAAAATGAAGCAAAATACACAAGTCTTTGGCTCCGATTTTAGAAATTGATTGGGGAAAAGTTTTTATGAAGGGATCAGTCAATTGTGCTTGTTGCATTTGTGCAGTTTCTTGTTTCCTCTGCACTGCTTATCTCTGACAAGAAGAGAAGCAAAACCTGACTGGATGTGTGAAAGCATGTGAAAGCATCTCTGCTTAGGCTGAGTTGCAAGAACAAAGATGAGATACACAACTGGACTGAGAGATTTTGGTCCAGTGCTCAAACATCAGGATAAATGTTTCAAAAAACTGTAGTTAATTACCTTGTTGTCTTTGACTTCTTTCATAGTGCAGCTGAAATGGAAGGCAGAAAAGATCACCAGACTCCAACTTCTAAAATAGTTTCTTCTGACTTTCATTTGGTGGGAGAAAATGGGAGGTGGGATTTTTCTGGTAGTGTTTATGACCTTGTGTTTCTAATTCCTACACACACTCCTTTCTCCCTTCTTACCAGACTCTGGTGTTTACTGAGTATTCTTTATTTGCAGAAGGAGTCATCTGTGCTCAGTGAAGGTTAGAATCAACACCAAAGTACTACTGCTTCACCAAGGAAAAGTTCCACTTGATTGCTTTTTCTTCTGTCTACTTTGTATGACAGTCGGCAACAATGTTGCTGCTTTAGCTGATTGTTTAGTCATGCAATATATTAAGTTCACAGAATCACAGAGTTGTTGAAATTAGAAGGGAATTCTACAGATCATCTAGTCCAACTCCCTTGCTAAAGCAGGACTGTATAGAACACATAGCACAGGACTACATACAGGCAAGTTTTTAAGGTCTCCAGAGGACACTCCACAAGCTCTGGGCAGCCTGTTTCGGTGCTTTGTTGCCTGCACAGTAGATAAGTTTTTCCTTGTATATAAATGAAACTTCCTGTGTTCTAGCTTGTGCCCATTGCCTCAAGCGGGCAGATATTTCTGAGGTACAGAGAGCGGGCTTGGGCTCTAAACATGAAATCTTTTACAGAACATTTTACAAATTCTTCAGATTTCTGAAGAACTTTGCAAACCTAGTACTTTATCTTCAGTATTGTAAAAAGCAAGTGTTTAGCGTTTGCTTGATCCAGCTGTATCACTGTGAAAAGTAGGATGTGGAAGTGATCTGTGATGAAAACACAACTGAAAGTCTCCTCTGAAGACATTTCAAACCTGCCTGGGTATGTTGCTGTGTGACTTGATCTAGGTGGTCCTGCTCTAACAGGGGGATTGGACTAGATGATCTTTCAAGGTCCCTTCCAATCCCTAATGTTCTGTAATTCTGTGAAAGTTACAAACTTGAACTGAGAGTATTAAGTAGGATGAAGTATACTGAAAAGTAAAAGTGAGAGTGTTTATTAAAATAGAAGGTGCAATACAAAGCACTGCAGCTATTAGCTAACCAGGAGAGCTGCAAAGCCTTGGAATCACAAGTTTTTTGGCTGTCCTCTCTGCCTCAGTGAGATGGTCTTCACATAGCCTGGTCTTGTTTAGGAGGTGGAAATAGTGTACAAGTGCACACATGACCAAGACAAATGGGAACCCAAAAGGAAATATTTAAGAAATATCCCTAGCCTAGAATCTTCTTTGCAATGTGGGTTTTAAGATTTCATTTTCATGAAGGAAAGGATTTGACCAGGCTTAGAGGCAGTTAATAAGATACTCAAAGTTTTTGAAATCCTTAATAAGCTGAGAGGGTAGAAAAGATTTAATTTTTTTTAAAAATATTTGTCCTTTTTGACACAATCTTGACCTTCTCAACCTCAACATTTTTTTTCTTTTAAAAATATGTTTACCTGTCTTAGTTAGGTTATCTTTAATCGTGCTTCTTAGGACAGAATTCTTCACTGAGCTGTCCACTTCTTCTGAGCTTAATTCTAAGAAATGCGTAGGCATGATGTGTCCTACTGTGAGTTCTGGATTAGTGAGAAAAACCACTTGACCTAGCTTTGGAAGAGTACTTGGTTAATAAGGCAAAAAGGGAAATGTTTGTATGTGAATGTAGTATTTCTCAAGTGTTTTGGACTAATAAACCTACAATCGTAATTGGGTCAAGAGAGCAAATTACTTCTAAATACATAATTTCATCAGTTGTCTGATGTGGAGCATGGGTTAGTATTGCCTGCAGGAGAGGAGGAATGTACTTGGTCAGTCTGGCAAGCCCCACATAGTCATCTGTCACTTTCCTTGTTGAAACTAGTGGACAGTTTAGAGCTTGGCAAAATACATGTATTAATCTTACTCCTTTTAGAAGCTGTGCATATGCAGTTAATGTGACTGTAGACATCTCAACTTGTAGCTCTTTATTTGTCTAGATCCCTTTGATGCCTTACTATAGTGATATATATAAAGCTGCAGGTATATTAGTGCAATATTCATACTTAGCATGGTTGTTATGATATGGATATATGTTGGTATCAGAGGAAAAATGATGTTTTCATTAATAATTATACAAGCAATTTTCACATCCATGGCATGTTAAGTAATAGTTCTGTAAACTCAATCTGGTTGGTTAAAGCAGTGGCTTTGCAATATCTAAGAGTTTCTGTAGTGGTTGAAAATTTCAGTGTCCTATTTCTAAGAGAACTCAGATGGTCTTTAAAGTGCAGAATGTGTCAGCCTAATTTCCATATGATATAAAGACCTGTCAGATTGACCTTAGAGCCAGAGTAGTTTATGGAACAGAACATCTTAAATGCACTTACACAACACTTACAGGACAACCAGATGATCAGACCCAGTCAGTGTAAGTTTGTGAAAGGCAGGTCCTGCCCAATCCTCTTCTATAACAAGGTGGCATGCTTAATGGATGAGGGAAGTGCCGTGGTTTTTCTCAACCTTGACTTTAATTTCCACACACCATTATTCTGAAGGAACTGGTTGGTCTTGTCTAGGACTTGCACTCTTCACTTAGTTGAAAACTGTCTACATGGCTGGGCACAGAAGGCGGTGGTGAATGGAGTTAAATCCACTTGTCAGCCAGTCACAATTAGTGTTCCCCAGGGCTCAGTATCTTTGTGTGCTCTTTAGTATCTTTGTGATCTGGATACTCACAGTAAATTTGCAGTTGACACTTAAGGTAGGTGAGGGCATTGATCTGCTTGAAAATAGGGAGGCTCTACAAAGAAGTCTGTGCAGGCTGTATGTGGTTCTTGGGGACATATGTTTGTGATGACCTGCAGTGCTGAGTTAAAGGTTGGACTTGATGATCTTCAAGTTCTCTTCCACCCAGAACAATTCTGTGACGCCATAAAGCTAAGAACATAAAAAACCACTCAGAAATCTCGTACAGTAACCCACCAACAAAAAGGTATCAAGACAGACAGCAAATATAGAAATACTGGATAAAGTCAGCCACAGAAGAAAAGCTGTATGTCTATGTGATGTTTTCTGGGCTGTACTTTGCGCAGATCAGGAGTCATGCAGTTGTGTTAGTGTAGCTCTGAGCTGCTCCGGACGTCCTGCATCAGTACACCACTGTAGGTACCCTCCTCTTGATCTGAAGTCATGACTTAGCTGTCCATGGTTGAAGGCCAGGCAAAGGAAAAAAATACATATTTTAATTTGGGATTAGATTTTTTTGCATATGCTCTTAGAGCAAAATTAAGTTCATGTTAATTTAGGCATGTCTTGGCTAATTGCAAGATAGAGCCTCTGTATTCATTAATGTTAGCTATACCCATAATACTTCTAATACTGCTTCTCGCTGACCCTGAAATTGATAGATTATAGGTGATTATATTCAAAGAAACAAATGTTCTGTAACATGCAGACCTGGCAGGTGAATGGCAGTGCTGCCACAGCGCTCACACTTGCAAAGTGAATGAACGAATTGCACGGGTATACTCCGTGATTGCTGGTGCTGTCCATCCTATCTTCTGGAAGAAGCATCTTCCTGAGACATTGCAATGCGACTGCAGTGTGAAGTCATTAATTTTTTCATTACATACTTCCGCTAAGTGCTTTCTGGAATTAAAAAAGGAACTGTGCAGGAGGCATAATCCTTTATTTTGTAATGTTAAAAGAACACTGATACATGGGGGTTTATTGCTATTTTTTGTGGTGCTTTTTGGAAGTTGTTATGGTTACAAAAAACCAGTAATTTTTGTTTGTAAAGAGCTTGTGATGGGTTTAGAAGCCTTGACAATATTTGCACAGCAGTGACCAAAATCTGAAGATGCACATTTAGGGAAGAAATTGTATATTGTGTTTCATTAATTGATCTAGTTTGCTGTCATGCAGCATCACTGAAAACTTAGGTGCCTTGTGATGTGATGGGTAGACTACAAATAGCTAATTGACTCTGATCTCTTTTAATTAGTGCAAGTAAATCTTACAATGAAGCTTTGAAGAGATCATCTGAAGTAGATGAAAGCTGAGGCTTTACTCAGTGTCAGGGCCTTGATGTTAATTATTGAGTCTTGTGACCCAGCAAAAGGAAGACTCACTGATGAGGTGGCCTTAATGATAGCAGCTTCTAGTATTGTGCTGTTCTAAAATTTCTGTGACTTGTTTCACCACCTCTGTTGCACTGTTGCTGTACTTCACCAAATAAAGTAAATGTGAGGAATGAGTGGCACCGTTGTCTTATGTTTAAGACACAGTTTAAATACAGACATTTTTATTTTACTTTATATTAGAAAAGCTGATCTTAGAATAGTGTATTGGTTCTAAAATAGGAGTTTGGTAACACAGAAAATAATCTTCTGTTGCTGAAAAAGCCCTTGAGTTCCCACCAACCCCCCACCCCGTAATTTGAGATTAATCTTTAAGAATGTCAGATGCTAGTCTGATCATATTTAATAGCTTCAAGCTTCAACAAGGTAGGTTTAGATTAGACACCAAGAAAAAATTCTTCATGGAGAGAGTGGTCAGGCACTGGAATGGGCTGCCCAGGGTGGTGGTTGAGTCACCATCTCTGGATGTTTTTAAAAGTCTCTTAGATGTAGTGTTGGGAGATATGGTTTAGAGGTGAGCTTGTAGAATACTATTGATGGTTGGACTTGATGATCCCAAGAGTCTTTTCCAACTGGAATGATTCTGTGATTCTATGATATTTCCATTTTGTCAGCCTAAACTTCTGAGTTCTAATATGCAGTAGGCTAATGTCTCTGTTGTTCTTTTTTCATGCTTTATAATTTGTTTATTTTATAAAAATGCACATTCAAAATTTAAAGCGAAAATTGCACTGGACACTCAGTCCCAAGTAGACATTGTGATGGAAAAAATTTATAGTCTTTGATGAATTGAAAGGGTTTAGATATTCCGCAGAAACGCAAGCTAGTAAGGAAGAGAAAATCAGAGTGTTCTAATATGAATGGGAAAGATTGCAGGTCATCTTTACTAGAAACCTCTGATGATACATGGTATCTGCTCTCCGTGACATAGTAATTTGAAATAGAAATCTTTTGTGAATCTAGTTTTGTCTTTATAGAGGCTTTATTGGTTCATGTTAGACAGCAAAAGATTAGACCTGCAGCGCTGAAGTTAAACACTTTTTGATAGTGGCTGTCTGATCATGCTTGTTGCATTCTTTCGCTAAAGTATACTGACTTTGTTATATGAGAGATGGCCAGGTGAGATACTCATTGCAAGGTTTATTTCAGGATTTTTTAGTCTCTGCAGATGCCAAAGGAGAAGGTTGTACCAGAAGAGATAGTGAGATTTTCAAAAGCATTTCTTTTGAAATCTATTTAGAGTAATGACATGTAGTATATGAAATTACATTGCTGTGTAGAAATGGCCTTTGAACCTAACTTCTCAACAGAAATTTATAGGAGGTGGGATAAAGGACTCAGTTACTAGCTATGGAATTGGTCTTAATTTTCAAGTATAATAAAAAATGAATTGGTACTTGTTAGTCTCAGAATTGAGAATACGCCATAAAACTTTAATACACAGAAGCTGTTTACTCATCTTATGCAGCAGATGCTTGTTTTATTTTCAAAATAACTGTAAAAATGTAAAATTAATATGCAACATTAATATTTTAATATTAATGTGTCTTGTCACTGGAAACATTCAGGGTCAGGTTGTACAGTGCTCTGGGCAGCCCAATCTAGTTTAAGATGTCCCTGCTCACAGGATGTTGGACTAGATGACCTTTGATGGACCCTTCTAATCCAAAGTATTGTATGGCAATACTAGGAGGCAGTGCTTATTAAGGTGTCTAGCAATAGCTAAACACGTACATAGAGTAATTGTAGATAAGTATGGGTAATTAGTATGCTAATAGTGAATAGACTTTTTTGCAAACTATTTATAATTTCTATCAGTTAAAACAGAAGAAGGACATCACTTTGTATGTTTAGCATTTCTTCATAGAATCATAGAATCATTAGCAATTGGAAGGGACCTTGAAAGATTATCTAGTTCAATCCCCCTGCTACAGCAGGATCCCCTAGACCAAGTCACACAGGAACACCTCCAAGCGGGTCTTAAGCATCTCCAGTGAAGGAAACCACAACTCCCCTGGGCAGCCTGTTGCAGTGCTCTGTCACCCTCACTGTGAAGAAGTTCCTTCTCATATTTATGTGGAACCTCCTATGTCCCAGCTTACACCCATTGCCCCTCGTCCTATCACAAGATGACATTGAGCAGAGCCTGGCTCCATCCTCCTGACACCCACCCTTCAAGTATTTATAATCAGTGAGGTCACCCCTCAGTCTCCTCCAAGCTCAAGAGACCCAGCTCCCTCAGCCTTTCCTCATAAGGGAGGTGCTTCACTTCCTTCATCATCCTCATTGCTCTACAGTTGACTCCCTCCAGCAGCTCCACATTAAAAAATTATAGAGAAATACACCTTTCAAGCACAACATTTGCTAAAAAAAAATACCGAGTTTGTATAATCTAATTAGTCTAGTTCTTGTGAGATGGTTTGTAACCAAGAACAAAATGAAGTTCTGCTGAAATATAGCAGTGGAATGTCCTAATACAGTGGGAAATACTGTACAATGCAGAGATTCAGAAACTCCTGCTTTGTTCTGCTTTGCCCTAAACTGTATTATATATAATTCTGCCCTAGGGAACATCATGGATGATGGCCCAAATTACATACCTGAACTTTTTGCAGAGGTACAGAGAAATGCATGCAGCAAAATCACAGTTTTGTGAAATGCATGTTTTATGTGAGTCAGCCATGGCTGTTTTTTTTCTGGTTTGTGATGTGAGAGGCTCCCTTCTCTGAGGCTTGCATCTAGGAGCTTGCAGTGTGAACGTCATCATTGTTTCCTAATCATTCCTGGCTCCTAGTTTGCACATCATTTGTCCTCAGCTTGTTCCTGAGACCTGTTTGCCAGGCTGAGGGAACAGGGTAGAATAGGACAAGTTCCCTAAAGCAGGGTAACCATGTCATCTTATGCATGAAGTGTAGAGAAACCATGTTAAATAGAATACCCATGAACAGGGATAAGGTTGTTTCATTTTGTCTCTCTACGTTGTGTGGGTGGAGGACTAAGTTTTTAATGTGACCTCTCCTCAGAGATACAAACAGGTTTTAATATGCTATTCCATACCTGCCTTCTCTGTGCAGTAACAAAGGTGTGTGTTTTCTCAGCCTTGACCTTCAATTCTGCCTGGTTTTATTTAATGTGATGTTGAACTATTTCCCCTGTACCAGCTGAAGATAATTTGATGGGTTGCAGTTTCCCTCTGTGTAGATGCAGGCTGGACCTGGGAACATTTTGAGTTTCCTTAGTTGTGTCCAAACTAAAAAGTTTTACAGGAAAATATCCTGATTAACGTGATGCCAAAACCAGTGAGCTAATTCCTGGACACTATGTGGTAGTCAGTGTTCCAGGGATCATTCCCAAAAGGCAGTTTCTGTGAGGCCACTCTGTTTTGCAGATTGGGGAAGTTTACCACCGTAGACATGTGATTTTGTACCAGTTGTCCTCAGTTCCCTGAACATGCTCATGGATGTTTTTTTGTTAGAAGTGTATCTGGAAAGGAACCATTTTGGCTAAAGAATTACCTGCTTGGTGACAGTGCGCAGGTAGTCACTAGCAACTTCATCTGGTTATGCAACAGACAGCTCCATGGGCATGGATGAAACTGCTCGTGTATGCTAAAGCATATAGGCAGCAGTGCTTATAGAGCACATTACTCTGACATCAATGCCACTGTGTTTGGAACTCCATGATGCTGTCTCCTAGTATCTTTTGATTTTGCAGATGCTTATAAAATCTATGTAGCTAATACTTTTAGTCCTCTTTTGGAAGTCACAGTAGTTATTACTGCATTTTCATTTACTCAGTTTAGTTTAGTTTTCCCCCTTGTGTTCATACACTGCTATGAGAATTCATGCGTCACAGATAAGCATAGAAATAGTGATTTCTGAGACCTATTTATAGAAATATTTACCTTAGTCAACCTTTGAAGGTAATTTCTTTGACAATTGTTAACTTTTGACCGTTCTAACGAACTTTGAAACCAAAGAGAGTGAATGTACATAGACATTTGCTTCTTCGTCTTTTTGTGGGAATACAAGTAGCAGTAGGGCTTGAGCTCTTCCTTAGCTTTTGCATGAAAACTAGGTTTCTGTCCAACTGCTGTCACTGCCTTGGCCGTAAAAGGTACTGCTGGCTTGGACTCTAAACTCTAAAAAGGACCATTGTGAATAAGTTGGTCTTTGTGCAAGTTTTATATGAGCAAGAGTTAAGTCTTTGGTGTAATATAGCACCAGTTAGAAGTAAACAGGCTATGATTTCAGTGCTAGACATTGCCTTAAGGCAGAAGAAATTACACTGTCGTGCAGAGGACATGTAGCTGCTGCTATTTCAGTGTTTGATTTCTTCATTGTCACATAGTTGAAAGCTATCCAGGAAAGGAAGTATAAGCTGACAAGAGAAGAAAATAACTAGCTTATGGAGGATATAAGAGTGAGGAATAGTGGATATACTTAAGAATCATTTGTGCTCCTTGTAGTTTGCTTCTTTGTATTGGTTAATCTTAGGAAAAAATATTGTCTCCCAAGATTAAAATGCTTCCAAAACTTCTAATTATCAAAGACATACTTGGTTAAAGCTGATTAAATATTTTAGTTACCAGTCATAGCGTTGCTTATGTCTGACTGATTGACGTGCATTTTCACCCTGTGAAAAAACATGTAATTGAATAAGAGGTGTGGCTTTCAGTGTACGACAGTAGTTGTCTCAAGGTTTTAAGAAAATTCCTGCAAGTATCCATACCAGAAAAAGGCTTGTTTATAACAGCATATGGAAATAAGTAGATATTACCTGTGTCGTCATGTTTTTGTCAAAAAACTCAGGGTCTTGTAGTCCTAAATTCATAAATTTGAGATAGCTATTTATAAATGGTTTCTTTTAAATATTGTGCTGCTGCTGCTAATGTGTGAGTGAATGGCTAACTAACTTTTTAAAAAACCTGGTAGGTGTTAGCACAAGGCATATGTAATTGAAGCCTTCAGAAAGTCTTAAAAAATCGTAGTAATAGCTGCTAATAAACCTACTTGGGAAGTGAAACATTTGACCTACACATAATTGAAGTACAGTTGTACACACAGAATTCAAGATCACCTTGCATATCTTGCCTTGAGAGGATATCAGACATCTCAGTAGTAGGACAATAACCAGCTGCCTGTGTTCTTGTATGGAAGTGGACCCTACATTAGAGAGGATTGTGGGACTGATTTGTGAGGAATGAGCAGCAAGGCTTAGACTCATAGAATCATAGAATCATTAGGGATTGGAAGGGACCCCGAAAGATCATCTAGTCCAATCCCCCTGCCAGGGCAGGATCACTTCACTGGAGAAGTTATACAATCAGAATGACTCTGGGTTGGAAGGGACCACCTGATCATCCAGTTCTAACCCCCCCGCCATGGGCAGGGACACCCCACCCTAGATCAGGCTGGCCAGAGCCTCATTCAGCCTGGCCTTAAACACCTCCAGGGATGGGGCCCCAACCACCTCCCTTGGCAACCCATTCCAGGCTCTCACCACTCTCACGGTGAAGAACTTCCTCCTCATATCCAATCTAAATCTACCCAGCTC
>JAOXOE010000874.1:11607439-11643454 GCA_028565055.1 Phoeniculus purpureus | reverse complement strand
GCTAGCTAATAGGATAAAGGTTGGACTTGATGACCCTGGAGGTCCTTTCCAGCCATGATGATTCTGTGATTCTGTGAAAGAAGAGGTGTAATGACAAATTGCAGTCTTTCTTCAAGAAAGGTTATTCAGGACATATGATAATGGCTGGATGAAGCAGGCATTCTGCTTAGCTCCACAGCTCCCCAATCCAGGCAACTGTGGCAAAGTCACCCTGGAAAAAACTTATGCTGCTGTCATTAAGAGCAATATAGGGAGGTAAACTTATAGATTAACGTAGTTTCCTCCACAACTGTAAAGTGTTTGCTTTCCATACTACCATATTACTTTATGAACTAATATTATCTTTAGGCTTTTGTCTTCAAATTCTTTAGATAGAATTTTTATATAGATTTTAGATAGTTGGGGTTTTTTTTAATTTTTCCATTATTTTAGAAGGGTACTATGTTGAATTTAAGGGAACTGGCCTGACAGTTCATTCTGTTTGGAGAACTGGTGTTGAAATCAGAAACAGAAAATCAGAAAAAGAAAAATCAGCAGAAAAATTTTCTCGAGCAAAGAAAGTTAAACAGGTAAATATGTGTGTCAGCATCTCCATCAAACCTTTTCAGTTGTAAGTATAATGTCATACAAAACTGCGTCTTTATAATGACGATGTGCATTTTGAAGTCTTTTAAAATTATGACAGAGAGAAGAATGTAAATTTATGGCAAGGCATGTGCTCAGTGCTGAGTACCATTGAGTATATGTCTAAATGTTTTTTCTCTGAATTAACAAGTTAATCCGTGTACTTTAGTTTCGGAATAAGTTTGTTCGTTGACTTGGTATGTACTCAGATTTTCATCAGTCAAAATGGTCAGGAAAAAAGCCAATTAGAACTGTCTTTTGTGTGAAGGCTTACATTTTGTCCTCAGTTCCTTGGAACAATTTGTTTCAAGAAATACTGGGCTATCTTTATTCTCCAATTCTTCCCCATCGTTTGTTTCCAATAATTGCTATTCACCTTTGCCATAATTTCTTTCTTGAGTGTGATAGCCAGGTATCCCTTCTAATAATAAAAAGTTTAGTCGATGTGAACGAATCTCATTCTGATCTATTTTCCTCACTGATCATACTTCTAAATGCACTCCCTCCCAACTCTGATGATTCAGTGATTCTGTGTAAAATGTGTCCAAGTCAGACTGAGATCTATTTTTACTTTAAAGCTTGTATTAGTTTGAAATGTGGTAGTGATTTCGCTGCCTGCTGTTCTCCATTTTGTCAGTGGTGGACACATGCTATATAGTTCTGATAGTTTTACAAAGGTTGGTAAGTTTTTTCACTGTGACACAAAAGACATTTTGCAGCAAAGGAATGGGACTTCAATCTGCTACCATATGACCATGGCTTTTAAGGCATTAAAATAAAGAGTTCTATCTTCCACTCAGGCCAGTGTTTTCTCTGACACCTCAGCTGTTTGGATGCTGGTCATTAATGCTTACAAATATCTAAAGGATTGGCGTGAGGATCATGAGACCAGACTCTTCTTATTGGTGCCCAGTGACAGAACAAGAGACAGTGGGAACAAATTAGAACATAGGAGGTTCCACTTAAACATAAGAAAAATGTTTTTACCGTGTTGGTAGCAGAGCACTGAACAGACTGCCCAAATAGGTTGTGGATATATTCAGAACCTCCCTAGACATTTTCCTGTGCAATCTTTCTTCTCTAGGAGATCCAGCTCTAGCAGGAGGTGTTGGACTAGATGACCTGCAGAGCTCCCTTTAAACCCCTAAGATGGCTTTCTTACTCTGACATATTTGAGTATGCTGAGTTTTTCTTTCACTTTTCACCTCATGCTGTCTGATGAACTGGAAGAATATTTTATTTAGAGTTTGACCGCAGTGTCTGAGAATACTAGTCTCTTATGATCTGTTTAGAAATAGCTCATTTCTGTGTAAGCAGATTTTCTATAAGATTGTATACTTCTGTCATAGAAAATGAACTTTTAAGTATTTATTGACTCAACTGGAAGAAATGTTTGAAAATATATATATAGTCATACAATAAAATGTATATAAATGATGTTTTTAAAAAGAAATCATTGTTCCAAAGCCATCAACAGAAACTTGCAATGAAACTAGCAATTACATCAGTCTAGCCATTAGCCTTGTCAAGCACTGTCCTTCATAACTATTCAACACAGTATAATTTTCAAGATGCTGGTGGTGTATCCAGGCTAATGGTTTTTCTCTTCTTTCCATCATGATACTGTCATTTAAAGGCAGCCAGCATTTCTTATATGTCTTTATGCTAAAAAATCCTGACTTTGAACTTTAGCTTAAAGCAAAGATTAAAAATACTTCTGTATCAACTTAAGTCTTTCTTACTAAAGATTATCAAAGTGTCACTGAGCTGCATTCAGTTCTGCTTGAAAAAGGAAAGCAAAGATGGTGGACAGGGTTTTTAATGGCTAAGTAAATAGGCACACAGTATTACAGTATGTTTAGGTTATGCCAAGCTTCATGAAGTAGGTTGGGTAGTCCAGTGCTTTTCCAAACAAATACATCTTCAAGTGATCTGTATATCTGTTTTTATTACCCTTATTTCCTCAGAAGTATTGAGACTCTCTTTTTCTTAGACATAGGTTACACAGGTTTCTTCTGGTACCCGTCCTGGTTTAGGCTGACAAAACAGGGCATCAGCATAGTTGCTAAGACAGATTCTCAGCTGATGACCCTTTTTCCAACTATCATTTTCAGACATAAGAAAAACAGTTCTAGTTTTATTACAAAATATAAATTCATTCCGCATAATAGTATGAAATAACATCAAGGAGATTCCTCAGCTTACAGTGACTCTGCTACAACAATCTCACGCTTCCCACCCCCATTTTACAGGCAACTTGAAAGTATTTTTCACTTGGCATAATTATGAGGGTGGAGTCCTTTTAAAATCATGATGAATACATTCAGCTGTTGTTTTGGGAATTTAGTGATCAGTCTGGCTTAGCATCCAGAAACAGAATAACCTATGTAATGACTGAAACTCTCTTCTGTGGCATTGAGGTGAGGTCTCTGTTTCAGTTATTAAGATGCATTTATATACATTATGAAAACCGCCTTTTAAAACTGTTGAGTGTAAAACAGAAAGTCCTACACACTTTAGCAAAATCGTCAGTTTGAAAAAAGAGAAAAAAGCCAACACCAAGAAGGTTTGAATAAAAACATGCTGATTTAAATAAATTCCAGGACAAATTGAACTAGAACAGTCATCAGGACTCAGTCCTTCTGAGAATGAAGCACTTCAATTTAAGAGTCCATACAGCTATTCTCCTAGAGTAGCACTTACCTGAAACACTGGAGTTCTCAAAGTCCCATGCTGGTGAGTTTATTTACTCTTGAATCTGCCTGTTGTGGTGATCACACTTAAGGAGAGTAATTGACCATATTACACACGGACAGCATCTTGAGAAACTCTATAAGATGTCTGCAAAACACTGTCCAATACCTTTGTTCTGGCACTTACTGGCTGAAAAGTGAATTTTTAGTGTGTCTAAAAGTGTGTCTTCACAGCTTGTACGTTATTTCTGGGTTCTGTTAGAATACAAGTTCCTGAATAGTAAGATCTGTCACAGTTCATTATTTCACTCTTTCTTATTACTAGTCTAGAGAGTTTAATGTTTTTCCTGCTGTGTTTTCCTAGTGTGGTTTGTTTCTTTTTATGTGTGCAGAACAACCTCGTGGCTGGTGCACTGCATGTTACAGTTCTGCCATGTCCCTTGCGTGGCACAGCTGGAAATAAACAGTAGCCTTTAAGGAAGTATAATAATTTGGGGCTTAAGCTCTTCCACAGAAATACACCCCAAACTACATACCCCTGTTTTCTTTTTTGTGGAAGGTATGCTAGGTGACAGCTAGGGTCTTTACTGTCAAGAGCAGTGTCTATTTTAAGATACCTGCTAATTGATAAGGGTTAAAATGGTAGAAAAACTGAAGGTAACAGACCTTGGGTTTTATGCCTGTATTTGGACTGGGAGTAGGAATTTGGCTGCAGAATGTTTGCACAGGAAGATTATGCAGTGTCAGTATGGGTAGATAAAGACAGTATAATGCTGTCATTATCCAGGTAAGAAAAAATGGATTGATGAGAGCAGTCTCTGCACAGACTGCTGTTGGTGTGAGCACAGTCACTTCCAAATATGCATCTTTCTTACCAGTGGTTAATTTTAGCTTTTATTTGAACATGGACTTGTAAAATTATTTTGTTGTTTTTTTGCTGACGATCCAGAGGTTAGTATCTTGGAGGCAATTAAGCTTCTGCACGTGTTGTAGAAAGAGCCAGTTGGGTGGAGTAAAAGTCCCTTCCCAGCTTCTTGTAGGCCCTCTTTAGGTACTGGAAGGCTGCTGTAAGTTCTCCCTGGAGACGTTTCTTCTCCAGGTTGAACAAGCCCAACTTTCTCAGCCTGGCCTCACAAGGAAGGTGCCCATGAATTTTCTATGTGACCCTCCGTTGGACCCACTCTGACACATCCATATCTTTCTTAAGTTGGGAGCTTCAGAACTGAATGCAGTATTCCTCTTGGGCTCTCACCAGAGCAGACTAGAAGGCGAGAATCGCCTCAACTGACATCCGTCTTTAGTTGCAGCTGAGGATATGGTTGGTTTTCTGGGCTGCAATCATACGTTGCTGTCAAACATTTTGCTTCTTGTCAATGAACACTTACTGGTCCTTCTCCTGTTGAGATGTTATTTTAAGGATGGTTTGAAACTCCTTCTTTCCCCCATGACATCTGTGAAGAGTGCTACAGGTATTAATCCCAAACGATCCTTGTTTTTTGCTGTACAAGCCTGCATCGGAAACACGTCATGAAAATCAACCTTACTCCTGGCAAACATGGGAAGTTTTTTTTCAGCAAGAACAAAAGTGAAAATTTAAATACTGTCATTAGAATTAGTTGGATAAAATATGCAAAATGTCTGTGAAAGTTTCCAGGTCTTGTAGCATAAATAGTAATGGGTAGGATGGAGCCAGGCTCTTCTCAATGTCATCTGGTGATAGGACAAGGGGTGATGGGTGTGAGCTGGAACATAGGAGGCTCCATGTAAATATGAGAAGGAAGTTCTTCCCAGTGAGGGTGACAGAGTGCTGGAAGGGGCTGCCCAGGGGAGTTGTGGAGTCTCCTGCTCTGGAGACATTTAAAACCCACCTGAATGTGTTCCTGTGCGACTTGTTCTAGGTGATCCTGTTGTGGCAGGGGTATTGGACTAGATGATCTTTTAAGGTCCCTTTCAATCCCTAATTTTCTGTGATTCTGTGAAGTATATTGCTCCTTTAAATAAATTAGGAGTAATAATAGTAAGGCAGTACTGTTTTTACTGCATTAGTCTTTGTATAAGACTCTGTGCAATCTTTTTTTCTTTGCAGGCTGCTTTTTTAAGTTTTGAAGGTCATCCAGTGAAAGCTAGTTGATTTGGGATTTAACATATTACATTATTGAGTAATTACTTTTTCTGGCTGTGCTGCCTGGACTGAGTTGGTGTTGCCTCCAGTTTGGAAACACCTCTGTCCCTTTTGCTACAGCGTTTATAAGTTGTTTTTTACACCAGGCTGGGACATGCTGTAGCTTTCAGAGTGAGAATAAATGCAATATTCAAGCATATTTGATATAAGAATTGGATGACAGAAGTTTTCGCTGCACATACTTTAAAATTGAATTGGTACATGATAATAGTCTTCTGACAGTTTATTACCAGTTTATAAGATCTAAAAGGATTTGGTGATTAGAATAACATATGTATATTGTATATGGTAGGGATCTCAGGCAGCTTATCACTGGTTATTGGACCTGGACACTTGCATTACATCTTACAGTGCCTGTGTAAGAAAACAGCAAGTTGATTTAGCAACTGTGGAAAAGTTCTAGGCTGTTGTTTGGAGATGATGTACCTTTTTTCTGGGAACTAAGTTTCCATGCAAAACCACATACACTGACTGATTTTACTGAAGTCTCATGTGCACTTTTTGTCAGTGGCTGGATAACTTTCTTTCTGAGGAATGAGTTACACTTCCAAAGTGTAAAATTCAAGGATTTCAGAGCTCTAAAAGTGAAATATAAACTGGTTTTGAGGATATTTGTCTGAAATGCACAGCTGTAATGTATTCCTTATCTTCCTGAAACAAAAGAATGGAAGGGCTGCTATTTAGAATTATGTCTAGTCACACGTCTACCTTCAGAGCTACTTGACTGTTTTCCTTTATTCAGTATTTTTACTTATACTGTGGTAACAAATACCAGTTTCAGACTCTGTGTGCTACTGGATTGCTCTGAAGACATAGTACTTTATGGTATCAGGTGGGGAAGGATAGACTGACAGACTGAAAGTATTAAAAAAATTAATTCATAGGACAAAGTATTTGAAGACTGAAGCTGATGAAAAATATGTTTGCTGAAAGGAGGTGTAGGGATTGCCTAATCTAGACTACAAGAAAACTACTGAAGAAACAAAACCTTACCAAAATTGTATTGGTAGGTAAATCTCTCTCTTCAGGAAAAGCATGAAGGAGGCAGTATATTAAGACAAATATTTGTTAGACCCCGTTGTGTGCTGGTGGAACACGTCTGTGGGTCATGCTGTAGTGTGCCACTGCATTGTGGAAATCTGGGTGTAGAACTGAACATTCTGCTCCCTATTAAACATTTTCTATAGTCCATAAAAGCATTTTGCTATTTAAGCTTAGAATCTGCTTCTGTGTCTGTGAAGTGGTCATAGACTTTTTATGCTTGGTATTTGCTGTAGTTCATTTTAGAAAACTTCTGTTACGTTAATGTTGGAAGAAGAAAGGAACAGGAGTCCATATTGTAATTTAACATGATAAAATTAGAACTAATGATAACAAAGTCTTTCTGTTCTTAAAGAGTCTTAGTGTATTCTATAAACTGTTGTTTTTTTATTCCTGACTGAATTTTAAGTCGAATAATTTTGAGATGTATTTTAAATAGCGGCTCTAGACTTGCTGGTATTCACAGTAGACACATCTAAACATAATTAATCCCCTTTTGGCAAATACCATGTTCTGTAGTTGAGCTAAAGATACTTTTTGCTACAGAGCCTTAGGGACTACACCTGAATTTCATTAAGGAAGTCTAAGTAATATAAAGAGGAATCTGCCCATGTAGAATTGCTTCAGACTGGTTAGGACAAGATGGGATGCATCTCCCCCCGCCACCACCTCCCCAAAGCAGTTGTATTGTTTGCTTTTTGTAAGGATAAAATTATATTGAGATGAACAGGATATTGTCTGTGAATAATTCAGAGAGTGAGGACAGATCTATTGTGCTGGTGTTGCTTTTTCAAGGCACGGTATGTTTTATAAGACTTTTTTTTTTAAAGTCAGATTTTAAATTAATACAGAGTTGATGTGCAGTACAGGACGTTGAGAAGTAGATACGTTATAAGAACAGTAGGTAAAGCGTAATCTCCTTTAGTGACCAAAAATTCATTATGTTTATTCAGTGATCATCTTATGGTCCATTTCTTTTCCAGAGAACTTTGATACTATAGGATCTTGTCCACAGATTATTCGTGTACTGTTTTTCCACAGGGTATGTCCCCGTTTCTTTCATCATCAGTTACTGTATAATAAAAATAATAGGGGAAAGATGTGAAAATGCCTAAGGTTTCTTCTACTCAGTGTTCCATTTTATTTTTTTATATTTAGAGAGACAGTGTCATGGATTTAGGAATGGGAAGGAAAAGGAAGGGAAAGGGAAAAGGAAAACTAATTTACCTGCTGCTGTGCATAACAGAGCCCACTGAGTAATGTAACAGGTGTTGAGTATTGCCTGTGTTTAATGTTCTGCCAAATCAGAAACATGAGAGGAAATTTTTATCTTATAAAACAAAATGCTTCACACAGATTTTGAGGTATTTTTTTATTAACTTTAAGTACTGTGCTTTTGCTTTGTGCTGTATGCAGTCTCTGTCCTAGGATTTTACTTTTAAAACTTGGAGAGCTGTTGAGGAGCAGTAGATCAGTCTGCCAGACACCAGTCCAAACCCTGAATTATCTTGACTCTTCTTTTCTCACAATCTATTTCTCCACAGTATAGAACAACTTTTAGTTTTGTCACAGTTTCCTCTTGAGAACTGAGTTCCGAAACTGCTTAAGCTCACTCACCAGGCATTAAAGTACCTGGATCTGAAACCTCTAAACAAGTTTCTTTTCTGAGAACACTTGTTCCCGGTGTTTGTCAATTTGTTATAGCTTGGACTCAGCACAACGCTAATATGGTAGTTCTGCAAATGTATTCCTGCAGGCAAGACCTTTAAAAGTTTACAGAAGGATTCCAGGTCTGTTTAACATTCTAACTAGGTCAGTTCAAGGCTTATAAAGAGGAAAGATTTTTTAAAAAAATCTTAGCTTTCTTCTGGCTTGGCCAACAATTCAGACTGTCATGCAATAGTGAATTTCCTGTCATTAAGCTGATTTCTTCTGTAGCTAAATGGATTTTTTCCCCTCCCTCAGAACTCAAATGCCTTGTGAAAGTATATGTGGCAAGTAACGAAAGTTTATGTAATTAAGAGATCTATTCTACAAAGTGAGATAGTGACAGTCTTCTAAAGACCGTAGTGAGCCTTGTTTACGTACGTGATATTCCAGAATTACAAGGAGCTCTATACAATTAGCTGCTATCTTCATAGATACGTTTGTTACCAGTAAGAGAGGTTCACATTAGAATTCCTTCACATTTAAACGTTTTCTGGCATTTTTACAGATGTTTATCAGGATCGTAGAACTGGCTTTTACAAGATGAAGACCTGTAAGGATTTTGCACACTAATAACTGGGTACTATTGGGGAGTTTTGCTGCTGTTTTTTCAGGAGATAATAGCTGTTTTTTTCAGAGGAGATGCAAATTTCTCGTGTTTTTTTGATAGTTCTTTCAATACGAATGCTTTCCCAGTTTGAGAAGCCCTTATTTATTTCCATCTACTTCTGTTTACTCCCTTTCTGCAAATGAAAGGTAGAAAGTAGGCGGAAGTCTTTTGCTAGCTCCTTGAAAAGTTTGGGAGACTTAAGCAAGTTACAAGACGTTGAAAATTGCCATAGTCTGTCTAGCTTTTGCTTTGTACAGTGTGTGCCTGGATTCCTGCCAAAATCACTAAGCATTATTAGCACAACACTTGAACCATCTAAGTGTCTTGCGTCAATATGACACACACAATTTTAACTCCAGACAGGACGCAGATAAAATAGAGGTGGCTACGGCTGCAGCTGCTTTCCTCCCTCTAAATACCCTTTGGCCCAGACTAAGGTGTCCTGGGGCAGGTAATCAGAAAAGCATAAGATCAGGTGTCTTGTCTGCTGACTGATGTTAATAATCTGTGCTTTCATAATTGCTTGTTACTGTGGAAGGAATTCTGACCTACCCAAGGCTACTTTTCTGTCATCCTTCTTCTTCTGAAGGTGCCTAAACACCTCTCGAAGACTGGCCCCTGATTCAGGAAAAAAAAGCAGCCTAAAAGGGTTTTCAAACCCTGTTTTGTACCATGTACTGCTTCCACTGAAGTCATCTGGTTTTTGGCAAATATGAATTTCAGTATAGGGAAATTAAACCAAAAATTAGAGCTTTCAGCTTTCAACTGGATGACAAAAAAAGTTTACCTCTGCTGGTCAGTCATAGGGTCTCAGGCAAATTGCATGGTTATGCTTGCTTTGTTTGGTCTAACCTGCATGTAGAGATGGAGGAATCGTTCTCCAAAGCCTGCCCTCTTGAAATATCTGTACAGAAAACATTATTTGGTGCAATTATTTTGGTGTCTTAATGACACTTAAGGGGGCAAAGTACATTGCATTCTGCAGATACCACATTTTCCTCATTTCTGTGTGCTTGCTTTTAAAACCTTACTGAAATTTCAGGAGCAGAGGCTTATGGAATTGTCGAGTTAACATGTAGAGTGACTTCATGCTGCAGACTTGCTTTTAGAAAAACAGCTTCAAAGGGTGAGACAGATTCTAGCAGCTGGTGTGATGCAGAATCAATACGTATGGAAAACAAAAGAGTGATGTTCAAGCCAGCTTGGACCCAGACACAGCAAGGAAAGGTATTTTAGATCAGAGGAAGAGTAAGCTTGACAGTGCCACTTCTTATTCTTATTCTTATTCTTATTCTTATTCTTATTCTTATTCTTATAGCTGGGTAGTTTGAGTTTGCATTCTTACATTGTGTTTTATATTTTCTTGCATCTGCAAATTCATGAAGGTCCTACAACCCTGATGAAGGGGTTTAATAGAATGGGTGTGGCCAGCAGTCTGGATGACTGGCATACTTCCTTCAGAAGAGTTCAGTCATTTCTCTGAGAGGTAGGACTGCTGTGACAGGCTTCTGCTGTACCTCAAATACTGTCTTCAGTTTTGGACACCTCAATAGAAGAAGGACATTGAGCTCCTGGAGCAGGTCCAGAGAAGACAACAAAGTTGACACAGGGTCTGGAGAAGAAGCCTTATGATGAGTGGCTGAGGGAGCTGGGGCTATTTCGTCTGAAAAAAAGAGAGCTGAAGGGAGACCTTACTGCTGTCTACAACTACCTAAAAGGAGGTTGTAGCAAGATGTGTGTTGGTCTGTTCTCACAATTAACAAGTGATAGGACAAGAGGAAAAGGACACAAGTTGTACGAGGGAAGTTTAAGTTAGACATTAAGAAAAAACTTCATTGAAAGAGTCATCAGGCGTTGGAGCAGGCTGCCCAGGGAAAAGGTTGAATCACCATGCCTAGATGTGTGTAGAAGTTGTACAGATATGGAGCGTAAGGACATGGTTTAGCAAGGGCTTGGTAGAGTTATGTGAATGGTTGGACTTGATGATACTGAGGGTCTTTTCTGACCTAAATGATTCTATGATTTTAGCTATCAGGTTATATCATGTAGAAAACTGCCATGAGAAAAATATGGAATATTTTGAGAGCACGTGCTGGAATAAGCAAAACAAGAGACTGAAGCTGGATTGTAAAACAGCTAGACATGGTATGCGTCTGTTTGTCACCAAGCACAGATAACTGGATAAGGTAAAGAGAATGGATAACAGCAGATGGAAATCATGCAGACAGGAACAGGCCAGAAAAATAATAAATTTTGAATTGACTATGGCTCCATGTATTTTTTTTTTTCAATTAACTGCCCATGTCAGTTAATTGGGCATCTTCTCTAACCAGGTCATGAAGAGCATTGTGATGATGTGTAGAACACTTTGTTGTGTCCCATTTGTTGTCATGGCAGGACTGGTTTTTTAATAAATGGTTTTACATTTTTTTGGCCTTACTATCTTCTAAAACCGAACAATTTATTTCAAGCAGACCTGTTTTTTGCATGCTTAAACTGAGTCAAGCATGTAATGATGGACCAGTGCCTCTTAAATTTGTTTACAGAGAAAGGGAAACACTCTGTTGGGTTTTTTGAATGCAGGTGGCAATAGATTCTATGGTATATCAGAAAAATGTTGCCATTCCATGTTAAAAGCTTCAAACTTATAATGAAATGTTACAAACTCATTGTTATATAATGTTGATAAGGATAAGACAGTGTATTACATGACACATGAGAGTTATTCGGTGGTGTATTCTGTTACTTTGTGTGGAGTCAGCTGCCTAGCAGAATTTCTTCTGCTCTTGAACAGGGTGAGAGATCTTGCTCACCTGTTCTCTCACACCTCATTTGATAAAGTGTGATATTGCATTTTATTCTATTTTGTTTTCCATCAGGAGAGGGTTTTTCTGCCTTAAAATTATTGGATGCCCCTGTACTGATAGATTTATCTTCAAAGTTGCATGTTTTCTGTTGTCATAGAACAGACTTAATACACAGTGTTAAGTTTTGGATTAGCAGTATCAGAATCAGTAATTTCCTCTTACAAAGCTGAGGAAAAACAGTAGGTTCAAGTGGAGACCTTAAGGAAAAT
The DNA here is from genome assembly GCA_028565055.1 of Phoeniculus purpureus. NCBI lineage: Eukaryota > Metazoa > Chordata > Aves > Bucerotiformes > Phoeniculidae > Phoeniculus > Phoeniculus purpureus. The sequence goes on along the minus strand of JAOXOE010000874.1, from coordinate 11,631,521 downwards.
AGTAAATGAAAGCCTTCAGAATAGGAAAGAGGAATGTTCAGATTTCAAGTTTTCTGTACAGATGCATGATAAAAACCTGCTTATAGAAGAGTGTAGAGGATTTGGAATGTGAAATACATGAATCTACCCACAAAGTTTGTTTCCAAAAGTCTGAAGCTTTATGGTGGATGATGTAACATTAGGGAGTGTGCCAAGAAAGGTATCATTTAAGGCTTGTCTGCATGGAGAAATGGCCCAAAATATCTATCAAGGAATAGCTCTCCTAAAGTAGTTCCCTTTTTTCAGTCCACTTAGAAGCAGATTAAGCTAAACAAGTCCTTCTGATATTAAAAAATGTAGATTTTTAGGTGCTCCAAAAAACAAGTTTACCAGTCTCATTAAAGAGGCCTTCTTGGGTAGGTTCATAATTCTATCATTTTGCATGTTCACAATAGTAAAACTTTATAGTAAAACTCCCATGTTTAACAGCTTTCAATCATACGTACTATACTAAGGTTTAAAATATTAATTACAATTGAAGAGGGCATAATTCATCATGAATCCTTTTTAAAAAGTGCATTAAGTGCATTCTTGCGTGAAGGAACATCCTTCTTAATCCAGGAGCACATTTTCATACTGTTGTCATTCTTCGCCCCGCTTCAAATAGCGTATTTCTACCTGTTCTGCAGCAGCGAACTCATGGGCCAGTAAGTGCTCAGCACAAAGTGTTGTGGAGTTTCCCAGTGGGCTTTTTGATGTTAATTAGATTCTCAGCTCCTTGAGAAGGGTACAGACCCTAGCCCACGTGTTCTGTGTGAAAAATATCGGTGTGTCAGAAATGAGGAAAACATGCAGTTTTGGTTGTTTACAGTATGTGACCTGCCGTGGCTGCAGCAGCTCCCAAGAGAGCCCTGCAGTGTGCCTTCAGATACGATGTAGACAGCAGAGTCAAGTCAAGTTTCCCTATGGAAACCTCTCTGCTGCAGAGCTAACAGTCGTTTTTGCTACTTTTTACATGGTAAAATATTTATCCTATGATTCTGTTTGCAAATTAGTTCTGAGAACTAATGCATTGCTGTATACAAGAGCCAGTTTCAGGGACTAGGAAATTGTCAAAGAGCAAAGCTCTGTAAGGCTGAATATTAAAGGAATTGATCCTGCTCCTCCAGCAGTTTAGTCTTCACGTATTATCCAAGTGTGTTGCCGTTCATAGTCAAAACAACACAGGCAGCTAAAATACATTAGAAGTGCTTTTTGTCTTTTTTTTTTTCTCGAAAGACCAGACTTTTACTGTGTTTGTGACTTTGCTTCACGGACATAGGGCTAGACTTTACGGTTTGTTTAGCTGTGAAGGGAAGACAGACTAGGGGGGTGGTAAGGGGAGCTTAGTTTTGGAATGTAAATACATGTAGAGCTCCTCTTCTTTTGTTTAGCATCTCTTTAAACTAAGACAAAAAAAATCAGTGAATGAATGAATAGCAGCATGGTGAAATACCTAAATGTTTGAGTTAAAATTTTTGGATGTTTGAAATCCTATTTGGATCCTTTTCCCAGATCGCAGTGCATTCATATGCACTCAGCGGGAAACTTCATGGAGATGCACATTTGGGCAGAAGGTCTTTGGCGGTGCCTTTTTCTTAACTTGTGTCTTTTCTTCTTTTGAAGAAAGTAATGGCTTAAGTCTGACTGAAGAACAATCTTTTTGTATGTTCCTTATAAGAATTTACTTATGGTTCACAGATTTTACCCACCATCTATGTCTGCAGTCCTTTGGATTTAAAACGGCATATATCCCTCTGCAGACAACAGGAAACGCCAAATTAAAGACTTAATGACATACTGGTGAAAGAAGACAAAAGGTGACAAATTATAAAACAGCTAGCTAAACTTCTCAAGAAAATGCAGAAAAAATCCCACATTAAAACCACTTGAAAAGGAGGAAGCTATTGCTACACTTGCAGATATGTTAATAGAAATTAGACTAAATCATGCTGATTATAAGTTTAGCATTTAAAAAAACCAAGCATTTCAAAACCCAGTAATTTCCTAGAACAATGAGGGCAGGTTTCAGACAAAAAAACCCTCACAGAAACCCCCCACTTTGATATGTTTTAACCTTGTTATTACTGGTGACTAAACCACAGACTCCATTTTTGCAATTGTGAAACTAGCCAACAACTACCTTTTAAAAATTATTAACCTCTGTTGCTGATGCAAGTTCAGTTGTGTTTGCTTTCCCTGCAGTTGCTGTGTGCTCCAGCCTGGCAGCCTCTGGTGTGATTTACAATGGGTGGACCATCCTTTGATCTCCTGTTGAGTTCTGGAGAGGTGGTAGAAGAGGATGAGTGAAAAAGAGATAGGAGGGGGAAGTACGCTGATCAAAAAGCGAGGTGGCAGACCTTTCTTCTCTGAACCCCATGGCCTTGTTCCTTTAATTTATTTAAACATTTTACTATGAACATTCTTGGATGGCTAACATTTTTTGTTTTAGTATCCTTGATGTCATGAACTTTCTTTTGGACTGCAGCACTTAGTAACCTGACAGGAGGTGCTGGTTCTCGTTGTGAAATGGAAAGAATGTGAACAACGGTTGGACCAGTTGTGTTAGTTTACATTTACATTAGATACTGTTCCCTGTTTATCATACAGATTGGTATTTAAAGGGTTATCTACTCACTAGCTTACCGATACAAGCCTAAAACCAGAGGGAAACTGTCAGTACCTTCACTGGAAGCAGTCATCACGATAGGTCTGTGATTAGTCTTTTTATTCATAGGCTCCTCAAACTATTCTTTGTATTACTGTCACTGACCCTGCGATACTTAGAAAGGCGCAGCACCCGTTTGGCGGATAAATGTTGTTGATGCGTCGGGGCGGGTCTTGTGTTTTTTTATGTTTTAGAATAAAGAGGAATGATTGCTTAGGGGGTTCATAGTGGAACCAAATTGTATGTTAATAGAGGGATAGAGCTCGTTATTCATGGCTGCGCTTATTAAAAGAAGTATTTAAATAGGAACATTTGCAGGCCCATGTGAAGTGCAGTATTCACCTAACTGTTTATGATGATAAATTATGTTGTTCACCTAATATTCAGCATGTCTTTATCTTCTATATGCCTCTGTCCTCAAAAGAAACTTACCATTTATAGTTTTTATTTGTAGACGCATATATATAAAACGAAGTAATCTTCCAGTGTGCTGAGAATATTCTGATGAGCTTTATCTCTTTTGTTGTCTGTTTTTATTGTTGTTACACGCGCATTGTAAGCTCTGGGGTTGAGCTTCTTTTTTGTGCTAGCAGCTTCTATTGCAGTGGGTACTAGTCAACAGCTGCACATTGAGCAATGCAGTAGAACCAAATAATGAACGAGTGTGTCCATGTTTGTGTGTGTGCGATGAGCTGCTGGAGTTGTGAATACGCAGTATCATGAGTTAAATAGAGAAGACCCACCAGGTTCTTTTATTTGGCATAGATCACTTGAGAGGCTGATTTTTCTGGTTTAAAGCTGGACTGAAACATTTAGCCCAGCTCTTCCCATATGGAAAAAAAGTTTGCCATTGCAAAAGCACCACTTTTTAACTGCTTGATCAGTTAGAAATGTGATTGATTTTCACTTGGTCTTGCTTTTATGATGAGTCCATTTGATATTTGTCTTTTAATACATTGCTCTCAAAATGTTTATAGTTTGTAGTGCTACCTACTTTTTTTAAAAAATAAATGGGTAGTCCTAATCAGAGTGTAGTTGTTGCTTGATGGTCTGTGCTCTCAAGGGTGTTGTACAGGATAGTTTTTGAGAACTAAACAGCCATACTGTATTTATGTGCATTTAGGAGAAGTACAGTTTGCAAACTCTCCTGTGCTGGAACTGAGTTTTAATAGATGTCTGTGCAACATTTCATACCGTAAGGCCTCAGCCTCTAGTGGGGATTATACACACACACACACACACACACACATATATATATACACACACACACACTCTCAGCTATTCACTTTTAGCAGTTCAGCCAAAAGTTTTGTTTTCATACATATTGAAACATTAGTTCCTCGTTTGAAATACAGGAAATGTTCAAAGTGAGAGAAATGCTCCAAACTTCATTTACAGACAGTGAAAATCTTAAGTGAAAACATGGAAATGTTTTGAAGTTTTTTTTTTTAAAAAAGTTCATTTATTGTATTTGTGCAACCAAGACATTAATTAGAGTATTCCTTAATAATTTTCAGCATCTGGTATGAATGGAGCAGCAGCAAAATCCTGGAATATGACAATCTTGCAGAAGAAATGAGTGATCATACACAGTATTTAGCAAGTGAATTTTAAGTTTAAAAATGTAGGCTGTCTTGTTTTATAGTTCTGCTAGAAAGCAAAAGTAAACAAGCAAAAACATCAGTAATCTTGGACCAATCTGAAGCTAGCTTTATTTATGATGAAGACTGTCTGCTCACAGCCACAAGGAGAGGGCCACTAATCCCTCAAGAGGGAGACAGCGGGTTGAGGTGAATTGGCATGGAGTGGAAGAAAAGGAAAAGAGATGCAGACAATGAATAACAGGATTAGGGCTGTTCCTTCTTTAGAACTTTCCACATTTCCATTTGTGGTTGGAGGAAGATGAGAGACAGCTGTTGGCTCACCTGGGTTTTTCAGAAGCCTCTGGCTCCTAAAATTAAACTTCATGGGTGTGGAGAACATCTTTTTGTCACATTTAGGTACTAGCAAATAGAAATAGTTTGTAGAAAAACAAATAATAGTCACACCCAATGCTAATTTTGTATTAAAGTACCTACTTTCTGAGCAAGTTCAGGTACAATATTCCAACCGTACCAGCATAAATTTAGCTCTCCTTACAGCTATAGTTCCTCTTGATGCAAATATTATTTTAAACTTGGTTTAGATTCTGTGTTTAGAGAGTGCGTGGTGGTTAGTCCTAAAAACTGTCCTGTGTTTATGCTGAGAAGCTGGCTGCCCAGTGTGTTACAGCCATGACTCAAAAGTCAGTTTGCAGGAGTGGGAAACTGCGATTTCTCTCCTGTGCCACTTCATCCTTAGGTCTGAACTGCAAAGCTGCTGGTAAGCATGGTAGTGGTAGTGTGTATCAGGGGTTTTATTTCTTTATTACTGAGAACACCAGGTGTTCCAGAAATTAAGGAAGACCTTCAATTAAATTTGCACAGGCTATCAAAATATCATTAAATGGCATCAACCGTTAGTAAGATATGGTCAGAATTACCTTCTGCAGTGGAAATCCCTACAGGCATTGAAGGAATGGTGCTGTGAAGAACAGACCTGCCACTGGCAACATTCCAGCCCTGCAGATGTGAGGCGGAGGAGGTTCTGCAGGATTAGGGGAGTGGAGAACATGCTGTGTTCAGCCTGAAAATTCTAGCCTGGTTTACAGTCCTTATTTATCAATAAGAGCAAGAAAGTGGTAGAGACTAGCAGTGTTTCATAAAAATTAAGGAAAAAGTGAAAGAATATGACCAACAAACCCCCAGAAGTTGAACTGTGTTTGCAGTGATTCAAAAAGAAATCGTAGTTCAGCCTACATACAAAAGGGCTTGTAACTTCTGAAAAATGCTTAAACAAATAAATAAAAACCATTAAAACTGTCAAATGTGTTTTGAATGAACGATTTTAATGGTCAATTTGCCATGTATTTTTGATGTCATTGAAACACTACTCTCTTGTGGTTCACCAGACATTTTAAAGTGGTTTATCACTGTTATCTTGGCTACCACCACTGTTCTGAATTGAGCCAGTGAGACTCTGCACCAATCCGCTGAAGTTTTCTAACCACTGAAATGCAACATAATGTGAAACCCAACCAAACATCCGTAGCTTACCCTGTGCTCTTCTTGAAAGGAGACCTCAGTTCCTCCCTGCCTTTTCTGATTTTCTCAGACCATGTGTTGGTTTTTTCCTTTGTGTTTCTGCTGGTTTGGTTTTTTCCCCTTGGTGTTGGTCCTATAGCACCCTAAATACAGCGAAGTGAAAAACAAAGCAAAACAAACACCACACACCACTCTCTCTTAAAAAAAACCCCAAACCCTGCAACTGTTTATGCTAACTAGAACAGTCAAGTCCTTTATTTTAGACTTAAGAACGGTATTGTTTTATAATTAGGAAGCACTCTGTTTAGCTCTTCATCAGGGTGCTTGCTTTCCTGTGTGAGCTTTACTGCCTCTCCTTACAGTACATTTTCCTTGTGATGCCCTGCCCATTGGGATGTTCAGTTCAGCTATCTTCTGGAAGTTCATACCCTGCTCCCTGACTGCTGCTGCTTGAAATTTGCCAATTAGGCAACCAGAGTCGTGAAACAGCCATTTGTTACTTGACTGGTGTCCCCTTTCTCTCTTTCCTCCCAGATGGTATCTTTTGGTCTTTTGTTTTCACTCTTAATACCTTTGTGTAGCATTTATCAAGACAGATCCAAACAACGTAATGGGTGTTATGTGTCAACATTGATCGAATCCATGGTGCTCAAGCTGCTTTGCAGAGGTTCAGTTTTTCCCCAATATTCTGAGGTGTATTTGGAAACAATTGTGCCTGTTTTTAGGAGAAATCCTTCAGAGTCTGGAAGTTTTTCTTAATTTCAGACTGAAAAATTGCAACAAAAGCAGTTTTTGAGTTGAATAGTTTAAATAATTCTGGCAAACTACAATCTAGATTAATTTTTTTTTTAGGTTTCAACTTTGCTATGAAATCGTCTGAAAGATGCTGTTACCACAACAATCAATAAATTTGTAGTGTAATATTCCTCAGACAAATGCTGAGTGTTAAAGGCAGTTTTCTCATAACTCTTCCAGAACACAAGTTTCAATCAGGTTTTAAGAAAGAGGGGAAAAAGGTCCTGTCATGTCTAGTATGTATGTTTTGCTGAAATCATTTGCAAATAACCACATCTGTTAGCTATCGGTGTCCTTGCTTAATAGGCAAGTTTAAAATAACTGCTTAAACTTAATGTGCTTCTGATTCTTTATTTTGCAAAACAGATGAACCTCTGTATTCCAAGAATTGTTCCAAATAATATTTTCTGGCAGTGCTCTTACTTTTAGTCACTGTATGAATTAAAATATGCCTTCCAGCTCTTGCCTAAGTTGTTAGAAAAAAGTCTCTGTAGAATTAACATGCATACAGTTTTTGCAATATTTTTCATTTTCTTAGGTTTTTTTTTAAAGTAATATTAAATTTGCTTGAGCAGCATCTCTTGTTTTGACTAGTGGAAGATCTAAAAATACACTACTATATTGACTGAGCTAATTACATTTCATTTCTAGGCACTACCATCTGGATCTCTTAATTTCTGGTTACATATTTATTGAACAGATTGCACAGAAGTGGTTGGCACCATGAGTGGGTTGTCCAAATTTTGTTATGGGTACTAGCAGCAGCCCAGCAGAATTATACACAAATTGCTGCTGTGCCCTTTGTCTTCTTCAGTTGAGGATCATCAGGTCAGCAGGGATGTGGAGAAAGTGAGGTCAGGTTGGCCAGGTCACCTGGATATCCCTAGCCTGGCAAAGAGAGGCTAAAGCACCCAATCAGAATAGCTGATTACTTGAGAAACAGTTAGAAAGATGGTGAAATAAAAATCTGTTATGTAGAGACAGATGATGTGACGTAAGGAGTAATAACCATGAGTTGTATCTTGGGTGGTATATAAAACAAGCTAATTCCTTCGGAGACCTCAGCCTCTGTAAGTGTATCTACTAATTGCATTTAGACAGTCATCATTCTCCTATTAATTATTTTTCTTTAAGGCACTTTATTTAACATCTCTTGAATGCATTCTGTTAAATCTAATGCTACATGCCAGCTGTGCTTTTACCTAAGTCAGTTTTAAGTCTTTAATACTAGTCAAGTGGAACTGTTTCCTGTATGATCTACCTAACATCTACTGTTACAAGTAGACCTCATGATTAGAATAGGCAGCATTCAAGTTACTAAACTTTAGAACTTAACAAGGTAAACTTAGTCCAAATTGTTCAACATTACTGACTGTGCTTTGTTAATTAGCTGTGGTAGACTTAATGAATATATTCACTGCAGAATGTTTGGGGTGGGGTTTTTTTTTGTGAACAAACCACTTATTAAAGATTAAACACATTTTAGACGAGTTTGTCAACAGCAAGTACAGTAGGAAGCAGTGCTGATCAACTGAGTGCTGATCACTGCAGTGAGGTATGAAAAATTCTCAGTCAATTCCAGTGATGCATGGGTTGAAAAGGTTGGTGGAGAAAGTTTCAGTTGCATACTGGATTTAACAAGCCAGCTTGATTTATTATGAACACTTTTTCCCAAGCTGCAAACTTGCACTCCTGATAGCTGTACTAACGTTGCTGTTGGAGGTGGAGGGTGGAGATGTCTTTACTGTAAAGAGGATCACTGAAATTCTGTATCCTTTGATGCACCCTCCTCTTTCCAGAGAGACTAACTTGTTCTCTGGTGGGTCCATAATCCATTTTACAGTGCAGCCATGCTGTGCCATCACACAAGAGGGCTGGGAATTTCTTCCAGTCAGTCTGTTGCAGGAACCGGCAAGTGGAATATTTTCTGAGAGATGAAAAGTTGAGCTAGTTATCTTCCACACTGCTAGCTGTGTTCTGTCCCATGATACTAACCAACTGTTTGCTAGTCAACACTATGTTAACATCTAACACCAACATATAATCCCCTCTGGTTATTTTACCTTGTGTTTACAAAGCAAAGGTAAAATGTTTTGGGGGTTTTATTTGTTATTCTTAATTTGTATAGGTCTGTTTTCTGTTTAGTCACTGGTCTATGCCAGCTTCTCTTTAAGAGGGATAAAAACCAGTGATAGCATGAGGTTTATGACCTGCTCCATGGGGCATAATTTCAAATCGAATCCAGCCCTTTTGCAGAGGAATGTTAGCACATCTGGTTTAAGTAGTCTTAGTGCAGTGAGGAGATAAGTAGAAGCTTCTTTGCATGGTAGATTAGTTTCAGATGAGGTGTAGGATCTCCTCAAATTCAGGTTTACATAAAAAGTGCACCAATGGGACAGCCACCCAAGAAAAGTGCATAGTCATCCATTGAATATGTGAAAATAAATGGTAGGGCTGGTGAGCAATAAAATACAAAAGGAAAAAAGCAATCAAATTGCCAAGCCCCAGAAGAAAATGTGGAGTAATCACCCAGAAAAGAAGGACCAGTGCTGAATTTTTATGGAATCCCTATTATTCCCCTGCTTTCTTTGCCAGAGCACCTTTGATCCAGTTTTATTCCATGTTCCACTTCAATATGTTCATGCTTTTACAGATATAGCACATTTTATGACACCCACTAAAGTTATCTGCTGTGAAATTCAATTGTTTAAATACTTGTCCTTTTCTTACCCCTTTCTAATGGATTGCCAATACATATTGCTTTCTCATCAGATACTGATAGTCCCTTTAGTAGACTTTACTATTCCTGTAAAATGGTGATGAACACACAGTATGGTTTATAGGTAGTGAAGTACAAAGTAGTCGTTTCAGCACTTTGCTCATGAATAGGAAAATACAGTCTATGCTTGTTTAATATTTGCTAGGCTGTCCTGGTGCTTAAGGTATGTTGCTGGTAGATAATTCCCTGAACATTCAGGCATATTAGTCCTGAATGCATTTAAGGAAAATATTTTTACTCATTTTAAAGGATAAGTAGGATATGGGGGAGAGGTTTAGTAATATAAGTGTAAATTAAGGGTAGTGTTTGTGAAGGCAGTTTGAAGTCTTGTGTTTATTTACATTAAAAGGTAGGAGACTGGTCAGAATGGCTGACTGCTGTGAATTAGCAGATTAGGGTAAATAAAGAATTGCACATCATCATGCAGATTAATTTTCATTGCCTTCAGTCTGTGAGTGGAAGTCAAAATAATATCAAATACGTTGAACAAATACAAGTATTTTTTAATTTAGTTGTAAGTACGTACAGTATAAGTCACTGTAGGTGGCCTTTGTAAAGCCATTGAGGATGATGAAAAGGGGTAATGTTTTCATTCCCTTGTGTTATATGTATATTATCATGGTTCAAGTTAAACTATTTCCAAAATAATTAGAATATGAGGAAGTTGGTTACTAGTGAAGTTAATTCAGCTTGCTTCCTGCTGTAAAGCTTTTACTCTTTATCTAAAAGGGATACATTTTGTTTAAAAAAAGAAAAGCAAAAAAGACAGGTACAGTAGAAATGTGTTATGCTATCATGTAATTAAGTAACTGACATCTTTTTATGATAATACATTTGGGTGGTCTGTTCTCAAAACACTTGATATGTTAGGAAACATTACCATTTCCGCAAGTGATCTCTAAGTCCTAAATATTTTGTGGTATTTCATCAGTGCATTACTCACCAGTAAAACTCTCTAAACTGCTGTCGCTTGGCATTGGAGAGGGCTTCCAGGTTTTTTTCCTGTCGGCAAAAGCTTCTGTAAATTATAATATTGCTTGGCAGAGCATAAAGACTAAATCCTAGAAAACCAGATGATTTAAGAGAAAATAAATGGAAAGACTTGAATCTAATTTTGCTTTTCCTTGGAAAACGAAGTCTCTCTAGTTTACAAAACATAGAAAGTTTGAAATTGCCTTCAGCCACAATGTTTGTTTAGGTGTGGTGACCCTTTTGCATCCTTGTAGTTTCCTCTCAATCAGCACAATTCTGATTGTCCCCACTGGACACTGTGGAGATTTAGAGGCTTGCTAGCTGCAGTGAACTGCAATGATTTTGAGGTTAGGCATGCTGCCAGTGAGTCTAGTATCACTTTAACTGCCAGTGGTAATGAGTTGCTGAGTTTTTCAGATTAAAAGAAAACCAACTGGAATGCATGTGGATATTTTGCTAATGTACATAAACGCTAATAGATTGAATAACGTTCTCATAACCAGTGCAGCCTACCCAAACCTAGTTTTTATAGACTTATCCACCTGTAAGGTTACTCATTCCGTGGACAAACGTTTCTAGTTCAGGTACCAGCAGGAAATAGCTAATGCATTCAATGCTTACTATAGTCTATAGATGTGGAAAGGTCAATGTTTGTATGATGCAGTTGGTGAAAACAGTATATGATGATTTTTCCCAAGCCTCATTTACAATACTGTTACTTTCCTTTTCTAAATTCATAAACAACAGTAGAGTCAGTTTTTGCAGAAGAAATATGCTCCTGTCATTCTAAAAAAAAAGTGCAAAAAACCCCCCCACACCCAAAACCCACAATAGGATTGTACTTATTTGTTTAAAGATTTTAAAGATTAACAGTGTACTCTAGTTACTATTAATTTACAAGTTTCGTTGTACAGCAGAAGTTGTGATTACTATTGAAGTAATCTGATACTTGAGTTATTAGGAAATTTAGGACATTGTTAGATATCTTTCTTCAGGACACTCAGGAATCATTATGCTATCATCCCCTTATTCCAAACAAGAGCAAAGGTGGAGTGTGAAACCAGAGCTGTTTGCTTCCCTCTCTTTTCCTCTTTGCACACTGCTCTGGCAGCAGCCAAGCTACATGGTGTATGCAGTTAAAAGCTGTGGCTGTGTCCTCAGAACAGGGATTTGGTTCCTTGCACCCAAGACCTGAGCTCACACAGTAAGTATGGCCTGACAAAAGCAGTTAGAAAGCTGTGAAGCAGCATGTTTTGTTCACAGGTGGAGACTCTGCTCAATAGGTGTCTCTCCAGAGAAACAGCAAACCCCTCCCTTGTCATAGATCAGAGGAATGCTGGTGCCTCCTGCTAATGCTCAAGTTTCTTCTAATTGTCTAGAAAGTTTCCATGTAGTAACTCTGCTTTTGTTTCTTGTGGTGCTCTGTGTCTGGAAAGACCATGCTCATCTCTGACAAGAACGTTCTCTGTGGCTTGACTAGATCATCTTTCAAGCTCTCTTCCAATCCCTAATGATTCTATGATTCTAAGATCACGATCACTTTGACAGTATAGATCTCCTATTATTTGCAATAGTTTTGCCAATTCTGAAGAGGAAATATGTCAATGCTGGAAAATCTTTAACTGTATTATTACTCAAGGTGGTATAACTTAAGCGTGTCTGTATTTACCAGTGTAGAGCCTGATTTATGATAAGTATTCAAAAGAAACACAAAAGCCCTCGTCACCCCCTTAAAACCCCTTGCATATACCCCTTCAAAAATACCCATACAATATTTGCAGAAAATATAATTCTGTATTGGAGAAGATGGAATAATACTGATCCTTGTGAAACAGTTTTTGCTTTAGCCACTGCAGACTCTTCTTTTTTCTAAAGTCCTAGTCTCATAGGACTTCTGATATGGATGCTGATTATAACTTCCTTTATAACTTTCCTTTAAGAAGGGCATTTTCCCATCTTCATAGTTTTGTTTCCTGACAGCAAGAAAGTGGGTTTGTTGTAACAAAAATGGGCCATCTTTCATACTGTCTTTGACTTGAAACTACAATTGGAACACCAACATGAAAATGGAGCTGAGTCAGGTTTTGTGTGGAACAACCACAAGCTGTTTCAGAGGTTACCACACCAAACATTGGTTACTGTCCCTTAATGCCAATGACATAGAGCTATGTGACTGCTCCTCTTTATTTTCTGAGCAAACTAAAATGTGCTGGTATAATGTATTGATGAAGACAATTTAAACTTTATGCTGTAGCTGCTAGTGAAGAAGCTATTTGATTCCCCTTGGATTTTTTTAATATCTGAGATTGGAAAAAGGAAGGTGCTTGTAACTACAAGCACTGTGTTAGAGTTTGAATATGCCACCATCAAGCATTATATCCTTGCTTCCTTCAAATTATTTGTTAATCTATGATATGAGGGATGTAGATTTAACTTTTATTTTATTTAATAAAATAAAATATAATGGCCCTGGTCCTCTTTTGGATCGCTTATAGTAATTTTCTTCTTTTAATTCATAAAGGAATGTTACTATTTTTAGTGTGTTTGAATTCCATCATAAGTGTTAACTATAATTCAAGTAATTGTACTTGAAATACTCCAGATATATTTCGTTCTTGCTGTGCAGTAGGGTTTGATATGATCAGACTTAATCTCTTTCAGTCAGTTCTATTAATACTGCGTAGGCATACGTTTATTTGGTTTCTCATATTGCCACTGAAGTGTCTAAACATGAGTACATGTGGAACAGCACTGTGCCCCATTTATTTGAACTGCATGGGCGATATTGCTTCCAAATCAGATGGTTACGAGGCTTTGCGGCGTGCTGAGGGGGACCAGTCGCCACTTTGGTGACCTGAAGGTGTAAAATAATGTGTAGTGAAGACTAGCAGCAGTGCTACATGAAGTTCAGTCTCTTGTTTATGCTCAGCACTTCCTTGGCTTTGTCAATAGTTGCTTTGATTGCTTGAGCCAGAACAAAAGCCTTCCAGAGGGGCTCTGTTCAGCCTGTGTGTCTGAGTACAGTCTGTTAGATGGAGGGTCTGCAGAGACACACTTGAGGGAAAGGGGTTCACTGGTGAGTAGAAATATGTTGCAGCTGCAATATCATGCCCTCTCTCCTATTCACAACTTTTCAAAGTGAAATAGTGAACAGAGGAGGAAACTGGACCAGTTGTGCCCTTGGACCAGAACAGATTAATGTCTACAAACTCACTGGCATGCTGCTCTGAAATTGGTTTGAGTCGTGCAATGCGTAGCACATGGGTTAGTCTGCAAGGAGGCAAACTTACCATATGAGTGAGTAGGAACGGGTTTCTCCAACACAGGAAAGTGAGATGTGGTTTCAGGCAAAACTCTTTGCCTCACGGACAGACTGCTCTTAAGGCTTTGTCAGGTAGTTCAGTGGATGCTGTTTCCCTTTGTTCAAAAAATCAGGAAAATTTAGCTTTGTTGGGGGGAAATACATCTGATGAATTATGAAAACTCCAACTGTGGACTATTGCTTGGATGGTGCTAAATACTGTATATATGAAACAGCATTGTACACTCTCTCTTGAGGATCGTGTGTATACCAAGGCATGCAGCAGAAGATTAACCAGACATGCAAATAAGTTTCTCCCATAAAAAAGATACTGCTTTATATTGTATATGACCTGTAGCCCAAGACACTTCTGTGAAGTGCTTATCCACTGCCATCCCAACCCTACTCCCTTGTATGGGACCAGCACTCATTACAAATAAGCAATGGTTTCTCTATAAAATTCTGATTTTATAATCCTTAATATTAAGAAAAAGATTTTTTAAAGAGACTTTTTATTTTTCCTTTGGTTTTGCCTTTGGGTTATTCTTTGTCCAAGTGATTACTGTGATTGTAAGGATAGTCAGGGTAAGAGGACGGCTGCAAGAACCATCTGTCTGGACTTACTAAATGACCAAGAGGGTGTCTGGGTGATCTGCATTTAAATTGTATCATCTTATCCTCATTATCTTTTTGTGTAATTGTCTGGGGATTTTTTTGAAGGATTCCTTTAGCATAAATCACAATGTATGATTTCTGATACCTCATTTTTGTCTGTGGCTTAAAGCAGAAATATATTAAATTTGGTCCTTAGAGTCCTCTTGGGTCATTCTTTTTTGTGCCTTTATGAATTAAATCCCTTCTTCTCTCTTCTCTTTTTTTTTCATCCCTGGATTATTTGTCCAATGGAAATAGCTGATGCCTGAAAGTTAAAGCAGGTTTGTGTTCTCCAGGTTTTCAGACTGTATTTGTGTTAACATATTAATGTGTTCTTTCTCAGCAATCTAATGACGGTGGCTTTTTTAATCAGTTTCGAAGGACCGTTCTGCAACAGCCTGTGAAATCTGAAAGTACTCCAAAAGGAGCTGTCTGACTAGGTTTGAGGTGCTCATTAACAAACATCTATAAATGCATAATTGCAGACTGGCTTCCTTGTTTACCATTTTACTTTCATAACGACAATGAGATATGACAGCTAGTCCCAGGGGATTACTGCACTTCTCGGCTCGTTGATGTCATTCTGCCTTTAGACCTGTGTCTTGCAGAGCAACCAAGGGACTTACTGATCTTCTGCAAATTTGCTACCTGTCATGTCTTGTCTTAAAAAAGACCCTTCTGATAACCAAAATGGAGAAATGTGTGTGCATAAGGGCTTAAACTTGCCTTAAAAGGACTGCCTCTACTTTTGTAAAAAATCTAAAATTGGGGTATGGTTTGAATTAAGAATGTAGGAAAAATGTTTCAGTTTGTGAATCGACGTTCCTTTATTTTGGTGCTATAAAAGAAAAAACCCACAAGGTTTTTTTACATAGATTGGTGTCTTCCACTCTGACAAAAATATTCTCATTGCATGTTTGTTACACGATTTCAGCTGGTGATTTTTCAACGTGAACTGAAAACTCGGTTCCAGACTTCCTCAAACTTAGCTGGTTTACTATACAATTTGGTCAGGATTTTGTATCCTGGTAAATCAAATTACTTCTCTGGCCTTTATATTAACATACTTTCATATGTTTATTATGATTCTTAAGTAAATGCTGTTTTTGAGTTATAAATTCTTTGGACTGATCTGGACATCCCTAGATACTTCTCAGTTGGCTGCTATCTTATGGATTCTGGACTGAATTTTAAACTGGTGTTTGGATCTGCTCAACTGTACCGCTTAAACTCTAATTGTCATTTTTGGACAAAAAGAGCAAGCAGAATTTTTCCCTCAAGACTAAGATGTGTTCATCATTCAACCCTAAAACTGTTAAGCTTGCAAACAATTTGTACTTGATTACTCTTCTGTAAAGCTGTGTCCTCCAAACAAAATTAATGGCAAAAATGCTTTTGAATTTTTCTGGGAACAGAATCAGGTTTTTATAACCTCATTCAACGTGCTTGTCTTTACGAAATTGTCTCAGGATTGGTATTGCCAGGGCATTTGAATTGATGCCTTTAGGAAACATGAACAGTTAGTCCCTCAGTACAGCTCTACCAGTGAAGACCAGATCTATCTACCTACGCATGAGGATCCTAGCTGTCCTAGCTAAGGAGCTGCCTGTGCAGTCGTACAGACCACCAGGAGGTGCAGCTGGCTGGAGGATTCCCATGCTAGAAAGGGTGCAAATTTTCTTGTGTGCTATGCTGGCTTCAGTTTGGTGCCCTGATGAACGGTATTACCCAATTCAGGTGTGCATTCTGCTCCAGCATACTGAGATTTGTCATGTTTCTTCCCCTAAGTATCATGAATTTGTGAGTCCTTGCATATTAATCCCTGCTAATGCATTTGGTCTTGGTGCTGCTTGCCATTTCAATGTCACAGTCTTGTTTGCTTTCTGTAACTTCCATTAGGCTGGACATGGAAGCAATGTTTGGGCAATGGTTTAATTTCCTTGTCAGCTACATTGGCATGTGCATCTGTGATACCTGAGCAGCTAGGGGAAGAGTGTGTGATCCCTGTGGCCCCGTGTTTGGGGATCCTGTTTGGGCACAGTACATGCCAAGCTCTGAGTACCCATCGCTTCCTTCCTGCTTTGTGGTACAAAAGGTACATCCCTTCTCACAGAGGCTTTTCTGGTTTTGGTCCTTGTCAGTCCAGGGTTGTTTGTAAATTCTGCATGAATTTAAATCTGATGTTTTTAATCAATAGGAAAGGAAGCAGTAATTTGGACAAGAGTCTGAATATTTACCTTTGTTACTAATTTGGTAATTAGTGATTAATGGGTAATGCTTAGTAATCAGTAAGGAAGGATACACTAGTCATCTTGGTGTGACACCTAATGAATTTCAGCCACCACCTTTAAAAGAAGACAACAAACTTTGTCTGGAAAAGAACAAATAGTGAGCATTGTGATCCACAGATGATCTGCAGAGGTCCCTTCCAAGCCCTGTCACTCTGTGATTCTCTGATTGTGTGATTCCAGACCCATTTTTAATTATGTGAAGCTGTCTTCTAAGAGAAGATGCAATTGCAGGAAGACACAAAATATCTTTTTAATTACCAGTTGCATAAAGTACTTGAAAATGGTGAAAGGGAACATATTGCAAATCTCTAAAAATAAATAGTTTGTAAAGTCATAATCATTATAAAACAGATTTACTTGTGAAGATGGTATTACACATGTTAAGGGTAGTCTGTCACTTACAATGTGTAGTACATATGTGACTTGAAAAAACAAGCCAGTAAGAGCTGTATTAATGGTGAATTTCTGTTCTGTCATTTTAATGGAAGTGTAGTTGTGAGAATTAGGGAGGAATTTCTACTGTTTTTAAAAATGTAATGCAATCATGCAAGCACTTTTTAAATAATGATTTTTAAAAGTGAGCCTGGTTTCTGAAAAGAAGAGTCTGCTTGTATTTTGTGAAAACAAAGCAGAAGGATTGTCTTCACTGGTACATAATCTCTCATTTGACCACCCTACTGGTTCTTGGTTTCTTTTTCTTTTTCTTTTTTTTTTTCCTTTAGATTCTGTTGCTGGCTCTATTGGAAAAAAGACTCAAATACTATAGTTTTCCAGATAATGTTCTTAACTTTTTGGCATATGTTGCATCTCTCAAACCCCTCAGGATAATCCACAGCTCCACAAAAACATGAGTCAAATACATTACAAATTTCCCTCAGAGAATCAACATCTTTTCCAGCTGTTTGGATAGTCTGTCTAAAACCTGAACAGACCTCTCATCTCTCAGTATTGTTTTGGGCTTTTTTTTTTTTTTTAACTTTGATTTGTTCAGTGTTGTAATTTCTAAACTGAGCCAATAATTTCAGTCTCTTTAGTGTTCTTTACAGTACTTACACTGGACAACAAAATGATCTATTATCCAAAGATGATTACATTGTTTTCAACTATTTCTGTTCACTAGTACAAAATTTCTTACCCATGTCAACAAACCCCCTATTAAAATCCTCCCTAGGCGGTTTCATATATTATTTATGGATTAAAATATCTCTCAACCATATTCCTAAATAGACTTCTACTTGTTTTGCTTGGTTTCAGATAGGTGTACAGCAATTATAGGGGCCATATAAGCTCTTGGTAGATGTTCTATTTTAAATATACTTCTGGCGACTTAGAAAGTTGCTTCTTTTTTCCCAAAAAACAAGGCATTTGTGATCATTTCAATTAATTCCTTGTGTATTTTTTTCTGGCAAGGTAGCATAAATCTACTTGTAATTGCTGTAAAGTCTGGAAAGGTGAGAATTGGGCTGCAACAATTTTCCGTCTCAGTTAACAAAATAAGCTTATTCCCTAGCCTGTCTAGCTAGGACCACTTACTTTCTTCTAAAATATAATAAATCTTTATTGACTGTATAGAAAGAGAACTGTTTTAAGAGAATCTGTGGTTGAACCAGCTGATATCCATGAACAATACAATCTCTGCTCTATTTTTTGTTTGTTTCTGCAAAGAGAAGAAAGTGAGGAGTTTTATAACCGTAGTAACACTGTCTCCCAAATCGCACAATATATTAGATCATAGTATTAAAGTGCTCTAATAAATGCAATAGCCAGCTCACAAAAGTGTTTGGCACTTGGGTTGCCCAGGTCTTTCCAAGTCTCTCTCAATGAAGGCACTAATTGTGTGGTTTTGTGCTCAATGACTGATTTTAGCGGCAGGTTCCTCCCAAAAATGGAGACTAGCACAATAGCAGATCTTTGATGTTATTGGCCACAAACTGCTTCAGCATTCAGCAAGCTGGGGGCCAGCCTGTAAGCTGTCAGTTCTGCTCCGCTGGCAGCTTTACTGAGGATCCTAGTCGTATGCCTTGCTAAATTGTAAAGACCGTGAGCCATCCTGCTAGTGCTGGGTTGCTACCAGTATGTGTCTGTGGGCTTCAGCCTTTCTTTAGCTCCTCCTTCTCCTCCCCATCTCTAGCTGCAAGGCCTCTGCTCTTACAACTGGGCATCAGGAGCTTGTCCTGCATTCTTATCTCCCTCTGCTCAACCTGCTTGCATTCCTGCCCCAAGCCTTCCTGCACCAAACCTTCCTGCTACTGCCCCTGCTGCAAGTTACCATCTGTGGCATAATCCATGCAATTGTTCACCACCCCCATTCTGTCCATAGGCTGAAAGTAATAATTTAAAACCCACACTACTACTGGTTTTCAAGCTAACATAGATAATTGTCTTATGTATGATGATGATTATAGGATTGAATGCTTATGGATGAAAATCCAGGGAAGGGTCGGCAAGGCAGACATTGTAGTGGGGGTCTGTTATAGACCACCCAGTCAAGATGAATAGGTTGATTAAGTATTCTGTAAATAAGTGGGTAAAGTTTCAGAATCACTAGGCCTTGTTCTTGTAGGGGACTTAAACTTAGCAGATGCCTGCTAGACATAAAACACAGCTGGTTAGTGAGCCAACTAGAGAAGGCTCCTTGCTAGACCTGCTGTTTGTGAACTGAGAAGGATTAGTGGGAGATGTGAAGACTGATGATTATCTTGGGCTTAGCAACCGTGAGATGGTTCTCAATTCTTGTGGAAGTGAGGAGGTGTGTCAGTAGAGCTAACTTCTTGGACTTTGGAAGGGCTGTCTTTGACCTGTTTACAAGACTGGTTGACAGAGTCCCTTGGGAGGCAGAATGAAGGACACAAGGGTTCAGGAATGCTGGACATTCCTTAAGAGGGAAATCATCAAAGCACAGGAACAGGCTGTTCCTGTGTACTCTAAAATGAGTCAGCAGGGCAGAAGACCAATGTGACTAAACAGAGAGCTTTGACTGCAACTCAAGAAGAAAAGGAAAGTCTATTGTCTATGGAAGAAGGGTCAGGCAACTCAGGCCACTCTCCATCATTTACCAACAATCTTGGCAAACTGGGATGGTTCCAGTAGACTGGAGATTAGTAAATGTGGTATTCATCTACAAGGACTGGAAGGAGGATCCTGGGAACTACAGGCATCTCAGTCTTGCATTGGTGGCAGGGAATATGATGGAGCAGATCATTTTGAATGCCGTTGCATGGCTTATATAGGACAATGAGGTGATCAGGCCCAGGTGATCAGAATGGGTTTATGAAAGTCAGGTCCTGCCTGACTAATCTGATCTCCTCCTACAGTAAGAAACCCACCTAATTGATGAGGGAAAGCTACGGGCATTGTGTACCTGGACTTTAGTCAACTCTTTGGCACTGTTTCCCACAGCATCCTTCTTCAGAAGCTTGTGGCACAAGGACTGGATAAGGACACACTGCACTGAATAAAGTACTGGCTGGATGGCTGAGACCTAAGAGTGGTTGTGACTGGAGTTAAATCTGTCTGGTGTCCAGTCACAAATGATGTTCCCCAGCATTCAAGAAGGCCAAGTGCTGGTTCCTACACTTGGGTCATTACAACCCCATGGTAAAATACAGACACAGATGTGTGGTTGGAAAGCTGCACATTAGAAGAAAATCTGTGGCATATGAGCCAGTACTGTGCACAAGTGGCCAAGAAGGCCAATGGTATGCCGGTTTATATTAGAAATAGTGTGGCGAGCAGGAGCAGGGAAGAGATTGTCCTCCTGCTCAGCACTAGTAAAGCTGCTCTGGGCCGCTAACTACAGGAAGGGATTTGAAAGTGCTGGAGCATGTCCATAAAGGGCAACAAAGCTCATGAAGGGTCTGGAGCACAAGTCCTGTGAGGAGCACTTGAGGTGGCTGGGGTGGTTTAACCTAGAGAAAAGGAGGCTCTGGGGAGACATTATTGCTCTCTACAACTACCTGAAAGTAGGTCGGAGTGAAGTGGGGGACAGTGTCTTCTCCCCGGTGGCAAGCAGTAGGACCAAAGCTGTGCCAGGAATGTTTGGTCTGGACATGAGAAGAATTTCTTCACCAACAGGGTTATCAAACATTGCAACAGGCTGCCCAGGGCAGTGGTGGAGTCACCATCCCTGGAGGTATTTAAAAGGCATATAGACATAGTGCTGAGAGACATGGTTTAGGGGTGACGTGACAGTGCTGGGTCAAAGGTTGGACTTTATTACCTTAAAGGTCTCTTCCAACCAAAGAGATTCTAACTGAGTGAAGTAAGCAAATATTTATTGTGAAGAGAGGAAACCTCTGGCATGCACAGAGGAGGAACTGAGACATATCAATAGTGACTAGGTTAAGTAAACAGTCATCTCATGAAGCTCAGCTGCAGACAGCATCAACAGCATCGTCATTGCCTCATTCACAGCACTGCCTTTTGTAGTCCTCAGTGCCAGAGCATGCTTCCTGGGTGGGGATGATGCCCTGTAGCTGCGGACTGCCACATTCAACCATAGTTCATTACTCTTAGAAGTTCAGCAGCTTCCAGTTTCTGAGATGTTCAGAGAATTGGCACCTGAGCTCTCCTCTCCAAAAGAAAGCAAACAAACCTCAAAAAAAGAACTACCCAGATAAGTCTCCATAATGCCTGTGTTTTCTGAGACGTTGTTAGTGTTATATTTAAAATGTACTACATGTTGAACTTCATGTGTACGTGTAGTTTGGGTTGGAGACATGAAAGTAAAAGTAATTTCCCAAAAGGAAAGCTGTTTCAGGGACAGCTTTTTGAGTTGCTGGGGAGTCTGACACAAGCAGAGATGGCAGGCCTGAACATGGTGAATGTTAATACTTCTGCTGAAGTGTTGCATGCACATATCCTCATGACGCTCTTTGTGTGCGTGTAGAATTATGTCTGGATCTGTTATAATGAGTGTGTGTTTCTGAAATATTATATATAATGAGTTTTGCATGCATTGAAAATTTGAATGTCCTTGTCTATCTAGACATCCTTAATTATGTCAGTGTCTACTCTATGAATGTAGGAGGTCTAATAAAATTTTATTTAGTGCTATTCATGTGGGTGTTAAGGCTTAACTATTACTTATAATTGTTATTATTTAAAAATAGCCTTACCTTGTTGGTGTTTCAAAGAGGTATGAAAATCCTTAGGAGCCAACATCCTGCAGTGGGAATGGTATTTAGTTAAGCTGACCTGTTTGTAAGAAAGCGGGTGCTTGCTATTTGATCAGACTTTGAAATACATTAAAAAAATTAGTGCACTGCATGTTTTATAGAAAAGACATTCTCTGGCTTTTAGAGCTCTGAAAGGCTATTTGATAAAGGCTTTAGCATTTGCAGCTCTTGATAATGGAAATGGTTTGTGAATGCAGCTGATTTCCTGCAACATAAGTTAATATTAATATTTCTCTTTATAAAGACTACATTTAGCTTCTAGCAGCACGCAGAAGGCATTATTGTGACATGTTTCTGATTTCCAAAAATTAGTGTATAAATAATTAAGGTAAATACTAAACTCTGGCCACTTCATTAAGAGAAAAGTAATTGAAGTTCTGCTATAAATGCTTATGAAAAACTGTATGATACTGTTTGGCTCCATATATTTTCCTGGGGAATTCAGATCCTCAAATAAGTAATAGTAGTTTTAAAATATTCTGTGACAGACCCTGCTTGTTATGTAAACATAGTTACAAAAGATACTAGGACAGATGTGTTTAATCCTATAAATTGAGCTTACTTGAGCACAGTAGTGACTGAAGTCCTTTCAAATTCTTTCTAATACACCTAATGCTTATGCCAAAAGTGCAACAGTTGTCTGAATCTTTGACCTTTGCAAAGCCTTTTTCTCTTCAGTGTACATTTCTAAGCTATGGCTCAAGTTGCAAGCTGCCTACTTTAGAAAATCAACCCATAAAGTTTCCATAACATACAGTGTTATCTCATTTCTAAAGCAGAAGAACAATAGTGCTAGGTGAGCACTGATCAATGTGTGCAAGGCATTTCACACTGTCCAACATGACATCCTTGTCTTTGACATGGACTTGATGGATGGACCACTTGGTGAATAAGGAACTGGCTAGGTCACACTCAGAGATTTCTGATCTACAGCTTGAAGTCCAGGTGGTGGCCAGTGATGAGTTCCTCTGGCATCTATTTTAGGTCCAGTGCCATTTATCATCTTTTTTGCCAACACAGACTGGCATTGAGTGTGCCCTCAGCAAGTTTGCCGATGACAGCAAGCTGTGTGGTGTGGTGGACTCACTTGAGGGGAAGGAGACCATCCAGAGGGACCTAGACAGGCTTGAGTAGTAAGGCAGTGCAAACTGCATGAGGTTCAAGTGCGAGTGCAAGGTTCTGCATCTGGGTTGGACTAATCCCAGACACGATTACAAGCTGGGTGCAGACTGGGTTGAGAGTAGCTCTGAAGAGAAAGACTTGGGAGTATTAATTGATGAGAAACTCAGCATGAATTAGTAGTACACTCATACAGCCAAGAAGGCCAACCATATCCTAAGATGCATCAAGAGAAGTACAAGAGAAGGTGTTCTCCCCCTTTTTCTGCTCTTGTGAGACTCTGCCTCTGTCCAGTCCAGACAGTTCTGGTGCCCCCAACAAAAAGGAGGACATAAAACTGTTGGAGTGAGTCCATAGGAAGCCACAAAGATGATCCACGGGCTGAAGCACCTTTGCTATGAGAATAGGCTGAGGGAGCTGGGGCTGTTTAACCTGTGGAAGAGAAGACTCCAGGGAGACCTTATAGCTGTCTTCCAATACCTGAAGGGAACCTACAGGAAGACTGAAAAACAACTTTTCACGAGGGGATCTAGTGATAGGGAAAGGGGAAATTATTTTAAATGGAAGGAGAGTAGGTCTAGATTAGATCTTAGGAAGAAGTTCTTGGAAAGACTCTGGAATAGGTTGCCTGGAGAAGTTGTAGATAACCCCTCCCTGGAGGTGTTCAAGGCCAGGTAATATGGAGCCTTGACCAACCAAGTCTAGTTGAGAGGCATCCTTGCCTATGGCAGGGAGGTCAGAGTAGATGATCTCTAAGGTCCCTTCCAACCTTAGCCATTCATATTCTATGAAGATACTAAACACCTGAGGGTAGTATGTTTCTTGTGACGTCTTTTAAGGAGCCTGAATTATCACATTTTCATTCTGTCACCCTCAATTGGGTACTATCATCATGGCTTCACCGAGGGCAAATCCTGCCTGACCAACCTGGTGGCCTTCTGTGAACATGTCACAACATTAATGGATGAGGGGCGAGCAGTTGATGTCATTTACCTGGACCTGAGCAAAGCCTTTGACACTGTCCCACACCATATTCTGGTCTCCAAGCTGGTGGAACATGGGTTTGAAGGGTGGACCACTAGATGGGTAAAGAATTGGCTCGATGACCACACCCAGAGAGTGGCTGTCAATGGGTCCATGTCCAAGTGGAGGCCAGTGACAAGCAGAGTCCCTCAGGGATCAGTCC
>JAOXOE010000874.1:11559414-11594182 GCA_028565055.1 Phoeniculus purpureus | reverse complement strand
TTCCACTTCTAGTTCAGTATTCCTAGGTAACACAGACACACAGTAACACATTACACTGTGTTTTCCCATCCATATTTTTTGCTTACTTTGTCTATACTGCCATGATTAGACTTTGAATTTTCCCCATTTTCCTGCTTATTGGATTCTTTACAGTTCAAATACCTTGTCATTTGTCTAGAATATGAACAAGCTTGATGTTTTTATACAAGGGTAGAGTCTGAGACTTTTTGATGCCACTACTTTGTCCTCTTTGTGGTGAACATAGGGATGTTGCATTTTAATTATTTTTATGTATTTATTTCATTTTTTAAAAATTACAATACCTGAAGACTGTCACTCTGAAAGGAAATGGTAAATTTTTGAATTTTTCCTACAGATGCTCAAATCATATTAACAATAAAATATAAATTACCTAGTTTTTCTTATACATTTTAGTTGAACTTTTTCAGAACTATGCTTAGATTTATAACTTTGTGTTCATTATTTGGGCCAGGAAGTTTGCAGTCACTGTTTCATTTTAAAATAGTCTCTCCACCCTGTTCACTGCACTAGAATAATTTATATTTGGCTACAGTATTGGACTACGGTTCAACTTTATTTTCCTGAACAGATATGAGACATGTCTTCATAGTTTGATTTCCTCTCTGTGTCTGAATTTTTAGCTGTAAAAAGTAGTGAGGAAAACCTGTCAAATGTAAAGAGGAAATAATTGTGTGCAGAAGCCCAAGACTGCGCAATTACTATTGGTAAGCTTGTACTTGTAACCTGAAAGAACAATGTCATGAAAGTGAGTAATCCTTTTACAGGATGTCCAAAATATGTTGACGGTATATGAATGTAACAGAAGATTGGGAAGGATCAAATAGAAAGAATAATCAGGAAGAAAATATGTTTTTCTGGGACATGTAAAGATAGATTTTTAATCTGGTAAATATAATTGGGAAGTATGAAAATGCACACAAAAGAAGAGTCCTGGCTTGTGGGACGTTGGGGGAGAAAAGGTATAAAGCTATCTGGCAGATACCATCAAAAGGAAAAAAACAAGCAGAAGAGAAACTTATTAAAAACTTGATTAAGTTTTTACTGCCTAATAGTGGAAGGAGAAACATACAGAAATGTGACTCACTTTCTGGATGTACAAGTCAAAGAGAATAAATTTTGAATGATTAATATAGATAAGAGGAGAAAAATTGGAAACAATAAGGGAAATGAGCAATCTGCAGATGCTCCATTAAAAGTGAGAAGATGAGAAAAACCGTGGAAGCAAATGTTCTGTAAGTTACAGACTTCTTATGGACTTAAGTCTTAGAGCTGATCTAAGGATTATCTGGACCTTTTTCATAGTTGAAGTGTGTATGCTGTTACATCCCTCAGTGGGTTCTCCAGTTTCTAATGAGGTCTGGGTTTGCATTTGGATCTGCATTCTTTCAGAGAGTGGGTCCATTAATGGGATTACAGTTCTCTGTACAATTGTTAATTTTCATGAAACATGGTAGTTTTATATATTGGAGACCTGTGTCCTGTGCAATGGGCAATGGAGTCAGATAGGTGAAATCTCTTAGTGCATCAAGTGTCTTTTCTGCTGGAGAGAGAAGACGACAACTAGTTTGCCTTAGATCCATGTCAAACCCTTCTTAAGTTCAGGTACTGACATTTCAAAGTAACTATTGGTTGATGTGAATTGTGAAATGAAGCCATGAGAATATTTGCTTATACAACCCGAGCCACATGGACACATCCTGTGTATACTTGATGTGTTGGAAAGTAGAAAAATGCATTAAACTATTGTAGGTTTGGGTGAGAAAATTAAAATCCATGACTATGAGCACTCTGAAATCACCAGGTTCTTACCTATCTAGGTTACATCATTATTAGGTTAAGTGCTACAGGGAACTGAATCTAGAAATTAAATTTAACAGGTTCAGAATTTCCAATGGAGATTGTGGTGGTGAAAGTTAAAATGAAGCATACAGGATATTTCTACCCTTATACCATGGGGCCATGCATCCGTAACAGAGAAAAAAAATATGGTGCAGGAAAGGAAGAGAGAAAACTGCAGATATTTCATGGTACTTGAGCAAGTGTACACACTAATGGAATTTGTGTCATGGAAAAACAGAATATAACGTTTAAGTGATTAAAACAACAGAATAATGGAAGATCCTCATCAAGAAAAAAATAATTAATTGTTGGCAAAACATACGCATATTTATGGTAAATACACTAGTAGTTGGGTAATTCTTGGACGGAATAAAAGGCAGGCAATTAAAACAAGTAGAACAAGAAGTACCTAACAAAGACGAACTAGAAAGCAGTGTGAATAACTGCACATGTAAATCTCTGGGAGCAAAAACTGGGGCAGTGTGCTTTGAGCTAGTGCAGGATTGCATTCTTAGTTGAATGGTCTAGACAGCTGCAGGCCATTCTAGACTTCAGCCAATTAAACAAATTAAGTATGAGACATAGGATGAAAAGATTAAAGTTAATTATTAAAAGAAATGGATTAAGTAGATTATATAGACAAAATTTCTTCATTGCGTCTCGTCCATTGAGCCTCATAGTTGTTACTTACAGCAAACTGTTCTGTGGTTGTTTTGTTTAAATTGCACATCTGGTTTCATCTGCTATCTGAAAGGTAATAGCTTGCTCCCCTCAAGTGTCTGGAAAGCATCTACTACACTGAAGGTGTGAAGCAGATGCGTGAATGTTAGTTAGCAGTGTGCAGAGGAGAAGCCAGCTTTGCACAGCTGTTTTGCTTCAGAGGAACTTGCTTTGAGAAAATCTAAAGGTATCCTTTCGGCAGTTTTGCCAGTTACACAGGTGAGGCATCCATGGGAGACATTGAGAAACCAAATTAAGCAGCACAAAAGTACTGACATGTGAGTCAGTAAGAAGCAAGGGATTACAGAATAATATCATAAAGCCCTCTGAATATTTTATAGCCTTAAATACTAACTTTTCTTGGTCAGGTGTGTCAGTGTCCAAGATTTGATCGTATCAAACACTAGAGAGTTTTGTAAAGAGTATCTTCAGTTTTCTCATCCATATTTACCACACCAATGACTTTTGATGTAAATCTGAAGATCCTATTTTAATTGAAGGTTTAATTTAAGTATAATGTGGGATTGTCATTTAAATGAAATACAGCAATTGGGATTAATGTTAGATGAAAGGACGTTTGAGGGAAAAGAATCTACCTGAATGTAATTCAAACATTTTAAAATTAAAACAATTAAGAAAGTACAACCAACATGGATTTGTAAGATGTCCAGGCTGGTTAGGATGTTGAGATGGCAAAGCAAATTTAGTGGATGTTTATTTTAACTTCTAAAAAGAATGTTAGAAATTAATCACATCCGATACCGTTGGCTGTGGTAAGAAATCTTGTTGCCAGTGTAATGTAGTTTGTTAAATAGAAAACTGGCTTACAATATGAAGCAAACCATAGCAAAAGTATATAACAATTAATTTAATAGAAATTACTCGTGCTTACTATAGGGAACAGGTTTGGGTCATCTAAGTTTTAAACATACAGAATTTTCCATTATTGAAGCACTGCAGTCATGAATTCAGGAAATTAAAATGATATGATATGTAAAGTAAATTTCCTTGGCTGCGCTGTACTTCTTGTATTTGTTAAAGCATTTGAACAGACTTTTAATGCAGTTGATTCAGTGGACAAGTCTCATTTCAAATGTTCCTTTCTTGCAGAACATTCCCCCAGGGAGTTTGAAGAAGTTCTTTTAGGGGAACTCTCTTGGCATCAAAATCCAACAGGAGTAGAGAGCTACAGGCTTGTTGCTGTCATAATCCTATCAACACAAGCTTTTTTCTTTTAAGATTGTCTGAGCAGTCTGTCACTGTATTTTGGAGGGCTGGTTGATGCACAAAAGTTGTCTGGCAGAAACTCAATCAAAAGAAAGAAAGAAAATACTGTTTCTAGTTTTAAGAAAAACTATCAGAAAAATTGGTGAAGTATTCATGAGCTACGAGTCTTGGTAGATTCCTAACTGTTGGCAATGATCAAGTAGCATCAATGGCCAAAACACATTTTTCCATCTGTATTTTTGTAGGAAGCTGAGAGTAGAGTACTGTTTACTGCAGACTTCTTTTGTCTGCTTCTGATTAGATATTTGCAACATGCATTATATTTAACTGTATTTTAACTTCCTTCATAACCCAAAGTTGGTAAGGAACATGGTAGTCTGTTTATTTAAGGGGCTTTGTCTCCAGCAACTGTTTTCATTTAATACAACAGGTGAGTTTTTCTTGTAATTGTGTGACTCTGGAAACAGGTGTGAAAAGGTGTAAATTGACAAATATCCTGAGACTCAGGATAAAACATTAAATTAATAATGCTGGCTTTGTCCTTGTATGGATATTTAAAATGCTGACTTTGGCGTAGGTAGTACCTCAAGGTTCAGAACTGCTTGGAACTTGTCTAGGCAGTTTATTCTAGCAGAGAATGACAGGGGAGCTTGAACAAAAGGCCTCCGTTTAAAGGGGAGCGGTGCCTGTCAGTGTGCCATTTCAATCTTGTGCTTCAGCTTTTTTCTTAGTGTCCCTATTTTTATTTTACTGAGGTTAATGCTGGAATTAGAAGAACTTGTAGAGATTTTGTGAACCTTAGGGTTTTTTTCTACAGCCACAATGAGAGTTGTATGCCATTAGCATCGACAACCTTTAAAGCAAAACGTTTGGGTTGGATGGGATCTTAAGGATGTTTTTGTACATATTTTCTCATATCCAATGTTTGCCATGTATTATTTTGCAAATAAAATAAAAAAATCTTAGCTTTAGTCCATGTAGCTATAAAAGCCGGAGGTTTTTCTATGCATTGTTGTGAACTGCAGAGAGAGTGTGGTGGTTGAGTGGAACCTCAGCTCAGGAGGTTCGTACTCAGTACTAGAATGTACAGTGTGTGCTTTTCAGCACTAATAACGAGAAGTGTTCAAGCATTCAAATGAATGTCGCTCAAGTTCAGATCGAAAATAGCATGTGTTGCTTAATACAAGCTTTAGAAAACAGGTGCTTTTTCTGTGTTAGAGCTGAGACATACTTATGACTTTGAAAGAACCCGTAAAGATAAAATTACTTGTAATTCTAAATAGTTCCAGTTTATGACGATAGTTGACATTGCACTTCTCTCATAGGAGCTCTGGCATTCAAAGGCTGCATAACAATGTATGAGTCCTTTCAAAATCCATAATCTGTGTCCTCCAAGTCCTGTATCCACACATTTGGGAGTGTTCTGCAAGTCTTCTGAGATCTGGAAAGTCCTTTCACCCATGTAGCTGGGAGTCAGGCTTCAGGACCTCAGAAAAACTTTTTCACTAGACAAAAGAACACCTGTTTGCTGACTTGAATAGCCTCAGTCTCAGTGTGTCACCAAGTATACTCCAAATTCACTAATAAAGGAAAGAACTGTAGATGTAGCAAGCAACTGTATTATGTCAAGTGATCTAGACATCCAGAACAGTGTAGAGAAATTGCACCTTCATTAGACATTCATTATGTAAAGACTTGCGGCGCAAAGCAGAAGAACTGTAGGATGTGGTACATGCTTGTTTGTGGTGGTATTTAGTCTGCTGACTGCTCACAGTCAACATGAATTTTGCTTATTGTTTCTAATCTTGGCAATAAATTAAATATTGAAACCAACATCTTGTTACTACTTACAACTCTCATGAGCAGCCATCTAAGTGACATACAGACATTGCTTCTGGGTCAGAGTGGGAGGAAGGAATGTAGCTATCTGTTGCAGTATGTGCAAAAGAATCTGAAAGAGATTTGAAGGTCTATTATATGCCAGTAGTGCTTTTGCATTTTTTTCAAGAGTTTTTCCTTTTTTTCTTAACAGATAGGTTAGTTAGAAAATGAAGAATACCACTTAGGCACATTATTTCACTTCATCTGTTGTCATGATAAGATGAAACAGACAAAGTGAGATGAGCCTTGTAACACTGGCATTTCGGTGTTCTCTGATGCTTCAGCTTTGCCCTAAGACAACAGACTTCCTTGGGCAATGATGTAAACAAGGTTTGCTTTGATTACCAAAGACTGTAAGTGCCATTCCTAGTTCAGTTAGAGAAAGCACAATCTTAATAGGACAAAACAATTTCTAGTGATTTTTGTGTTAATTTCAAACCGATCCTGAGACAGTTAGTTCTAGTATCTGAGTTGAGATACAACAAAATCCCTAGACACTAGTTAAGAAGCTGTGCCTGTTACTGAAATAAAAATTTCTAAATGACTATGTTGTCTTCTGTAAATGAAGACATGGAATATTGTGAACAGGAAGGAATCTGTTGTGAGGGTGAGGGAGTTAAATAAATAATTTCCTATATTCCAGTAAGTGCTTGGGAAGAGAACTAATTGCAGTGGAATATGAATTTGCCACATACCAAGTCCTTCATGGTCATAATCCATGCCAACTTAGCCTTCAGTAAGCAAAAATTAAGTTGAATGAGTTTTGAAACAATCTTGAATTAGTTCTCAGAGGTTCTAAACTATGTTGAATTTGTCATTGGCCCATGTAAATGCACAAATTGTTGGCATGATGCTCTAATACATACTAATGCTTTTTTCCTCAGTGACTTGGTTTTATGTTGAAGCTTCTGCAGTTTTTAAAACTAGATCATGTATCTTGCTTAAAGTTTGTTTTCGTTCAAAAAATAGTAGCTGAGATTTGTACAGAAACTGTATATTGTCTGTAAGTCCAGAAATTGTTGTAACTGGTAGAACTGTCAGTCTGTCAAATCAATGATTGACGTAACTGTACTTTCTAGCTTAGTTACTTTTCCTGCAGAAAAGATTTTAAGGCCAAGACTAGTTAACATTCTAAGTTTGACAATTTCTGCATAATCATGAGTCCTAGTGTTTTTAACCCTGAAGCAATACAAATGCTTTAATTGAAATTCAAACAGTAAATATTTCCTTGGAAAAACGCAGACTGTGCTGTGTGCATCATTACTGAGACTGTTTTACTTTGAGGCACAGAAGGAACACTTAATTCATATTTACTATTATGAAGGAAGCCCTTTGATTACAGGAAAAAAAAAAAAAGCTGAGAAATATGAAAATATGACTCTGATTTGGGCAGAGTTCCAAAGACGGAAGGGAATGATGCTTTTATCTTCAGAAGGTCTTTGACTGCTGCATTTATTCCATTAATAGCTCCAGCATGGCTAATGTCATACTTTTTGTATTTGCCTCTGTGTCTGGCCTTTGTATAGACTGCAAGGAAAAGTATTTTGATGTTTAACTCTGCTGGGAAATATGGTAGAGCAACACTCTGTCTCTTATTTCCCTGGGTTGCATGGAACAACACGGTAAAGTTTTATTTTTGACATATCCGTTGTTTCAAACTTTCATTTTTCCCAGTTTGAATGTTAAACCCATTGCATTAAGAATACAACTCAACGAAAGTCATTGCAAGTTATGTATACTTACGAGTGGTTTCAGCTCTGGTTTGGACTATTCAAAGGGCAGCAGTGAAATTATTTGATAAGACAAAGTTGAACAGTGCTGGTCAGACTGAAGGAAAGGTCTTATCCTACCCATATATAGAAGGAACTGAGGAATGAAAGCATGTAACAGTGAGCTTCAGTGAAGTCTTTATGCTTTCTGATCAAATCCCACATCCACATTCATTCTGTTGTCATTCGGTATTTATTAGAAGGTATAAGTTTGGCTGTTAAGTGCAGAGATGTAATAAGCAAATGCACTATACTTCCTATTCAGCTGTTTCCTGTCTTGATTTCTGCCAAATAGATGAGTGGAGAATGTCTACAGAGATAAATAGGGGTTTAGTGCTGACTAAAATTGTAATGACTTGTAAATTAATTTTTAAAAACAGGTGAAGAAAAAAATCTGTCAGCTAAAATTATTTTGCATTATATACTTCAGTTGAAGTGAAAGGATTCCATCCACACACACAGTAACTTATGTGTGGTGGAGGAGGATAAATCACAGGACCTGGAACTTAAATATCATTGGCCATGCCAGGATTTTGGAATGCTCTGCAGATGTTAATATGAAAATACACTCTACCTAACGTTGCTTTCCAAAAAGGAAGATAAATGAGATCACTGTATACTTCAGCAAACTTCAGCCTGATCTCATTGTGTTGATCCTTAGCCATATGCTTCATGGTGATACAAAGGCCTTAGAGAAAAACTTTGCTGAAACATGCCACTGTCTCCTTCCAGTACATTACAAATTATTCTGCTTAGCTGAAGACTATACATTTTGCCATTTTTGGCAAAGATCTGTCCTTCACAAGTTCTAATAACAAGTTTGTTTACAATACTTCCAGTTTTCACATAATTTGATGAATGTAATTCCGACTTCTGAAAGGTAGTTGAAAGTAAGTCATATCTACGTGTGAAAGACATAGGGTGACCAAGCAGAATTAACTCTTCCAAAACACTTAACATTGGCACAGCAAGGTTTAGACACACAGATCAACCAGTCTTGTAAAGTACAGAGTAATTTTCTGTTTTGAAGAATGCTCCTGTAAAATCAAGGTGGTAGTGTCTAATGGTTCCTAACCAAGCCTTTTAGTTCACAAATGTATAGTGTGATAGGATCTTGTTTTGTGCGGCTCTCTTCATGATATGAAGAAAAAGGAAAAGTCATTCTGGTGGGAAAAGTGCCTGTAATTCACAAAACCTGCAGCATAAAACTGTGTAGAAAAAGCCACGTGGAAATTAGGGGAACAGGTTAAAACCCATGGAAATATGTAAGAGAAAAGATACAGGTTCTTAAGATCATTTTAACGCTGTTGTAAGAAGAGGATTATTGCTCAACTGGCTATGTCCACATGAGCTTACATATATATGTATGTATATACACACACACACACACACACATATATATATGTGTGTTTTGTTTTGAGTTTGTCTTGATGCAGAAACACTGCTGTGCATTAGAAAGGGCATACATTCCTGATTACTCTTAATTTTGGGATGTTAATGGAACTTTTTGCTGCTGTCAATGCTTAAGATTAATGCACAAAAAACATCAGTAGTATCAGACATCCATCAACCTATAAATACTTAGCCCCATGCCACCCTCACTATCCCTGAACATTTCTGTCAGCCACAGATTTGCAGTCTGCTTAAGCTTTGATGCCCATGCACCAGCCCAAAGTAGAAAAAAATTAAACCCTGGATGACACACGACTCAAGAAACATGGTGAGCAACTATATGCTTTGCTCTTGCAGCACCTCATGCAAAGATATCCTGTTGATTCACACTTATCCCTTTTTGAGATAACTAAGATGATGTGGTCTTTTTATACATTAATGTTTATAATCTGGTTGATTTCCAAGGTTGTTGGTGGAAATATGGTAAGATTTAGCCTGGATTCTTAAACAATGCTTTACATGAGATCAGTTTACTCCTGTTATTTATCATATGAAGATAATCTTCCCGTAAGTGATGTAGGGCTGACTGCTGAGAGCGCTACATCAGTCTGCAAATTTAAAATATTTTGGTCTGTTTTCCTTTTTATTATGTAGCCCAAATGAGGGGAAAAACCAAGGAGATGGTGAGGTCTGAGTTTTGCTGGCTGCCATGGTTGTGTTGTGTTCATGAGTTCCTCCACTTAGGATTGTAGCTCTGCTGTTGATATCTTTCGGTAGCTTTGAGAGGTTTTTAAACTATGTATGTCCTTTCACACTATGTTGAATATCCTGCACTCAGCCTCTGAAAGTTAGCTCCAACAGGCAACTATCCAGAGTACAAGGTTAAAGCATATGCTAGATTTTTTTTAACCAAAGGAACACTAGTAATATATTAGAATGGTATTTGGTATAAAACTAGGAGCCTCCATGCTAATCATATGCAGCCTAATTATTAGTGGTTTATACTTGAGGAATGCTTCTTCCTTCTTTGCAAAAGCACTCATAAATGAACTGCACCCTATTGGAGTATCACTTTCTTTGGCTCAACCTTACAATATTTCTCCAAAGCACAAGGGTTTTATACTTCTTGCTGTTTTAGTTTCCCTGTGCTTTTGGAAATTTGATAATTGATTGTTGGTAGGAATCTGCAGTTGGCTTCCTTGGATTAATATTTTCACTAATTATTTATAATCGGTCTTAGATTTTTGTGTCATGACATTATGTACTTGGTTTATTCCCTTCTTTAAAATGACAAACCTTTAATGCTATTTTACTCTTTCAAGATTTATTTTTCCTCTTAATATTTTGAAAACCAGAGTCACAAATTTTGATTCGCATCTCTGTTTCCTTATATTGATATTCGTATTAGAGCATGAAAGGAGTGTAGCCCCACAGGAAAGTTTACTATGTGGTGTTGATTTGGTTATGTTTTTGCTGTTTAAAAGTAACAATGTTTTATTGTTTGTCAAAGTTATATTACCCTCCTGCCATCTAGTATCACCTTCTTGTTCAGAAGAAGTTTTGAATTTGGTTTTGTAAGGGTTGCTTTTGATTGGTATTTAAATGCCAAATGGGAAATTTTAATTGTATTTTCATGTTTATGGGAGCTGATGGTTGATGCAGGTGAATAACTTCCCAGAGTGTTTTGCTTTTGGACTAAGAGTTTTCCTGTGTTGCCACATCCAAAAAATTCCTATTATCTTCTAGCTACTTCCTGTATTCAAAAGGCATCACTTCCTGTGTTCAGAAAGTGTGGGAGGGATTGTATTTATAGAAACATCTAGTCCTGGACTTGCATTGTGGCAAAGATGACTTCTGATTGCTAAAAGGATTTCTGAATTCTAAATAATTGTTTTGGAAGATGATTAACACTCACATCATATGCGTATAGGTACGGTACAGCTGTTACGGTTTGCAAGACAATGTAATGTGTTTTACTTTTAATTGGGGTATATTTTATGGGGGTTTTTTCAATCAAAATTTAAAGCTACTTCCTTAATTTTGTAATATCTTTACTAATTTGTATTAGCCCTCATTACTTTTTTCTACATAGTTTGTATTCTGTACTATGTTAATACAGATATTGTCTATATTAATATAGTTCAGCAACGTAGGTGTGTGGAGTTGCTCATATTGAAATGTGGCCTGATGCAGCAGGTCCCTGGGTGCCAGGTTGTTCAGAAGGATTTGGGCAGATTCCTAGGTTGATTATCACCTCCCTTAGCCTGAGATATTACCCCTTAACAGAGAAGCAACCTGGGCAAATTGACACATCATCTGATAGAAGGGTGCCTTGCCTATCCAGTTAAATCCAGCAGCTGCTAGCACTGTAGTGGAACCTGGCCTGTGCCAACTGAGCCACAGTTCAGTACTCTCAAAGAACTATGGTTGAGGCAGATACCCAAACTTCACCAGAGGATACCATGATTGAGAGAGGGACCCAAGCAAAAACTATAGTGGTTGTCCCGGTCATGAAGAAGAAACAGTGGGCAAGAAGGTCAACAGGTCCATACCGTTGATTGGTAAGGAAGGAGAGGAAGAGAATGATCAATAAGCTGTTTCTAAGAAATACAAAGAAGTGAGAGAAGTTACACAGAAAGTGGAAACTACACAGTGCCTGACCTTATCAGATCTCTGAGATATGAGGAAAGGTTACAGCAGCCAGCCAGGTGGGTGCATTGCTTCCTGACTGCTTTGATGCTGGGGTAGTCCGAGTCACAGTCAGCAACTCAGAGTTAGAGAAGCGAAACAGCTGAGATCCCTCGCCAGAAACTGGGGAATCCAACTTCTGCAGTCTCTGGAGATGGTTCCTTTCCATGTGAATGCCAGATATCTAGTCAAGGAGGATCTTCTAAACTTTCCAGGGCAGAGGACTACTGTAGATGAAGACATCCAATACCATTGGAGGAGATAAGACACTCATAGTGCATATGGGGAAGTGGTTGGGGAAGGCAGTGTGGGTTGCCCTTCTTACGAGAAAGACAAACCCATTGGTGGGATTTTCTCTGCCCAAGGACCTGGATGTACGTGATACATAATGCAGAATGGTAGGGAGAATCAGATTGTACATCACGGAGATTAATCTTGAAGGAAGAGTATGATGGAATGTAAGTTGTATGTGGGTTGTATATTGTAGGAAGTGATGTGGTAGAAATGACCTGGACAGTCAAAGAGTAAGTTCCATAAGGAAAAAGAAAAATGCAACAATGACCAAAACCAAGCTGGTAGTGGTGCCCAGTGGATGAACATACTGCTTCTTCTGTCCCAAACAATACTGATGGGGCCCAAGTGACATCTTGTTAGAGTCGAAGAAGCCCATGAAAATGGAAGAATAACATATTGCTATTAAAGGAATGTGGATAGCAGTTAATCAAATTGTACAAATCTGTATGTGAGGTGTAAAGATTGAAGTATGTAGTTTAGGTTGACCATGTTGGCAAGGAGGAATTTCAGCTATGAGAATATGTGTATTTAATTGTTTCAGACATGATAGAAATGGTATAGAATAAGGGCTGGAAATTGTATTTCATTGAGCTGGGATACAGTTGAGCCTCCCTCATGGTGCTGTGTTTCTGGTGGTAGCTGGATGGGTGTTACGTTTTCTCTTTTCAGTAATTCCAGTTACAAGAAGAAATAAACCTAGACGCCAAACACTCACGATACGACATTTTTTGGCAGATGGAAGTGAAAGAAATGCTGAAGTATTTTGGCCTTCCTAAAACTGGCAATTTATTAGGCATGTTATAAACATTCCAGGTGTCTTCTGGTACAACCATGTTTGAAGTCATTTATATCTCTATACATATGTTTAAATTGGCATTGTGTATTATATGACATTTAAGGGCGAAAAAGGGAATTGTAGGAGGAAGAGAATTTTCCTGCTGAGCTACCCAAGAAGCTGGTTTTATGCAGATGTACACTTGTGTATGAAGGAGAAAAACACTGTTTCTTAAAGAAGTAGAATTAGGTTTTTTAATATCTAAATAAATTTATAGAAAAATACTTGAGGACATGCATACAGTAGCTACATTAATAGTGTGTTAAAGGGGGAAATGATCTCATCTCTGTAGATAACCTTTCATTCTGCTGCAGTTCATCTGATAACAGAATCATCCTGATGACTGTTGGTGGATGATTTTTGGAGGTCAGTATTGCCTGTTGAGAAGTTTTACTGTTCCATAGAAATGACATCTTTGTCTCTGATTGTTCAATTAATTATTTTGATAAGCAGTTAATTTGCTTTATGGGAAGCTGTACTAAGGTTGTGCATGGCTGTGTGCGTGGCTTCCAGGAATACATAAGATACAATCTTGGTATGTGGGAGAGAGGGCTTATGCTTTAGGCACATTTCTCTTTGTAGGTTTCTGTTGCTCTGCTAATCTTTTGCATCAACAATAAAAGGGCAGTGACCAGTTATACTCAAGTCGTGCGTGGACTTGTGGCTTTTATTATCATGTTTTTTAGTTGTAATTGTTATTCTTATGCTACCAGTTAGTACAATGTAGGATGGTGTGCTCTCCTTTTTAAGCATACTGTTTTATGTTCAGTGTGAGCTGCATTCTTAGTGCTCTTTGTAATAGATAGCACATTAGCAGGATGCATAATTCTGATTTATTTTTAGTTTTTGTGTGGATTCATTTCAGCTGCGGGGTGATTTGGCTATCTATGGAAATGTTTTCTTTGCCCAAATGATTTGTAGTCATATTCCCAAAACCCTTCAATTTTGAGAGGAACAAATTATTCAAATTGTGTACAGCAAAGATTATCAGTACTTTTATTGAAAACCAATTGCAGAAAATACTTCTGAAATATCTTTCTAGCTACTGAGATTTGGCTTCAGGTAGCTACAATGCTGAGGCTGCATATCGCTATAAAACAGAGGCACCACATAGTTTTGGGTATTTCCATTGGTATTGGAATAAAGTAGAGACTACTTACAATTTTCTCATCAGCAAAATTTTAAAACAAGTGTTATTTATTTTTAGGTACTTCTGCAAACTACTGTTTCAGTGATGTTGAAATTATGAAGCCCTGAAATTTGAAAGTTCTTAAAACCTCTGAAAACTGGCCAGTGCTGTGGTCAGCTTTGAAATCTGGATTAGGAATGTAACTGTAGGCACCTCTTTTAAAACGTTTAGAATGTTTGGCGCTCCATATTGATGCAATACTATCAGTCTTGTAGTTGGGCTTGATGGTCTTGGCGGTCTCTCCCAACCTTTCTGAGTCTATGATTAACCAATCATGTCAGTTAATATGCTAAGGGTCAAAAAAACCCCAACCAAACCTAAAAAGGAGGGTTCAGAAACCGCTTACAAAGTTCCAGGAATAAACAAAGACTGGCTTGATTTGGGAAAATGTCTCCCAACAAGACAGATTTAATTCGCACAGCACAAAAACGTCAGCATATACGGTTCTTATGTAGCTGGGCTTAGCTCTTAACTCCACCCCTTTAAGGGAAAGAAACTTTCAGCAGTTCTTTTCCTTGTGGAAATGTGATGCCCATCTTTTAGTCTGTGCATCCATTCCTCAGTGCCAACGGTTCATTTAGGGGTCAGTTCGCTGCTTCATGTGCTTCAATGTTGGTCTTCTATTCCAGTGCACCAGTTCCCGTGGACTGTAGACCAGGGACTCTCTCTCAATTTCATCAAACAATGGATTGCAGGCAAAACTTTTCCTCCACTGATCTCTGAGGTTCCAAATCCCCAATCTGTCTCCATTCAGTACGTTCTAAAGGGCAAGATGGCTTCTGTGCCTGGCTCCAGTGACGTGTGCCTATTCTCCAAGCAAAGACCAGACAAGACTGATATCCAACAAGAAACAGGAAACAGGAAGCTCCAAACTAGTAGTGTGTTTATTTTTCACCTTTACACTTCACAGGGGTGTTTGTTGAACTTGGAATTCCAAGCCAAGATGTTTATCACCAGTTATAATAGAAACTCCTGAATCACTCAGGCTGAGACCTTCCAAATTCAAACTGCAGCATTCTTAAATGGAGGCTTATTTTTAGAGATGGTAATGGTCCCATCTCTGGTCAATAAAGCTCTTCACTGTCAAGTACTAATAGGTCTTTAAATAATTGAAGTTCAGCATGTACCTTACTGAGTTTTGCTTAGTGTTTTACATAATCCTGGTCTTTTCTGGTGCAAGGCAATAAACAAGTCTGTGGTTGAAGTCTGTGAATGCTTCTGGGAGTGCCTCTGTTATAGAATTTTTACCTAATGCCCGCAAATCAGTGAAATCCAGCATTTTTGAGAGGTTCTTCAATGTGTGTTCTCTGTGTTCTCTCTTCTTGTTGCCCAAATTGAGATAACTTTTCTATCTTAAATATTGTCAATCAAAGACTCAGTAGGCACTTCATTTGAATATGGGAAGTGCTATAAAATGTAAAGAAATTTGACAAATCAGACATTGAATGTTTGGAGCCTGGAGTAAGTAAAATATGTTGGCCTTTATTTCTGTAGCTCTATTTTTTCACGATAGTTGATTCATTCATTCGCAGCTGGTACTCTTTTTGTGCGATTCCTATGTATGTTTATCTGGGTTTTTTTCTGTGTAAATAATTTACATCAGCTTCCTGAACTCTTAGCTAAAAAAACTCACATGTGAGATTTGGGAGAGTTATCATGGTGATATTCCCATTAGAATAAACCCAGTCTTTTCATGTTGACATTTCTCTCTTTGTATCTGAGTTCTTTAAATTCTCAGTTGGGAGCTTTTGCGTTCAGTCATATTGCTGTTGCATGAGTAGTTTTTAAGCAAGCGTAACCTGTCAGAGCTTCCCACATGGTTACAGTTGAATTTCTAATTGCCCTCAAAGAGAGCAGAAGAGGACACAGTCTCTAAAAGAATTCTTCCTTCGATGTCACTGCATTTATGGTAGTTACTGGATTTACTGGTCATTTTCAAGAGTATGCTTTGAAGCATTAGGGCTTTGAGCTTGAGACACCTTCTTGTAGATACGGAAAGCTACTTTGCAGAAATAATTGTTTGGGTAGCACAGTAGCTGTCTGGTTTTGATCTGCTAGCTATGTTGCAATCTCCCTTTTCTGCTTCCCTCAGTAAGCAAGATCTCATCCTGATTCTTCAGTAGAGGAACCAGGAATGATACCAAGTGCAGCAAACAGTTCAGTAGCGCTTGCTTCTGCCTTGCATTCCTCTGCCTAAGAGTTTCTTTGTTACTGTTGTGACTGATGGTGTTTAGCTGGTTTGAAGCACCAACATCTATCATGATTATTTTTACCTTTGGGAGAAGAAGGGCACTGTCATTAAGGAGCCAGATACCTTGCAGTGTTAAAGGACCACAGATCTCTCTGTTGGAAGTATATTTGTTGTATGACTTATGACCTCCACTGTGCTTTTGCTCACTTGTTCCTGATGAAGAGCTTTTCCTATATTTCCTAACGTTTGCGTTCAGGTCAGCTAG
The DNA here is from genome assembly GCA_028565055.1 of Phoeniculus purpureus. Taxonomy (NCBI): domain Eukaryota; kingdom Metazoa; phylum Chordata; class Aves; order Bucerotiformes; family Phoeniculidae; genus Phoeniculus; species Phoeniculus purpureus. The sequence continues at coordinate 11,577,850 of JAOXOE010000874.1, read as the reverse complement.
CAATGCTTTAAGTCTTAGCAGACTTTTAGACTTGATATTAGGAAAAATTTTTTCACAGAAAGGATGATCAAGTGCTGGAATAGGCTTCACAGGGAGGTGGTTGAGTTGGCATCCCTGGATGTGTTTAAAGATTGTTTGGATGAGGTGTTGAGGGATATGGTTTAGAGGGGAAATTGTAAGATAGGGTAAGTGGTTGGACTCGATGATCCCAGGGGTCTTTTCCAACCAGAGTGATTCTGTAAGTCTGTGAAGTCTTCATCTTGATTTTTTTTTTAGCCTGTAAGCAGTATTGCTTATAGCTATTAAGGAAACAACTGTCAATAGCAAAATACTGTGATGTCTGACTTTTTCTAAGTACTTCTGTGTCTGAAACTGCTGTGACCCCTTTCAAGAGTGAAAAAGGACCACTGAAAATAGTTTGCAATTTTCAGTGGAGACATACAGAGCATGGTGACTTCCAGGGCTCTTATTTATTGCTTATCTTGATACTACCAGTCTCTTTCTTTTTGCCCTTTAGCAGACATCACAAATGCTTGGGGAATTGTTTCTTACAGGGAATGGTTTTGATCTTGCCTCATTTGCCTTGTTCTTGAGCTGTCATTAGTGATGATAATGTACTAAAATAAGGTTAGATATGGTGCCTTACTGTGATGTTCCAGAATTTTATTCTGGCTTTTCATATATTTTTTAAAATATGAAACAAAGCATTCTGACATTCCTGTACTTCAATTTATATAGCTCCAACTTGTTTTAGTGTAATACAGAAGCTTTAATGGAACTATTGGTCATGTTTAATTGAAAAAAAACAGACAATGTTTATACTCATTAAGTAGTCATGATATTGCTGTTTAAATTCTTCCTATAGATGTTGTTCTGCATGAAGATTTCATGTCTTAGCATAGCAAGGTATTAGAGCTCTAGGTTTTCAATCGTAGAATCATAGAATGTTTTATGTTGTAAGGGACTTTAGAGACCATCTACTCCAGCCTCCCTGCCCTGGGCAGGAATGCCTCTCAACTAGATGTGGTTGCTCAAGGTCTTACCCAACCCTGCCGTGACTACCTCAAGGAAGTAGGCATCTACAGCCTCCCTGGGCAACCTTAGTACTCTCCACCTTGGTACTGAAGGTTTTGTTCAATGAAGTCCTCAAGAAATGTGATGAAAATATCTTTATGGGGTGTCACTGCAGCATTTGGTGTAGTTTGATGAAGCATCATTTTAAAAAAATACCACATTAACAAAAATGAGTTGTCCACTATTGAACTGAATCACATGTCTGTTGTTTTTGAATGTCCCAAAGTTTCACCTTAGTCTGCTGTTAAAAGGCATTTATTTGTCGTAGTTGCCTGCCAGAAAACATTTAAATTATTCGAAAATAGGCTTGGCGTAGTGACCATGAGAGGGGTGAATTAATTCTGTGTACAGCAGTGGAAGGTTGTCCCAGCAGACTTCTTCTGACCCAGAAGGATCCTGAGTCACTGCAATCTGTTCTGTGGGAGATGGCAGGCAGTATGACCTGGCTCTTGGACAGGTTTTCAGCAGTCGTGAGAAAACAGCCTGTGGGCTAAGTAATGCTGTGGTTCTCCATGCTATTCCTAGCCTTGTGGGCTGTGGTTTGCAGCAGATGGTTCTTGTCCAGTTGGGTGGATTTGAAAGATCAGAACAAGGTAAGCACAGGAAAAGTTTACTACTTGATAGAGAGAGTGGAAGGAATGAAGAGGGATAAACAGGCCATATTTATTTTCTCCTTTTTCTTTGATGCTTTTCCTTCTGTCTTTAAATACTATGTAAGTATGTATAAAAACCTTAACAAGTAAACAGTAAGACCATCTTGGTGAGGGAAGAGGACAACAAAACTCTACTGTTAATGTTTCCATACTCAGATAATGTTCTTTCTGTTTGTATTTACTCAGAGAATCTTTACTTCCGTTCATTACAAAATAACTCGTACTCATTTTCTGATCTATTCTAAACCAACTATTAATTTTATTTCTGAGACTTTGTATAAAATTCTTGACTAATGAGCCAGGCATATTTCAAAACACTACTTTCTGCAGCCACTGGCACAAATCTAGCTCTACCTTGCAGCATTCGTGTTCTGAACTGGCCATCTTTCCTGTGCATAGCACAGCTATTTTGACCTTGTTTAAACAGAGTTTGGTGGGGAGAGTTGTGTTTTGAGCTTTTCGGATAGTTTGGGATTTTAAAGTGGGAATTACAGTTCCTCAGCAGTGCTTGTTATGTAATTATTGTCCCTGATATCCTGGAAGCACTCAGTAATGTTTTGAGTCCTTCAGAGAATCTCCATGTATCAGCTTGAGAAATACAGATAATATCTATGCTAAGACTAGCCAGGTTTTGGAGGCTTTTTTAATTAGCTATAAATACTTTACTGTCTGCAGAATCTTTCAGCACTGTGCTTTTGATACAAGTCAGCTATATTGCTGTACACATTTAAATTATTACTAGTCTGCTGCCTGGAACTAATAAAATTATATTAACCTTGTGATCAAATTTTATTATTTTACCCATTTTCTTCCTAGACAGTTTATGGTTCCACAGGATTCTTTAATTCACAGTCATGACGCACCATTAATAAGCTTTAGTGTCCTGTCTTCTTGACTCCATCCCAAGGAGAAGTCTCAGCTATCTTTTGAACATGTGGCAAATATGTATTCTGTTCTACCTAATAGAACTGTGAATGTGAGTAAAAGGGACAAAACTTGTTCAATGTATTTCAGTTATTTATGCATATATTTACCCATCAGAACAAGAGAAATACTTGCCAACAACAATCATTTGTATAAACCAGGTCTTAGTCTGTTTTAAACTCCTTGAATTTGCTTATTCAAACTTAAATGGAAGGGGAAATTAGCACTTTATTTTATCACATCACACTCATGTGAAAAAGTCGAGAGATGTGGGTAAGAAAGATTATTCTTTTTACAACATATAATTCATTATACTAATACATACTGGGAGAGAGATAAGTCAAGAAATTTGAAATTTTCCATCATTATAAATTATTGTAGCTTACTGCTTGCCAGTTTTTGTTCTAGAGAGAGACAGGTTTCTTTGGCTGCAGAGCAAATCAGCCCTCTACACCTTCTACTGTTGTTACTTACTGGCAGTCTAACTTTTGGCTAGTTAACTGACTGACAGCCTGGATGTATTCACTCCTTTATAAGCAATATACGTCTTGGTCGGCAACATGGACAGTGGAATTGAATGCACCCTCAGTCAGTTTGCTGACAACACCAAACTGTGGTAAAGTCAACACACTGGAGGGATGGGAGGCCATCCAGAGGGACCTTGACAGGCTCGAGAAATGGGCTTGTTCAAACTGCATGAAGGTCAACAAGGGCAAGTGCAAGGTTCTGCACCTGGGTCGAGGCAATCCCATGCATGAGCACAGATTGGGACGAGAAAAGACTGAGGACAGCCCTGAGGAGAATGAATTGGGGTGCTGGTAGACCAGGAGTTTAATAGGAGCCTTCAGTGTGCACTTGCAGCCCAGAAAGCCAGCTGAGTCCTGGGCTGCTTCAGAAAAAGCATTGACAGTTGGTTGAGGTAGGTGATTCTCCTCTTCTACTCTGCACTTGTTAGACCCTGCCTGGAGTCCTGTGTGCAGTTCTGGAGTCCTCAACATAAGAAGGATATAGATCTAGCCCCTGGAACATGACATTGTAGCAGCTTTCCAATATCTGAAGGGGGCCTACAAGAAAGCTAGGGTAAGGCTTTTTACACAAGTGCATAGCGAGAGGACAAAGCAAAATGATGACAAACTTCAAGAGGGGAGATTTAGGTTGGACATTAGGAACAAACTCTTTCCTGTGAGGGTGGTGAGGTGCTGGAACAGGTTGCTCCATCTCTGGAAGTGCTAAAGGCCAGGTTGGACCTGCTCTACTGAAAGCCTGTGCAGAGGGGTTGGAACTAGATGATCTTTAGGATCTCTGCCAACCCTAGTCATTCTGTGTTGAATAGCTACAGCCCATTTGTAAGCGAATCTGGTTCAGGCTATTTTGGGAGACAGATTCTATGTAGAAATTACAAGTTTACTGAACTTCTCTAAAGAAGTTCTGTTCAGAAAAGAAAATAATTGACTGGTGTCAGTTCCTAAATGGGGTATTGTTTTTCTTCTGGGTAGCCATTACCTGTCTGAGCTTATTCCAACATACCTGGGATGGGAGTGGGTGGGGAGAATTCGGAAAAAATTCTTGCAGGTCTGAAGTGTTTACTTACCTGAGTGGGACTGCTCATAACTGGTAGTCAGACACTTAATGAAATATCTTGCCCGTTTGAGGATTTTAATATCTACTTTACTTTCAGCTTTCCATATGTAGAACTGGGAAAGTAATATTTAGCTCACAAAATGGTATGTACTTTCTTCATTAATATCTCTAATGTGATATTCTTGTACAGAAGCTTTCCAGAATCAAATAATTCTTTTCCAGAAAGGGATCTAGTGCCCCTATTGTGATGCATCTATTTAGAGCTTATTTATGCCTGCATAAATAATGTCCATGGTAGACTTATGCTTAAAATGAATAAAGCAATATAGCAGTAAAAGAACCAAATTTACTGGACTCCAAATGCTGGTAGGTTATGTTCTTACAAGAAAGAAAAAAACAAATCCAAGCTCTGAACTTTAATTTTATTGAGTATATGCTTTGAATATTTTACCTTCTCTCTAATTATGATATATGGTTCTAGGAACTCTGTAGCTGAATAATGGATCCTGTAACTGGTATAAGGAAGTAGATATTAGCACATCAGCTTAGTAGTGACATTGTTGAACTAGCCTGAATAATAAAATTATGTGCCCTTGGCATTCATAAAAATCATAAAAACTCTGCTCATGTTAAAGCTTTTTCAGATCCAAGTAGGTCTGAAAGAGAAAGAGTAGTATGGCATTCTTTTAACACCTCAGAACCCTTTATAAAATGCAACTTTTTTTTAACATCTGGATTGTGTACCAAAATATGGGCTCTGTGAAATGACAGCTTTCAGCTGACTTCTGAATTAATGGGAAACATAAATGAGTAGCTGTAATGGAAGGTGTCATTCTCGTACAGTAATTCCTTGTATCAGCCTCTTGCAATTTCCAATAAAATTAATCTGGAACGAATTGTGATCTGAACTTTCTGATTTCAGTTCTACATCTTTCCCTCTGTCTTGGCATGTCTTCTGCTTCATTTTGTCTCTGTCCTTCATCATTTTGTCACCTTTTCCAATCTTCTTGGGTTCTATTCAGCTGAATTAGGCAAGAAAGACGTTTTAGAAACCCAGCTACGTAGTGCCCCTAAGCTCTCTTCTATTTCTGTTGGCCAAACTTGACTTAATTTCAATGTACGCCCACAGCTGGAGTTACAGTCAACATGCCTTCATGAAGGGCTTCAGTCCTGCAGTTGTTTACCTTTGTTCTTGAGTCACACAGACGATTTTACCTGCTACAGGGATGTCAGAATAGGTAGTGATGCAGGTTTATCTCGTGGCCAGCAAACATAAAGCAGATTGCCCGCCTTGTTCCAGCTGGCCAGTCAAAGCAGAGAAAGTGATCCTTTACCACTGGAATGTGGAGTAAACTTTTTCTTGTTTGACTGCTGCAGATATGCCAAAACCTCATTCTTCATCCTAGCTGCAGCTGGATATTTGGCTGTCACTGGAAGACAAAAGTGGGCTGGCAGCTGTCCAAGTGAAAGTTCTACCCTGCACATTTTTTGTAGACAAGTTGAGTCAAAAGTTTGCTATGTCTTTGACATTGAACTTAAATCAGGAAGGGACAGGGCTTTCTGGAAAAGCCTGATTAAGAAGCTGGGTATAACTGTACAGCTGCAATACATCAATAGTCTGCATAGAACTTAATTATCATAATCTGTAGCAACAACTGCTAAGATAGTGCACTTTTTGGTTTGAAAGCTAGTATTAAAAATACCAGTTTCCTGTTGACTGGAATAGAACTAAGCAGACTTTCCAAAATCCAGAAAAAAATAATGAAATTACTGAAAATTAATTGTGACACAATTACCTGAGGGGTACTTTTGTAGTACAGACAACTCTGAGAAGTGGAACACTCTTAGAGGTGAAGAGCAGTTACATTACTGATGTCTAACATCTCTGTTGTGTCTGTCTGTAGAGCAAGTTTCAACTACAACCAGTTGCAGGTTGGGGGTATTTAGCAGCTGGCCTAACTGCTTACTTACAGTTAAAATCTTGTCATTAATTCTAAGTAAGGTCAATAAGTTGTTTTGATCTGTCAGACCAGGTTCTGCTCATAGCAGTAATATTCATGAACTGCGTGTTTATAAGTGTCATGGGACAATGCTGCTGTCCAGATACCTGCCCCTCTGCTAACACGTTGCTAAGTCCTAAGGAGCAGCCTCTGGTTCGTTTGCCAGAGGGGAAAGTTCTGTAGTTTAAAAAATAGTGTTTGTACGGGTCTAATGGATTTGTTAAACTGCCTCAATTTCATGGATTTGTAACAGGAAGTACGCATTAATAAATTTTTCATTATTTTATGAAAATTAAATTATTAATTTGACATTATCGTCCGTGAAGCAGATTAAATTTGGACAGGAGTACTCAAACATTAACTGTTGAAGAAGATTTTATTGAAAATCTGCCTGCTGAATACGTTGTACTGCAGGTGCGTGATAGGGAAAATTAAACTTCCCTTTCTGTCGCTTCAAATTTAAAACAGGGAGACTGTACCTAAATCACTTGCATATAGTAATTGAGTGTTATCCACAGGTGAACTTTCCAAAGCAAATCCCACATTTTTCCTCTGAACTGTGATTTTACAATTGGATCAAAACTCCTTATAGACGTTGAATTAGCACAGAGATTCAGAACGCTTGTTCCATGTATTTCTTTCTGTGGTGCTTCTTACTCGTGTGCAGAAATACAGGAATTCAAGATCTATTTCGTATACACTGGCATTATAGCACTATAACACTGAGAAATTTATAGAGAGTGGTGGTGTCGTCTGGTGCAAGATTTCCTACGAAAACCCATTTTATCCCAGGTACAGACAATAGACACTATTTAGAAAAGAGTTTATCAACTTTGGGAGGAGGGGCAGGTGAATAAGGAAGCATGTAAGGATATTGTGAGTTCATGTAGAAAGAGAATTAGAGATGTGAAGGCTCAATTAGAACCTGATCTGGCCAAATCTGTTAAGGATAATTAAAAGTGTTTTGTAAATACATTAATAACAAGGGCCATGAAAACATCCACTCCTTACTGGATGAAGGGGGGAACATAGTAATTGAAGACAGGGAAAAGGCTGAGGTACTTAACACCTTCTTTGCCTTTAAAAAAAAGCTTGGCAATCCTCAAGGTAACTGGGCTCCTGAGTTAGTAGACAGGGATGGGGAGAAGGATATCCCTTCTGTGATCCAAGAGGAAGTAGATAGTGACTTGCTGTGCCACTTGGATCCTAACAGGTCTATGGATTTGTCCTGAGGTGCTTAAGGAGTTGGCGTAAGGACTGGCCAAGGTGCTCTCCATCATTTATCATTGATCCTGGATAACAGAGGAGGTGCCAGATGGCTGGAGGTTTGCCAGTGTGGTGCTCATCCACAAGAAGGGCGGGAAGGAGGACCTGGGTAACTCTAAGCCTGTCAGCCTGACCTCAGTTTTTGGCAAGGTTATGGAGCAGATCATCCTGAGTACCTTTGAGCGGCAGGTGCAAGGCCACCAGGGGATCAGGCACAGCCAGCGAGAGGGCAGGGCCTGAAGCTGCACCAAGGGCAGGTTTAGGTTGGATGTTAGGAAGCGCTTCCTCATGGAAAGGGTGATCAGACATTGGAATGTATTTTCCAGGGAGGTATTGGAGTCTCCATCCCTGGAGTGTTCAAAAAACGACTGGATGTGGCACTTAGTGCCGTGGTCTAGGTGATTGTACTGGTGTTAGGTCACAGGCTGGACTTGATGATCTTAGAGGTCTTTTCCAGCCTCAATAATTCTGTGATTCTGTGACATTCCAGCAGATAATAGTTGGCTGCCAGTGCAGCTGTGTATTGTTGGTTTAAAAAAATCATCTGGTGGTCTGTTTTTCTTGATTTGTACATGAGGAATCACAGTATGTATACGTGGGCAAGGGATTCAACTCAAAACGCATACTTCACTCTTGAGCAAAGAGTCACCTCCTGTACAGTTGGACAGCCACATAAAAACCAGTCATGTATGAGCAACCTGCCTAAACCAGAGACAGAGAACTTAAATGTTTTCTGAACTGAAAATTATTACACTGTATAGCCAGAGAGCTTAGCCCAGGTGGACTTGGAAGCATCCAACCTAAATATAAAAAGGAGAGTAAGCCTCCAAAATAAATTATTAGAAGTAGACATTTGTAGTAGACAAAGCCAAATATGTTTTGCCTCTTCTGCTTTTGTATCAACAGACGATGGAAGTTACTTGGTTTATACTGAAAATGTTGGAATGTGATAGTCAAGCAGAGTTGTCACACCTGTGTTATGCTTTCCTAGTTGTCTAGACATTCCAGCCTCTGATCATTCCTGTGGATCTGAATCCATCACCTGTGCTTAATACTTACGTATGCTAAAAAAAATACTCCTCCAAATGGTGTGTCATAGACATACTCTTCTACTTCAAACAGGCCTTTAATTCTCTTGGGTTGTGTGAAGTATATTGGTGTAGAGATAGAAAGATTACTTTCAAGGAACCAGGTGTTCATTCTATGAGGGTTTGGGGTTTTTTCCCCTGAAGACCTACCCATATATCTTCTGCTCTTTTCAGCTATATCACATTGAGGAGGAATGTATTTTTGACTATGGTACTGCAAGTCTTTCAAACATAGCTGTGAACTGTACAATTATCCTTCCTTGCTGTAGTATAGCTTGCAACAGCTAACTCTATTTGCTTGGCTTGAAAATTAATCTTATTCCATCTTTGATAAGATAGATTTATTCTTTGTACTGTACTCGAGACACTGATGCCACAGTTCACTCTTTTCCATACCTCAGACATCTGTCATCTTTCCAAAGCTTCAAGACTCTCAAGACAGTACAATACACTTCAGATGTGAGAAGACTGCTATCTCAGTAAGATTGACCTGATCAGGAAAATTCCCTGCTTCTTTTCTTCTCCTCCCCTTTCACCCGAAATGACTCCTTCAGGAAATGTCTAATCCTTCTGTAGCTCTGTGGATCAAAGTGCTGTTTTGTTGCGTCTCAATCACATATGAATGGCTCCAGAAGGGATCAGAAATCTCTTTGTTTGTTAGAGGCTTCTAGGCCAAAACTTGTGCCAGCAGCCATAAAGGAAATATGTAAACCTCTGTTTGGTCATGCAGTGAACCACGTCACTCTAGGCTTGACATCCACGTCTTTGCACAAACTTCCTTCTGCTGGAAGGTGGCCTAGATCATAGTCCTAAAATACACTAGTGCTAACAATTGTACACAAAGGGATTCCTTTTTTTTCCTTCTGTTTGATGTTCCTTTGCTAATTTTTCTCTTTAGAGTTTCCTGTTTCTATTGAGTGTCCTCAGCTTTAAGTACAAACTAGGTTTCAAAATGTCCCAGATTTATCTCTACCAGATAAAGGCACAGTGTGTGTCACTGTGGTATCCTAGTACCTTGCAATCTGTAGTGTTTTTTAGATAAATACATAAATAAATGATCCCACAAATCGCTGTTAGTGGGGAGAGGTGTTGTTACTGCTCCTCACTCTCCCCTCTGACTTGGAAGGGTGCCTAATGTGGGGTTGTAGCATGGAGCCAAGCCCCAGTGCATCATAGAGGGGTCTGAACAGTGGCATTTCTACCAGCATGAAGAAGTAGCTTTAAAAGTATGTTTGAATGGGAAACAAGTAATTAAGGTTAGTAGTACTGTGTTCTCTCGCTAAGAATATTTATGAGGAGGAATCTAAAAGCTTTTGATTTGTGCCTGTTATATTGTTATTTCCAACTGGCAGTTCCTTTCTCCTCACTTCTCCAGGCAGCCGATCATTCACTTGCACATACTGTTCAGTTTGTGCTGGTGTGTGATTACAGATGAACTTGAGTCTAGCCTGCAGGGGCAAAAATGTACTGCACATGAGTATGTGCCAGTATCAAAGTATAAGACCATATGTGTTTTTTTCTTCCTGTAAAATGGGTTTCTGTACATGTACACTGCACATGCACTTACCTCCACAGTTTGGGACAGGTAATGTGTAGACAACCTGTTCTTGAAAAAAGAATAATCATTTGAACAAGCATTTTTACCTTTTCATAGCCCATCAAGATTTTGAGAGTGCTTGATGAGGCAAACAAGACATTGTATTTCTCCTCTTGCTTCTGTTGGGTTTTTTTTACAACTGTTTTCATAGAATCGTAGCATCATTGTGTCTGGAAAGAATCTCCAGGATCAAGTTCAGTCTTCATCCCAGCATCTCCCTAGCCCCTAAACTGTGGCCTTAACTGCTCTATCTACTTGTTTTTAAACAGCTCCAGGAATGCTGATTCCACTGCCTCCCTGGGCAACCTGTTCCAGTGCCCAACCACTATCTCAGTAAAGAACTTCTTCCTAAGATCCAATCTAAACCACTCCTTGAGGTCATTTCCTCTCATCTTATCCTTAGTAATTTGGGACAAGAGACCCGCACTAGCCTCGCTACAAACTCATTTAAGATAGTTGTAGAGAGCAGTAAGGTCTCCTCTCAGTCTCCTCTCCTCTAGACAAAATAACCCCAGTTCCCTCAGCTGCTTCTCATAGGACCTGATTTCCAGACTTGTCACCAGCCTCGTGGCTTTCTCTGGAACCACTTCAGCACTTTAATGTCCTTCTTCTACTGTGGTGTCCAAGACTGGACATGGGACTCAAGATGCACTCTTATGAGTGCAGAGTACAGGGGCACCATCATCTCCCTACTCCTCATTACACCATTCCTGATCCAGGCCAGGATGCCACTGGCCACCTGGGCACACTGCTGGCTTGTGTTTAGCTGGCTGTCAATCAACACTCCCAGGTCCTTTTCTGCCAGGCAGCTCTCCAGCCACTCTTCTTCCAGCAGTAGCGCTCCTGGGGGTTGTTGTGACTGAAGTTCAGGACCTGGCACTTGGCTTTTTGAAACATCATCCTGCTGGCTTCAGCCTGTCGCTGCAGCCTCTCTACCCTCAAGCAGATTGACACTCACACTTAATTTCCTGTCATTTGTGAGTTTACTGAGGGTCCATTTCATCCAGGTCATTGATAAAGATGTTAAACAAGACTGGTCCCAAAACTGAGCCCTAAGGGACAGCGCTTGTGACTGGTCTCCAACTGGATTTAACCCCATTCACTGCAGCTCTCTGGGCTCAGCCACCCAGCCAGTTTTTTACCCAGTGAAGTGTCCATGTGTCTGAGCCGTGAGCTGCCAGCTTCTCCAGCAGAATGTTGTGGGAAATGGTGTCAAATGCCTTCCTGAAGTCCAGGTAGACAACACCCATCGCCTTTACCTCATCCACCAGGTGGGTCATCTGATCATAGAAGGAGAGCAGGTTGATTAAACAGGACTTGCCGTTGATGAACCTATGTTGGCTGGACCTGATCTTCCTATTGTCCTGCACTTGCCATGTGAGCACCCCCAAGATGAACTGTTCCATAATCTTCCCTAGTACCAAGGTCAGGCTGACAGACCTGTGTTTCCCTGGATCCTCCCTGCTGCCCTTCTTGTAGGTGGGTGTCACACTGGCAAATTTCCAGTCATCCGGGACCTCCCCTGTTAAACAGAACTGCTGATAAATGATGAAGAGAAGCTTGGCAAGTTCCTGCACGAGCTCCCTCAACATTTTCAGGTAGATCTCATCCAGATCCATAGACTCATGGAGGTCCATTTGGTTTTCACACTATTATTTCCTGGATTGTGATTTGGGTTTTTTTTATGATAAAAACTGAGAAGTTCTTCTGGCGTATAGACTAATGTATAGTTGATAGCTAAAGTGCAACCATATATCTTTATTATACTGTTTTAGCAAGTGTGAGTAAATTAAATAACATAATAAACCTAATGCTACCTCTGACTATTAGTGGTGAAAGAAAGATATAGATCATGAAATTGTATATCATGAGGATATTTCTTCACAAACACAAGTGCTGTTGTTTACTGGGTTATCCAAATGACTTAGCTGATCAATCATTTGCTGTGGATACTGAAAAGCACATAACTGAATATGTTCACAGAAGTAAGGATTGATGTAAATATGACTGAGTGAGTGTACAGGCTATATTAGTAAAACAATATAGCTTCAATTACAGGTTCATTCACTTTTTATCTTCATATACTGTAACCGTAAGTAGGGGCAAGACTGAAAGGGAAGGAACTTAGTGATTTAGCTAACACTTAACGGTAAAATTTGAATCTATTAACCCTAATGAAAAATGGAACATACAAATCCTACTAGAAACGTTATGGTCTTGCATGTGTTTAGTATAAAAAAGAAACAGCTGTCTCAGCTCCCCCAAGAATAGGTGAAGATCCAATCAGATCACTAACCAGTGGACTTTTTATAGGATCTAGTTGAACATGTATGTCCTGCATTTGTCTTTAAACTCACTTGATTACATTTAAACCTTATTTTCTATGATAGATCCTCTTAATACATTTTTACTCTTACCAAAGGAACGAATGAAACATTCTTTTTTTCTTGAGACAAATGCTACAATCTTTGACCTTGATTTTTCTGAGCGTTGTCCACTTTTCAGTAATCTCTGCTTGAAGCACTGACGAGCCCATTTGAAGATTTGTGCTTTCTAGTTGGCAAACATCAGGCTGAGACACTACCAGCTGGGCTGGGATATTTTCTTCTAATATGTTGTTGTTTCTGCTGTGGTGGATTAGACATCTTTAGCAGTAGGATATTTTATTGCTTGTAAATCGTCTAAAGCTGTTTTATGGGGTCGATTTCTTCAGACCTCTCTTTACTTCCTCTCTCCGATTCCTGCTGCCTGTGTCTGACTGACGTGATGATGACACTCTTCTTTCTGTTAATCTGTCTACAAAAGGTCTTATAAAGCCATGTAGCTGATGGCACTCTTCAATGGATATGGAGTAAACTGCTGTACAGTTTGCAAATGCTTATTTGAAGTCTGAGAATTCTACGCTTCTCCAAAACAGTTTTTAGTAGGCAGTACAGTACGTTTTCCATTGGAGGCAAAGCATAAAACACTTTATTTATTGTATTGATTTCTAAAATGCCTGTTGTTAGTGGCTCATCTTGTAATGAGGTGATCTCTTTTGGGGTTTGGTTTTTGGTTGGTTTGGGTTTTTTTTGTTAAGTCATTAAAGCATCTGCGAATTATTCGTAATGTACTGTTAGTGTGTTGGTTCATTGAAAACTTATAATACCAATATTCCGTTTTGGAAGCAAACGTAAAACATTCATTTGTTAGCCTGTTCACTAATACTGGCATGGTCTGTGTGTCCACATTGTAGGGCCACGCTAAAGTCTGGAGATAGTGCAATATTCAGTAGTCTGTGGCTAGTTATCCCCTTCTCATGCCACCCGCTCTCTAAAAGACGTAACAAAATAATACACCTAACTGGAAGTGTCAGTGTAAAACCACAATACAGTGCTACTTTAGGACTGCAGAAAAATAGCGTCTCGGAGTTATTTTTGGTGCTTATGGCCTAGAGATGTTCTGTTTGTTATTTTATTGTCTTTGTGCTACTTTCAAGCTGTACAGTCTGTGATTCTGTACCATACATCTTGGCATAGAAATGGCAGAACAGTTTAATCATACTAAACCTTTCAGTTACTGCCCTAGAAATGACTGTTTGGTCTTGATGAATTTCACATTCCAGTAGCTCTTGACCTCATAAAGCACTAAACTCATACTAAAACCTGTGCTTTATAGTGCCAGATTCTTTTTCCTATCTTAATTTTACACAGTTAGCTTGTGTCAAGTTTAAAAATAGTGTTTTAAAAGAATCAATTTCATGGTGAAATGCATCTAGTCAAACAAGTCATTTAAATAACATCTTACTGCGTGTAGCAGACCATTTTACAAGTAACTGAGAATTTTACAAGCCTGTGTTTCAGATGGGATAATTGGTTGAATCTTATGTGTGAGTTTCCGACTCAGAACTCTTGAACTTCAATATACAGAACCTTTCCTGGCCTGGTATGGAGTACTTAATTAAGATCACTAAAAAAACCCAGCGGTAGTTTTATTTAATAGTTTATTATCAAGAAGTTGTAAAACATTGCAAATTTTTACTATGTATGGTTTTGAAAAGCTCCTGATACACTCTACAACTTTGTTGCTACTAGAGGTCAATAAAATTATCACATGGTAATTTCTGATGTAAAGAAAACTCAATTAGTAATTGCAAATTGGCAGAATTAAGATCTAGCTGAAGCACCAGAACCACTAAATTTAAGAGGTGATTATGTCTTCGTTAGACCAGAGTTCTGTATAGGCAAATTACTTTCTAAGTTAAGTACTTAGAAAACTCTGTTGCATTAGGATATGTTGGTCAACTAATAGTAATCTTCTCATCCTTTTAAAAAGTTATGTCAGACATATTTTTGCTGTATACAATTTCCAGTAAGAAGCTTCACCTGTTGGTAAAACTGCAAGTCAGATCCAGAGAAAGAGAGATGCTGGCTGTCAGCTTGCAGAAACTGGGTTTCCCTTTCTGCTGGAATCACTAGATAATTAGCTCCTTTTATTTTCATTGATACAAAAATGAGAGCAGGAGCAGCACCAGAACATAGTCTTCCTGTCTTCTGCTGCGTTTCTTTAGGAAATAATCTGGCTTTTCAGTGACAGCATAAAGGTACTCCAGTCATAGGTGTGCAAGGGCAAGTAACAGTACTATATGACATACCTTCTTTTAAGCATCTTCAATGTTAATATCAGTAGCCCTTCTGCAAGCCCTTCCTTCTTTGGAAAGTATTGTCATCTCTTCAGATATTGGGGGTTTTGCGTAAAGATCTATATCCTTCCTGAGGTATCGATGGATCTTATTTTTAATGTGTGTCCAGCTCTTGGTATACTGCCTATTATTTAATCCTTTTTCCTTGAAGTGTAATTCAGGATAATGTAAGGCAAACAGAATCTCAATGCAGTAAATGAATACTATTCATTACTCTTTTCCTTGTTGTTTCCTATGGGATCTTTTTACTAGAAGACTCCTCACATACAAGTAGATTTCTTTGCTGCAACATACAGTAATGGAAGAGATAATGCTAGACTTTGAAAAAAGATATTCTAGCCTGTTACCTTTAAGTTCAAAAATCAAAAGAATCACACAGTTCTTCAGCATCTCCCAGCTTCTCAAAACCCTTGTTGTCCTTGGCTTTTTCAGCATAATTGCTGAAAACTGCAAACCTCTGCATTCATTCTGTAGCCAGTATTGCTGTTTTAGGGGAGCTGAGGGGTGACAGAGTCCATAGCATTCTTCAGCCAGGAATTGAAGCTGGTTGTGGCAGGGTATTTGAGAGCACTTTTTGCTTTAGAAATATTATATGTAAATTTCTTCCAAAATGGATTTGTTTCAGAATTTATGCTTTCAAACCAGAAAAGGTTAATTGTAGTTAGTTCTGGTCTGCTCGTCTTCTACTAAAGTATAGACTTCACATCACTAATAGTCCCATCACAAAAGATTCTGAAGGGGGGTTGAAACCATCCTACCTTTATGCAGTCTGCTCTGTACCTGGTACAGTCACAGAATAAAGAACATTAGGGATTGGAAGGGACGTCGAAAGATTGCCTAGCCACAGCAGGATCATCTAGATAAAGTCGCACAGGAACATATCCAGGTGGGTTTTATACGTCTCCAGAGAAGGAGACTTCACATCGTCCCTGGGCAGCCGATTCCAGTGCTCTGTCCCCCTCACCATGAAGAAGTTTCTTCTCATATTTATGTGGAACCTCCTATGTTCCAGCTTACAACTATTGCCCCTTGTCCTATCATTAGATGCCACTGAGCAGAGCCTGGCTCCATCCTCCTGACACCAGCCTTTTAAATATTTATAAACATTAAAAACATCACCTCTCAGTCTCTGTTTCTCCAAGCTAAAGAGACCCAGCTGCCTTAGCCTTTCCTCGCAAGAGAGAGTATCAGCTCCCTTCATCATCTTTGTGGCTCTGCATGGCACTCACTCCAGAAGTTCTGTGTCCTTAAACTGAGGGGCCCAGAACTGGACACAATATTCCAGATGTGGTCTCACCAGGGCAAAGTAGAGGGGGAAGAGCACCTCTTTTGATCTGCTAACCACCCCCTTTCTGATCCACCCAAGGGTGCTGTTGGCCCTCTTGGCCACAAGAGCACATTGCTGGCTCATGATCATCCTGCTGTCCACCAGGACCCCCAGATCCTTTTCTCCTACACTGCTCTCCAACAGGTCAGTCCACAACCTATACTGGTACCTAGGGTTGTTCTTGCCCAGATACAAGACTCTATACTTGTCCTTGTTCATTCAATTGCTCCCCACCCAGCTCTCCAGCCTGTCCAGGTCTCTCTGAATGGCAACACAGTCTGCTGGGGTGTCAGCCACTCCTTCCACCTTTGTGTCATCAGCAAACTTGCTGGCAGTGCTCTCTAATCCCTTATCCAAGTCACTAATGAATAGATGGAATAGGACTGGTCTCAGTACTGACACTTGGGAGACTCCACTAGATACTGCCCTCCAACAAGAGTCTGTCCTATTGACCGCTACTGTCTGGCTTCTATCCTGCAGACAGTTCATGATCCACCTCACTACCCGATTGTCTAGACTACACTGCCGCAGTTTATGCAAGGATGTTGTGGGAGACTGTGTCAAATGCTTTGCTGACATCAAGATAGACCTCATCCGCTGCTTTGCCATCATCTGGTCGTGCCCTCATAAAAGGCTATCAGGTTGGTCAAGCATGACTTCCCCTTGGTGAAGCCATGCTGGCTGTCTCTAATGACCCTCTTGTCCTTCTTGTGTCTAGAGACAGCACCAAGGCCACACTGTTCCATCACCTTTCCTGGGATGGAGGGGAGGCTGACTGGTCTATAGTTACTTGGGTCCATCTTCTTACCCTTTTTGAAGTGACATTTGCTATCCTCCAGTTCCCAGGCACTTCTCCTGATCCCCATGACTTAGTAAAGGTGATGGAGAGTGGCCTAGCAATGACTTCTGCCATCTCCCTTAGCACTCATGGGTACATCCCATCAGGACTCATGGATTTATGCACATCCAGTTTGGTTAACTGGTCTCTAACCCAGTCCTTGTCAACCAGGGCAAACTCCTCTTGTGTCTTGACTTCCTCTGAGGCCTCAGCTGTCTGGGGCTTGATATCAGGGCAGCCCCCAGAAGTAAAGACAGATGCAAAGAAGGCGTTCAGTATTTTTGCTTTCTCTGTATTCTCTGTCTCCAGGGCACCCGCCTCATTCAGCTGGGGGCCTGCATTGCCCCTAGTGTTAGTTTTTACCTGCAATGTATTTGAAGACGCACTTTTTGTTGCCCCTGACCTCTCTTACAAGGCTAATTTCAACAAAGGCCTTGGCTTTCCTAATTGCATCCCTACATTCTCTCACCAGAGCCATATAATGACCCCAAGTGGCCATCCCCTCCTTCCAGGACCTATAGACTTTCTTTTTCCTCTTGAGTCTGCCCAGCAGCTCCCTCTTTAACCATGCAGGTCTTCTGGCTCCCTTTCTTGACTTCAAACCTGTTGGGATGCTGTGATCTTGGGCTTGAAATAAGTGATCTTCAAATGTTAACCAGCTGTCTTGGGTCCCCTTACCTGCCTGTACCCTGTCCCATGGGATTTCCCCTAGCAATTGCCAACCAAAGTTGGCCCTCCTGAAGTCCAGGAGGTATTCTGTTCCTGCCACATGAGATCCTGAACTCCACCATCTCATGGTCACTGCAACTGAGATTGCCCTCAAGTTTCACTGCTTCAGCCAGACCCTCCTTGTTGGTCAGTACCAACAAGGATCAAGCAGCGCTCCTCTCCTACTGGGCTCCTCCACCATTTGCATCAGGAAGTTGTCACCAATGCACTGGAGGAACCTCCTGTACTGTGGGTGGCTGGCTGAGCAGGTCTTCCAGCAAATATCAGAGTAGTTAAAATTCCCCATGAGAACCAGGGCCTGTAGCTGCAAGGCTGCTGTCGGTTGCCTGTAGAAGACCTCATCAACATCCTCGTCCTGATCTGGTGGCCTGTAATAGACACCCGTGGCAGTATCATCCGTGGCAGCCTGCCCCTTAATCTGCACCCACAAACTCTCAACTCTCTGTTCATCTGCCTGTGGACAGACCTCAAGATATTCCTGTTGCTTTCTTACGTATAGAGCAACTCTACCACCCCACCATGCTGACCTGTCCCTCCTGAAAAGGACACAGCCATCCATGACCACATTCCAGTCATGCGAGCTGTCCCACCAGGTCTCCGTAATTGCCACCAGATCATAATAACTTGACTGGACACAGATTTCTAACTCCTCCTGCTTATTCCCCATGCTGCATGCAT
>JAOXOE010000874.1:11528267-11559314 GCA_028565055.1 Phoeniculus purpureus | reverse complement strand
ACGTAATATTTAGTATCAGGCAAACTTTATTTTGGAGGTGGTAAAAACTCAGCACTTGTGTACATGTGTCTTGGGTTTTGTGGGGTCGAGGCTTGTGTGTTTTGCTGCCAGTATCAGTGTGCTCGGTTGTTAGCATCACATTCGAAAGCAAACCATTAATATCTGCGGGGTTTTTTTGTAAAGTTAAAACTCAATGAGGCTTTGAAAGGTATCTGCTTAAAGTGCTGATGTCCTACTAGTTATTTGTGTTCCTTAAGTTACTTAACTGAAGATGTAACGAAAACAACAAACCGCAGTGAGTGAAGGAGAGTGGGAATGAGTGGTGGTGTAATAATAACAACTTTTAATAGAGTGTCTTAGGTATGTTCCCTTTTCTTTTTCTTTTAACAAGTTAAAGCGATGTTAGAAAATGAGGTAGATTATCAAGTATAAATGGACCTTAAATCAGAATTTTATTCTTATATTCTTATCCTAAGAATATATTTGGTTATCCTGAGACTACACAAATGTAGAAAATTGTCTTTATATGCAGTAAATGGTCGTTTTTGTGTGTACAAAGCATGTGGGGGAGGCTGGGAAAAGTGATTTTTAGGTGTCCTCCAGGGAGCTGCCTTTAGCCAGAGATATTTTCCAGCATTAGTTTGTATCTGTTGCAATCCAGAGTACTTAAGGAAATGCAGTGGGTAGGAGAGGAAGCAATGTGAGTTGTTAACTTAGAAGGTTAGTTGTAAACTCGTTGAATTAAATATACTGTCTCATTTCCACATATGATTAATCCTTTGGAATAAATTAAAGAATTAAAGCCATTGATACTGCAGGAAAATACTGTGCTTTCCTCACATGCATCAATGTCTATCGTGCCCCCTTCTCTGTTTGTGTTGTTTCACTTGTCACTCAAGAAGATGTATTTGGCTTAGCTGGAATGGCGTTGATACTCCCCATTGCTGTGTTTGTGGTGGTAGCTGGAGGACACCATTGATGGTGTTTCGTCCTCTGGAGCAACCACTACATGTGTTAGGCTCTGCTTCCTAGAACAGCAGCTAAACACCTTCTGATGATGGGAGGTAGAAAATAATTTTTATTGTTTGCCTTTGCTTCTGCATATGGCTTGTGCTTTCTGCTTTATTAAACTGTTGTTGTCGTTACCCACTAGCCTGTCATCATATTTTTCTCTCCCCTGTCCATCTAAGAAGGGGCGGTGATAGACCAGCTTTGGTGGGTACTTGGCCCCCAGCCAGGGCCAAAGCACCACAAAAAGGGTGCTGCTTTGCTCACTGTGGGGATTGGATATTGTCAGCCCTTTGTCCAGCCCAGCACTGGCTGTTATGAATCTGTGAGTCTGGTTTTCTCGCAGACAGGCTGCTACTGTTCTCATATATGTCTTTCAATTGTAGGAAAAGCACATGCCTACATAATCAGACTATACTGGGTGAATGAGTCGTGGAAGACAAAGTGCATAATTTTTGGCAGCTACCTGATTCTGTTTCACTTGAACAAATTAAGAGAATGTAACCACAGAAATCTCTTATAGCATAGTGTGCTATTGTATGTTCAAGACTTGCGTGAGAAGAGCTGATAGATGCTAGTAGCTCTACAAGTCTATCATTCTGTTCTATGATTCTAGCTCCTTTTGCTTCATTCTACATACGTGCAAATCTCAATAGTACTTTTGTACCCTCAGCAGTTTTTTTGTCCTCAGTCTTATCGATTGTAGTTGTCCCAGACCCTTTGCAAGCATGGCCATATGTATCTGTACCAAAAAATGCTATCCATGTAAAAAAATCTTCCACCCTCTTGATGAAATATTTTATAGTTTATAGTAAGCACCCCTTTGTATTCATCTTCCGGTTCTCTAGCTCATCCCCCTTTTTCTTGTCTCACGCTTGCGTTTGTCTGTGTTATGTGCTTTCTGTTTGGAACATAATGTCTCTGCAGGTTTGGGAGGCATCCTATTCCTTTGTTCAGAACAGTTAGGTGTCTCTTTCAGCAATCACTTGGAATCTGAAAAGTGTCTTGTCTTGTGACCACTGGATATGGCAGAGATGGAAAAGCGTATCACTTCTGCAAAACACTCAGGAAGTTGTTTTATGGAATATGTGGAATATGTGCATAGGTGACTGTATTCCTCTTTGTGAATGCTCGCTAGCCAAAAATATCAGCTTAGTTGGAAGTGTGTCAGGTAATCTTTTGTAGAAAGGAAAATTGAAAAGAAAAACACAAGGAAAGGACACCTGTGCAAACTAGAAAGACTACTTTGTAAAGCATTCACCACTACCTGTGAGGACCTGTACAGAAAGGCTTCTGATAGCTCTGAAATGTTTTCTACAGAAATTGCTTACCCTGCCATCACACAGAAATTCTGAAGAAGACAGAGTTGGGTTTTCTTTTGATTTTACTTCATCAGGTCGTATTTTTCAAACAACAACAAAGCCGCTCTTTAACATAATTTTATTTGTACATATTTAATGGATCCGTTACAAATTTTTAACATTGAAAGTGCAGACTTTAGATTTCAGTGACATACAATACCTGGCAGTGAAATATTTACTGCCAAAGAACTAGAATTTAAGAGCACTTCTATGACCGACCGTGTTCTTTTAGCTTCAGCTGGCATTCCTCGGAACACCCTTGTGCATAGGTTGCTCAGGACCACAGCATATCACCATCCCCTCCCCTCAGCTGAGGCACTTTCATTCCCCTCCCTGTGCTGTAAGAGCTATTCCATATGGAGTCAATAAATAGGAGGAGTAGGTGTTTTAGGAGCAGTGCTTGTGAGGCATAGGTGCATTGCAAGGATCCCTCTCAACATGGGTGAGGTCGCTGTTATTTCGCACATGAACAAGCACACATGAAATCACTTTTCGGAAGGACATGAATTGTCTCAGAAGGAAGAATAAACATTATTAAACTTCTGCTGACAGTGTTGCCTGCTAGAGCAGCTGTTCTGGTCAGACAAGAGGTCCTTTTTAGCCGAGTGGAGTGTCAGATAAAGAGGTTTCTAGCAGATTTTTAGGGAAAAGCATGAAAGTGTTAACTCCTGTACAGCAGTAGTTGAGCTGGGTGATTTAGGATGAAGTGGCTACTGATGATCCATTCCACCCACTCTTATATATTGTACTGAGAACAGGACCAGCAGAAAAGCATATGTAGCAGCTCAAGAGGCTGTGCAGTTTGCAGTAAAGCACAGCCTAGTAAACTAGACTGGATTTTTAGCATCAGTGGTGCTTTTAGCAATGGGTTCCACTCTGTGGTTAGTAGGTCAACATTTGTGGTTTCTATTTAATTTGCCATAATTTCCTTTCCTTTGTTTTCTGTTTTCCTTTTTTAGACATGACTTCTTTTACCTCTAATGCCATCCTTTCCCCTGCTGCAACAGTTGAAGGCTTTTTTTGTTTCTTTTAAAGTCTTCTGTAGCAGTATAAATATACTCTGAGCCTCTAATTATGGCACTTTTTGCATGCCACCTGCAAGCACTTTACGTGTTTAGCTGCACTGTTAATTTTCTTTAAGTTACTCGTTTTATGTAGTTTCCATTTTTAAAACTTAATGCTATGTGACGGACCTTTGTCTTTTTCTCTTCTCCAAAGATACTGATTTTGCTCATCCTTTGGTCACTGTGCTAGGCAGCTTGTCTGTTGGTCAATCAAAATTGCTGCTCTCTCCTGCCTCTTCTAAGCACTTACTCCAAGAGGCAGATTTTTGTGATGTCTGAAAAGGTAATCTAAGCATCACAGCTCAGTGGAACTGTCACAGTGTAGACATGAGGAACCCCAGTCTCCCATTATTACTTCATTTCTTGTCCATGCAGATTTGGGTTAGATGATAGATAGATTAAGCAAATTAGGTAATGTTAGTTTGAATCAAACCTCCACAAGTCACCGTTTTACAGTGGTGCTTGCTTAATCCTGTACAAACCTTTGCAATATTTATACTAGTGGGGACACTGATGTGAGTATTCAGGCTTTGATTAGATGTGACGTACGTGTCTGGATACCAAATTATTTTCCTGGCAAAACTGTTCAGTAAACCAGCAAAGAATGAAAAAATATTCTTTAACTTCTCCAAGCAGCGCCTGGTAAAATAAGTGAACACTTGAATTTTTTATTTGTATACAACAGATTAATCAAAGTGGGTTGGAAATGTTGTTGTGTCGGTGATGCATGGTTTTAAAATTTTGAACGAAAAGCAATAATTTCAATCAGCTTTTTTTTTTTTGGCATGTTCAGTAATAGATATAAATGTCTATTTAATCATATATTACAGTTTTCCTGTACATCTTCTGTTCGTATGTGTTGTGGACTAGCTAGATGAGGTTCAGTAATAGGATTTATAAAAGCTTTCAGCAACGCCTGGTTACTCAGCTTACATACATCAATTTAGTAACATCAGTTTCACGCTGCTGTGCTAATTTACACCAGCTGAGGTTCTGGGCACCAATCCTTTTATTGTGTCTTGACTTTTCTAGCACGTAGCTTAAGCAACATTTGATAGCCATATGCTTCGTGTATTGTGCCAGTAGGATATAACTTAGAAGGTAGAGTGTGAGAAGAGTGGGAATAATTACAAATGTGTATTGTTATATTTTATTGACTTCAGAATGTGGCATAAATACAATGTCAGCTTCTGTATAAAACAAGGCCCCCATGTGGAGTCAAGACATACAATGAGATCTTGTAAAATAGTAGTCAAGAAGTCTTCAAACTAGATAGATATTTTCTTCTAGGGTTATCTCATAAAAATTTAGCAATCTCAGAGTAAACACTTAAAAATGCAAAACTAGTATGTAAATGCATGTCTAGTGTGCCAGACATTTGAAGCCTTTATATTTTACTTTGGCATCCATGAAAAAGCAGAAAGCTTTTCAGCATTTAGGCAAGAAGGGAAAACAAAGGAGCTTCTCTGAGGAGCTCACCCCTTTTGTGCTAGTCTGAGTGATCTATAAAATAGTTGCTGATGATTGTCTGATTATGTGAGAACTACCTAGGGCCAGTGAGTATTTAGTATTTATTTCGACTTCCTCTGGATATTTTGGTGATTAGTTGCATCCTCTCAGGAAACTGGTAGGGAATGAGTCTGAATGGTGGTCATGAGGGCAAAAAGCAACTAGAGAAACAAAAGTGGATGGAGAGCGGGGAGCATTCCAGTGGAAATCTCAACTGTATAAACAGTGATGGGCATCTGATTGTGTCAGTCTATGTTTCTGTAAGTGTTTTCGTCTTGTGCATGTAAAAAAGGGTTCCTTTTTAAATCCAAAAACCAAACTTCTTTTAAAAACTGAATGACATCTTGTGAGTTAAAACAGGAAGACAATTTAAAGTAAATTGGAATATCTTTCTGTGTGCTAATCTCTTTCTGAAAATTTCAGAGGTATAGAGTCCCTTTGCAAAGCTCTGACCTTTAGCAAACTCTACTGTGGTGTGAAGTTGAAATAAGAAAATCTAGTAACATACTTCAGAGTGTCCCTTAGGTTGTGGAAAACCATTTCTATGCTAGTCCTGATTAAGTTACTTATTACTTTTAAGCCAATTTATGTTATTTTTCTGCATTTGGATTAGAGAGGATTCATCTAGCAATCTTTTTTTCTCTGTAGTTATGAACGAAAGAGATGTTACTTACATGAACATAAGCAGTTGTGCTTTCATGCCAGTATCAAAACTTCCCGTTTGAAAAGCTACTGCTTAATAACAACTATAATTTTGGCATTCCTATAGGGCCTATATATAAAGCAGATACATTGAGTGTGGAAAAAAATGACAGCGTATTGGTGCTTTGGTTATGTTTTGCTTACACACCTAGAATACAGAAAATTAAATTTTAATCAATGTTGAGCATTAAAATAATTTATCTGCAGAATTGGTTTCACTAAGTTAATATATGCTAGTTTAGTGCTGAAATAGAAATTCTGTCTTGGCTTCTGCATTGACTGAATATAGTTTAAAGTCATGGTGACTTTTCTAGAGGCTACTTTGGTAAGCAACGTCGTATTTACCTGCAAGTACACAAGACACAGTGGTAGTCAGCTTACTGCCATCCTTTCCTTGTGTTTCTAGGTATTTAATGCCTTTAATCTAAGTACTCTCCTGACAATGCAATTACGTTTTCCTAATTACTTCTTTATGTAGTATGGCCTTAATTCATATATAATGCAAATATGATGGCAGACGGGCTTCATTTTGCTCAAGGAGCTGATGGCAATAGTCTTCCAGTAGAGGGGGTGTGGTGGACATTCTCTGGGTTGTGGGTCTGCAACATCTCAAATTACTCAGCCATGTTTGTCAGCTTAACACCAGCAGGCTGCTTCATCAGCTAGTTGCATGGACACCTTGCTTTGTCACCGTTCTGTGCAGCTTTTACTTCTACGCTTACTTAGTAGTCAGGCTGTAGCTAAACAGAGAAGAGAGCCCTCTTACCCGGCATCCCCATCACTATGAGCAGTGCCGTTATTGGGATTAAAATCAATTTGATGTCACTGAGACTGTAGGACATGTTGCAGTGTGTCTGTTACAGAGTTTATTGGGTTCTGATTACACATAGCCATACTAACATATCACATACTAATATGACACTGAGATAGCAATGCTAAGAAGTAGGTATGCTGGTATTTAAATACTTGATTCTTGAACTTACTTTTATTTCAGCTTGTATGTTTGAGGGGAGATGATTGTTAACTACCACGTACTTTTTCAAATGTTTGCAGGTTGATATTAATAGAATTTTGCTTTGCCAAAAATAGACTTTAAAAGGTTTCATCTGTATCTTAGGTGAGGAGGCAGAAGTTCCCATCTCATAATCACCTTCTTTTTTTTTTTCCTGATATGAGCACTCTGCTCAAAATGTCTTTCAAAAGGAAACTCTTTGTGCCACGGAGACATGGTTGAATTCTGATTTATTTATTTTATTTATTATTACATGACTGTTCTATTGTGCTTTCTTATGACACAGTCTTTGATAAAATAAAATTGCAGGTATTTGGGAAAAAGTACAAGGAGCAAGAATATGCAAACTAAGTCAGAACTAAGTATCCCTGTTGGTGTGTTGACAACAGCAAATACTGATGGATATAATATTGAATGTAAAAACTAAATGACTGTTTTGACAAGTACATAAGTACATAAGCAGACTTCTGGATCAAACAGTATTGGATTAAATACTATCAAAGACTAAATTTTGATGAAAAAAGTAATCTGTGGACCAAAATAGCCTGCAGACTGATGTCTTCTCTTAAGAGACATAAAAGTACATTTTGATATTGTACTTGCTGTTTTGCAATATATGTAGTATATATACATTATATATTATATATTATATAGTGTGTATATTATATATATATTTTTACTTAGTATAATACTAAGTAAAAATCTGTTCTTTCTCAGTCTTCCTGCACATCTCTGTTTCCGCCTTGACAATGTAATAAGGATTAGTGATAACTAGCCTTTCCAAGAAACTGTACTTTCCTTAGTTATTTTCTCTAGGCTTGTAAGCACCTTAAAGCTTGCAATTCTACATTATGTCCTTGCTGCACAGTTGCTGCAGAAGTAAAAATGGAATTAGGTGTATTAAAAGTTTCCTTTACCATAGTTGTTATTAGCTATTATTAGCAAGTAGCTGAAATCTGCACGATGGTGCTGGATTTTAAACTCTGTAGAAAACGTAAAATACTTAATATTATCCTAATCACTTTAGTACACCAGACTTCTGTGTTTAATTGTAGAAGTAATAACTGATTTTGGAAGAATTTTTGTTTTGCAAGGCTCTCAAGGTCATTAAGAAGACCTCTGCTGTAGCTCGCCTTTGACTGGGACTTTTTACAGACGGTGCATTTTTGACAGTTCATTTGCGTAGTTTCAGAGTAGTCTAGTGACAAATTCTGCATCTTTACTGTTTATCAATAAGAGCACGATGAAACATTCAGCTTCAACATTAAAATATGACCCAAAATATCTTAGTTTCTTTTGCTGTTTTGCTACATTTCTGAACACTTGTTTTATGTACTTTGCTCTTTGCCTTAAGTCCATATAATTCTTCCCCAGACCTCCCATGCTGTTGAATGTATGGGTAGAATGGGAGTTTCCAAGCAGGTCATTCACCCTTAAAGAAAACACTTTCAGGTCACATCATATAACCTGTATCATAAGAACATCTGTGGGTAAGATTCTAAAAATTACTACCCTGATCTTTTCACATGGGTTTTTTCATGTTTTGATTTGTTTTTTTTAGATAAGAGACAGAAGGTTGTCTGTATGACATTAACATATTTGTCTAATTTTTTTTTCTTTATAGATAAAAAAGTATTTTGAACTTGAGCCACTTGCACGTGGAAAGCGCTGGATTCTTAAACCCTGCTCCTTGGATGATATGGAAGCCGTAAAAGACAGCTTCTCCCTTCTAATAAACTTGCTAGAAGAGAGGGACTTCGAACCTTCAAGAATGTGAAATGCAGGAGAGAAGAGCCATTCTCCAGGCATCACTGTACCTGCACATTCTGCTCACAGCTTAATTATGGTGATGGTGTGGTATCAAGATTGTGCTGTGACATGTTATTCATCAGTTAGTGCAGAATGTCATTTTGCTGAAATAAACATTCTGTGAATCAGGTACATTACTATTTCCAGTAAAGTTGTCTACACTACTGAAATAGGAAGTTCCTTTTTGTTTACCACTATTTCTGCACACTGCATGTTGCTTTCTTATGTTGTGATTACCCTTGATAGAAAACAGTACACGCACAAAAATAACATAGTCTGTAAAGGAGGAATTCTACCTGATATCTTGGTTTTTTAAAAGGTAATTAGTGTCTTAAGTTGTGAGACTAATTTGTATTAGCTTGTTTACTGACCCTGCAGTATGGAAAGCACAGCCAATGAAAACCTTAGTAGGATAACTTAAAGGCAAGCAGTTCTGCGTTAATGAAAAGGTTAGTCCTGAAGTTTTGCTAAATGAAAACACAGTTGACAGGCTAGCTGATTCCTCCTCTAAAGTTACAGCATAATCTTGTCAAAGACAGAATTGTGTTTTGCTGGAAGTTTTATGAAAGGTAAATCAGCAAATAGGCGTGTGCAGATAGCAGTGTTTGAGGAAAAGTAGGTGACGTAAATACAAGGTCTAAGTAACAATGGTTTTTTTAAAGTACACAAAAGTTGAATAAAGTAACTAATGGTTTTCATTGAAAGTATTTTTCTGTAAGAGAAGCAAAGCAAATAGCTGTTAATTCAGTTGTGGAGACCTTATTACTAGTTAGAAGTGTGACTGATTTTAAATAAGGACTGCTTCTTTTATTGCTCACTTATAAAGTACTACCATTATCGTAACATTGCCAGGGCATCTATACTATAATTAAAGGCCTTCCAGTGTTTGTACTCTAAGCTTCTCTTTTCAGGGGATTATAACTTGTTCTTTCAAAGTTCCTCCGGGCTAGATGTTACTTGGAAGACAAAAAAGTATTCATTTGAAAGATCATTTGCAATACATTTGGAAAAATCCTATTCGCTTCCAGTAACACAGTGCGTATTTCCTCCTTCGAAGTTTTCCTTACTGTAGGTCTGCAGTTTTTTGGCTGTCTTTTATTGACCTTATACACCTTAGAAACCAAATTCACTGATTAGCAAAACATGCCAGGTTGCTGGTTCGTCGTTAGGTCGGTCACAACAGGTTATGTGCACATCAGTTACTGTGGTGCGCACACGCCTTGGATGTTGTGCCTTTTGCATCCAGCTACCCTCATGCATGAGTGTCTGCAAACACAAATTGTAGTGATATGTCAGTGGTTCCTCATCGATTCTGCCTGTGTTTCAAAACCTGAAATGACTTTTTTCAGGGCTTTAAGCAACATACCTTTCTACTCTGAGCATTTATTTTTTAAGTTCTAAGTTTATTATAGTGTCTCACTAGTTTATATGGGGATAAGAAAATAGCAAGGATAAGTTTTTAAAGGCTTATACAAGCCATTTATCTATTTCTTGCGATTATACTCTTTGTTAATAAAATGCTTTTAGTAGGACTTTTGTTTACTTTTCAATTTCCATGGATTTCTTCATTTATTTCTGCCCGAATGAAGGGCCCTATGATCACTGTGTTTTCTTATTATCAGAAAGAAGCTAGGGAAACTAGTAAGCTCCTTGTTTAATTTTATTATAGAACAGGTAGAAAGCTTGAATGGCGTCTCTTCTTGCTTTGCTTTTCTTCTCTTTCCTCCCAGGTCAATCACCTCACTCCTGGTGCACTTGGAAATACCCCAAAACTGGGATATTTCGTTAGTTTTAAAATGGATAGAGGAGTCCTGTGTTGGTTTTGTGCTGTTTGCTCAGTTTAGACAGAACCCAGCTGCCCATCAGTTTCTTTTTTGTGCATTGAGGAGGCTCCTTTCCCTGGATTTAAAAAGAAACTGGATTTAGTTTACAGTTTCAAACTGTTTCTTTGCTGACTGTGAGCTTAGAGGCTATAGTTCCCAGATTTTCACAACGTCCATGGGTTTCTGTCCTGTGTATTAGGGACAATGCCAGACAGGAAGTGGTAAGGAGAAGGAGAATTATTTCCCAGAAAAGTAAGCAGATTCAGAGCTTTTAGTGCTTTTTTTTCATAGAACCAAAAGGTACAGCAAATGAAAATAAGACCAACTATATTGATTCTTATACTTACGTGTGCCATCAGTGAGTTGGTCCAAAAATTTACAGTTCCCTAGCTACATCTTGGTCATCATCTCCCAGCTATGCACTGTTGGAAGGTGCTACATGACTAACATGCAAAATGCCCAAGTAGTCAGTAGGAATACGGCTTTGACATAGGCCAGTGGCCACTTTGACTAAGACTTTTTGATGCTTAGTGCATTTTGTTTAGGAAGATGCCAACTGCACAGGAGCAGCAATTATCTCTTTTTTTCAGCATTATTTTGAATATGGTTTTTCTTACTAATGCAATGACCATTCCTCACCACAGGTTGAACCAATACCTCATAACTGCTTAAGGCTAAGACCAACACTTTACTTTGAATGTAGTTCTTCTCTGGTTTTGTGTTGTGGATGGGCTTAATGGATATGTACCTTTTTAATGTCAATAAACACTTTCACATTTTTCTGGAGGAATTAAAACTTGTCATAGGAGCTTGCATAACACTTCCTTGTCCAAAGTGTTGTCAGATTCTCTGGCAGTGGTAGATTATGTAAGCACCATGCAGTTTTTATTCAGATGGCCAATCTCAATTGTTTTGTTGGTCTTTGGGGTTTTTTTAAAACTTTTCACGTGTGTTCATCATTTAGATGAAATGAACTTGGGCATTAGGCTCTACTTTCCATGCAAGTTCATTAAGGAGTGAACACTGTCTTTTTAAAAAAGATGTCGTGCTTTAATGTTCTTTAGCCATCTGTTAAGTTACTTTGTGTGTGTGTGTGTGTTGGTGTGTGTGCCCACATTGGGCTGCTTCTCAGACCTGTGGCTGTCTGCAGTGTCTCAGCCGTCAGAGTGAAAACATTATCAATCAGTATCCAACAACAGCTGGTTTTGACAAGCTTCTGTCTGCTGCCTAATGCTTTACAACTTGTCAATAAAACCTCTTTGGCTACCCATGCTGAGATGGAAAATCTTACTGCTTCCATGTTGTGTTGTACTTGTAATTCTAGCATTTGTATGGGAAAAAAGTCAAATCTCATTGGTTTTTTATATTCTTTTCTGCTGTGTAATGCTCCATGTGTATCTTAGCTTGCCTTTTCAGATGCGCTGTACAAAAATCTGTGATGTATTATTTCATTTAATTTCTTGCATTTCATTATATTTATAGAAATTGCAGATTTTTGTACTGTATCAGTTAATACATTGCCTTTTTGTAATGGCAATTAATTTATATTACAAAAGTTTGTATCTTTACTGTAGTCAAAATAGTTAACTGCCGTATTATCTTGACTTTATACTAAAACTTAACTGTACACAGAAGTTGTCCCATTCAAATGGACAGCTGCTGACATGGGGAACTTGTACTGTTTGTGATTTATACATGATTTCCACTATCAATAAAAAAGGAAAAAAGAAAAAAGAAAGAAAATAAACACTGTAGAGTCGCATTGCGGAGTTTTGATTTCTTCAGTTGTAGTCAGTTTGGGCGTTAAGCGTATTACCATGATTTGGAATAGTCAGGATAAATTATTTACTCCTAGATTGAAACAAGCCTTACTGTACCATCATTGCTGCATTATACACAGTTACACAGTTGCACGCACATACACAGACGTATAAAATAGAAACCTCCAAAAATAAGCTGATTACACAGTTATTCCAGCATGCTAAACTGAGGGGTGTGCTTGTATGCCTAGAAATTGTTTTTTGAGTGAAATGACATGGCAGAGTCGGTATAACAAAAAAATGTACGTAAGTTGAGCAAAGGAGAGTTCTGCCACAAAAAGAAAAGTTTGCTGAGACAACTCGCTGTTATCCTTTCAAACTCCAAGTAGAACAGACTCCCACAACCCAAGTTGTAACAGCTGATGGAAGTAAATACAGTACTGCTGAGCCAGACTGGAGTTGCTGATTCAGCTACTGAGGTATGCTTTTTTTTACTGTATTATTTTAAAATCTGCCTTTAACAAGGCTAGGATGGAAGTTAAAGGTTTGTAAACTCAAAACTGGTTTTAAACTGTTTTGTTTCACACAAGTGGAATTGAAAATCTGCTAGTCGTGCCTGATGGGATAGCTCTTGAAAGAGTTTTCATTTGCTCATTAGTTCTTTGACCTAATAGTTCAAACAAACAAAAACATGTGTTTGTGTCAGCTATAGGGTTAGTCGTCCAGGGCCTGGGTTAACATGAGAATGAGGGAGTCCCATATCCTATGTGAAACAAAAACCTTACTTTTTAAGGCTCCTGAAATCAAGAAGGGCTGCTGAGTTCTGATAGGCTGAGGCTCAAAAAGATCTTTACTCATCTCAATCTTCCGCCCTCATGGGTGTACTGACTAACTTCACTGTGTGGGATGGACTGAAAATCAGGTCCAATTTAACTAGTTCTGAGACATTTATGTTTCATGCTGATGCATAGCTGCTTATAATTATTTTAGCTTTCATCACAGCTATATTTAGAGAAGCCAAAGTCTGCTGTATGTATTTCTTACTCAATTACCAGATATTTTTTTATTTTTTTAGGAAAATGCAATGCGTGATATTCTGGTGGCTTTTGCTGGAATATATTCAGGGCAGCCTTGTTTGAGGAGTGTATGTTTGTGCATCAAGCATGTTGAGCATTTCCATTTATGATGTCTTAAATATGCCTTATTTTTTTAATCACTGGAAAAGGCAGGTATTCAAATGTGAGTATTGGTGTCAAATAATTTGTGCTGCTGCACTTGTTTATGGCAGTGGGAGAAGAGAGATTTTGTAATTACGAGGTTGTCAGGTTTACAGTAAACCCAACAAAAGCGTTTAGCAAAAGGTCTTGTGCTGGTTTGGGATGACGTGGAAAATTAAGAGTGAAGAGAAGGAATGACATAATCCATGCCCAGCCATACTACCATTTAGCTACGCCTGGAAAGAGCCTGCTTTTTTTAAAGATCGTATTAATTATAATACAGTTAATTTGTGAGCACAGAAGCATTTCATCACATGTGGAGAATGTATACATGTATTTGAGAACCTGCCCACACCCTAATAAGAGTCATTCGTTGTACCTACTGTGCTTGTGTGCAGTCTGAGGAAAGTCCTTCACAATTAGTCTGCTCAACTCTCATTATTAGATGCGAGCTAAAACACACCAACTAAAACTAGCAATCACAGTGCTGCTTTTTTACCTGTCACCTTGAAGTAGTGAAATGCTGTTGTTCATTTGTTACTGTGCCATGTAACTGTAATTTATTGCATTTCAGTGGGCAGTGGAAAGTATTTGCCTGTATTAAGTAAAACAAGACCAAAATAAATCCTTTTGTGGTTTGGCAACTCCCACATATGAAGAACTGCTCCCTTTCTAAGGAGCCATTTACTGTTGGAGTACAGAAGCCTCGTATTATAGCGTTGTTATAAATTACCGCTAACTGAAATGCTGTCTTACGGAAATTCCAAACCAAAGATTGGGTACTGTCGAGATGCACAGTCCCAAAGACGTTGTGGAGGAGAGAGTCATCACTTGCATATACGTGTTGCAAAACCAAACGGAAGTTTAGTGGCCAGTCACAGCAAAGTATTTGGTATTTTAACAATGTGACAGCCCTGGATTTGGAAGGTTGATAGATTTTGGGGGGATCAAAAGGGCATTTCATGGCATTTCATATATAGTTTAATTTTATGGTAGGTTACATTTTGGGCCTGTCAGCTTTGACAGTCCCTTTAAAGTAACAGTTCCTGCTGTGTGTTAAGGTTGGCACTCAAAAACTTTCTTCTCTAGAAATTAATCCATTCTGCGTTCTGTTAACACATGCTAAAATAGCATTTTCTGTCCTATGTCACCTCATCTCATTTACTCGAATGTACGTACCTATTTTCCACAAATACATGTCTTGCTATTTTTTTAAGCAAAACCTTCTTATACATCTCTTAATAAGGATTTGTGTGCTCCCATGTTCAACAGCATTTCCTCAGAGAAGTTGATACACCCAAAGGCACCATTTCAAATACACCATTTCTGCCAGGAAAAAGCCCCTCTGTATTTGTAACGCTTAGAACAATGTCTGTCTGCAAAGCTACATCAGAATTGTTTTATTGTAGTGTCCCCATGTATGGTGTCTTTTTAACACCTAGAAATTAATTTTAAAACAATACCGATTAAACTGCAGTGTTGCTTTTTGTTTTACAGTGAGATGAACAATGCAATCTCATCATTGGCTCAATATTTACTGCGAGAAAAGACACAACAACTCATTTTCCATAACATACCACATTGGCCCATCCTTACTAAATTGCTTTACTTGTCAATGCAGTAGTTGTAATCCTCTGTGATTTGCACGTAAGTGTCAGTTAAAGTTGAAAGCCTCCCTTCCGAGTATCTGAAAGTAAGGTCAGCTTCTTAAAAATGCTAATAACTAACTGGCTGAATAAACATAAATAAATAAATAAATACTAATTGCCTTTTCTAAAAATATTTTTGTACATGATTTGCAGGACTGTGACTGATGAAAATACATTTGACTGTTTACCTTTAACATATAAAGCATGACCTTTTGGTTACAGTAAATACAGTACTGCAAGTCTGGTAAAGTCATCACTTATACTAAAGGTATAGAGATCATTTACCTCACATTCCTCCCTATTAGCTTCCACAATTAACATGATCCACAGCTGAAAAAATAATCCTACTTGTCAGTGATAAATGGGGTGAAATCGTCAATCATTGGGGTTGACAGTATTGTTTTAAAAAGATACTGCAAACAAATGTTTACCCAAAGATAGCAGTATGTTACTGCGATTTGGTTCCTCGGGATTCTCTCTTTTCATTGACACGGCAAGATGACTTTAGAGCTCCCTTTTAGACTAAAGAGAGCTTTTTTTCTGTAGCATGAAGAGTACCAAACGCTCAAGAAGTTTAACATAACCAGGAACATTCCTGGGAACCCTCTAACAACTGAGATGGACCTTTAGATTTTTGTTTATTTGTTTTATTGGTATGATGTGAGGACCGAAGACTTTGTTTCAAGCCTGTCTCTAGGGACGTGAGCCAGTAGTACAGGAGTCTACTATTACAGAGTCTATAAATTTCTTACCTATTTTTAGCACTTTTGATCTCTGAAGTATATTAATATCAAGGTGAAATGTTTGGTGGTGATTTCATATGTGGATGTACTGGTGACCTACATATTGAAGAAAATGCATACAATGATTGTAGAGAAGAAACAGCTTGTTTTTTTCCATTCTCAGTGCTGAGAAGAACTCTTCTAGAAAACTACTACTTCAGGATGGTGAATCTTGGTGAATTCTTATTGCTTGTGAGAGATTCAGTATCTAGTTTGCTTTTAGGTTGGGTGAAATCAAATGGCAACTGTTTCTTCTATTGCATTTAGCATTTCATACTACCTGGATACTGGTGATTCTCAAGTGCTTCATCCATGAGAACCACTTCACAGCTAGCCTGCTTAAGGCTTGAAGGAAGTGGTCACTACTAATCAATGTTTCCAGCTACTGATTTGATTTTAATTCCCTTTAACCATTGTTTTCATTCCTTCCTGCCTCTATGGTTTGAAAAAACACTCACTGTTCAAACTCTGATAAATATAACTCTCCTGTTTCACATGCATGCGCTCCCAGAGTCGTTGTTGAGGCAGGTCTAGAGTTCCCTTGTACTCAAAACAGTCAGATCGTTCACAGTCATTCCATGTGAAACATAGTGCTGTGGCTTCTCTCCACCAGAGTGTGCACAAAGACCCATTTCTCACCATTTTTACATTTTCAAACTTGCATATTTTGGATGGGAACTCTGGTTCATTAGTTAGCTGTACTTTACTTTGACACTGACTCTGAGGTCTTGTTATACGATTAAAACTTAGATACTACAATGCAAATAATAACTAAAATATGTAGCTGACTGTCGATATGTTTAGGTAAAAGCCAAGATAAAGTGTGTTCCAGCCCATCTGACTGATGCTGAAAATTAATTCTAACCTGTTAATCTTGAAATTAAAACAGAAAAGGTTGCCAAGAATAGGCATTGTCCAGTTCAGCAAGAGGTCTGCAAAAGGTTGTCCAGGTGCAATTAGAGATTTGGGCTGCCAGTGTGAATGGCAATGAGACTTCTTTGTTTCTGATGAGAAGCAAGAAGAGCCATCTGCCTGAGCCTATGACCTGTAGACCATATTGACCATGTCCAACACAGAGCTGAGGGAAGATGCTAGTTTGAGGAGATGAGATGGTGATAGTGGATGTACCTTGCCAAGTCTTGCTGACCTATGTCTTCCTCCAGAGATAGCTTCAAATGCCCAGCAGCCACTGCCTCATCAGAGCCTGCTGCTCACCAGTTATGTGCCTTTGCCGTGGGGCCCCACCTGATTTGTTATGAAACTCACGGAGTTCAAGAGCCACAAACCTGGCTTACTGAAATAAGCACTTCTCAGGACAATGAAAGAAATACTGAAATGGGAGAATTGGTAGTGGTGGCATACCTCCACACCTGTCACGCTGTGTTACAATTTCAGTCTTTGATTGTTGGTCTCTTAAGGTGTTGTTTTCTTCATGTTATTGAAGCAATTGCAGTTATTATACTAAATTTGTCCTTTCTGAAGGGAGCAAGAACAAATGAGGGAGGATTTGCATACAAATTGAGCCTGGCTGTGGGGGGAAATCACAGCAGGCCTCCTCAGCAGACAGATGAGGTGGCGAGGAGACATTATAAAGGAGCATGGGCTGGAGCCACACTCCTTTGCAGCCCTTTGCTGGTGACCCTTTGAGGAATGTCTCCCAACTGTCTGGCAGATTCATTTGAATGAGAGACAGTTTGGCGCAAAGTCATCTCGGGCAGATCAAAGCCTGCTCCTCAGTCAGCATGGTCATGCTCCCCTCAGTCAGTGAGCTGAGCTCCTGGGTGGCAGGGCTACCCAGGAAGGGCATCAGGTTGCTAGTGTGTGTGTTTGTAGTTCAGAAGAGAAAGGCAAGGCGGACAGTAGGATTCAAAGCTGGCTTAAGTGGCAACGGTATTGGCTTTCGGGAATGGGAAGCCATCTGCAATGTCCTGTTTTCCTGCCATGGTTGTGGGGTTTCTTACACAAAGCTCCCCTTGTTTTGTTAGGGACAGGAAGAGAGTGTTTATCACTCACAGAAATGCCATCAAAAAGACTTAGGAAGCATGTTGACTTTTTCTCTAGGGCTGAGTTTTATGTCCCAAGTCACTGCTAAACAAAGTGTGCTTCCATGAAGATCAGTGGCGCAAAAGAAACACAAGCATGTGTCTGTCTCCAGGGACTCAATGAGATCAGAGCACAAACGTTGTAACCTACAGCACTGTGATTGCTGGGAAGTCCCTGCTTGCCAGTGTACTGAAGCAACAAGCCTTTAGACTTCCCAAGCAAGCATTGGCAAAGGTGAGAAACATAGCTACCTGTCTTAGTCCAATCGCTGGACATTTCTGCCTTGACTCTGAGCTTTTCCAAGGAAGCAGTACTGTTTTCTGCATTGGACACAGGTAGGAGGCGTTGAGAGTGCATTAGCTTCCGTGGTGCTCAAACACACCAGAATGTGATTTTCTTGCGCCTATGGGGCTTATGTAAGATACAGCCTGTAACCTTTGTGCTGGACACCTTCCACCCAGAGATGTAGAGAAGTTTCTAAGTTCTTTGGGTATTCATCAGCTTCCTCTTTAAAAGAGAAAGTGCTGGGTCATAGGGACACTAGAAGTTTTAACACTTCAGCAATCAAATTTGGGAAGTGCTATGATCTGGCTCAAATGCTGAAAAATGCCCCATTCACTGGGTTTGGACGACTTTCAGCTCAGCAAGCCTGGTAGTAATTGACACGTAAATTAATTTTCTGGTATCAGTTATAGCTGAACTGTATATCTGCAGGATAATTTACTTGCAAATGAACCTTTGCATTGTTAGGAGTGGTCATTGACACATCCCTGGAACACACTGTTTGAATAAGGAAGGATTCTCTTGTACTTTGTTGAAAGCAACATAATTTGGTGCTAGATGAGATGCTTTGATTTCCTGTCAATGTAGAAATGTGCAGTCTGTTTCTTCTCTGTTTTAGGGAAAAAATCGTTTTATAGTTGTTTTATGAACGGAAGAATGTTCTGAAATGTTGTGTCTTCAGCATATTCAGCTATGCTATAAGGCAAGAAACAAGTTGTTTTCCTGAATCAGTATTGACAAGTCTAGGATATCAGAAAAGTTATAAAAACTAATAAAGGTGTGTTGCAATGTTCATTAATTGAAGCAGGCAAAAATCTGTGCTTGAAGGTATATATTAGTTTTTTACACTCTCTAACACTAGTAAGTATAGTGGACTTCCTCAATCTGAACACGTTGGTGTTGCCAGATCATCTCCTTAACTATTTAGGAGAGCTCAGTGTGTTTCAGTGCCACATCTGTTTCAGGTGGTGAGAGTATTAGCTACCAGAGTCATTGCTTTTGCTGAGTATTTACCGCTTAACCATGACAACTGTTCTGCTTTTCAGTCATGGTCCCAGATTGATCCAGAAATACTCATTTATTCCCACGGTTAAGTATAATCAGTGATACAGAATTTAATGTCTTGGCATTCAAATACAGGATTACCAGCTTTTTACTTGAGTATCTTCCTTCACAGCAACAGAAAAAACTATTTCCTTTTTTAAATTGTGGTTTAAATTAGAGAAAATGATTGAAAGCACAATGAAGCAGGAAAGCTAACTCTCCTCTTCCAGACAACAAACAGAAGTCACTTGGTGGGTAAAACATCCTGCTTTAGAAAGCCTCATGGATTCTGAATTATAAAGATGTATTCATTTCTCACAGTTATTAAACTACAGTTATTATGGTTTAGAGGACCATTGATCCTAGTCACCATTTACCCATTGGTCATAGTCACAGTGCAAGTAATGACATTTTTCTAATGCCGTACTTCTGCTGACTTCTTAACACAAATAATCAAACTTCGCTTTTGACGGTTCCATGGGTTAGTAACCTAATAGTAAATAAAAATACTCGGCTTCTGAAATTCAGTGATGTTTGTGCGTACATTATTCCTTACAATAATTAATCCTTAAAAGGTACAATAATATTTTAATCTTTTTTAAAAAAATCAATATTTTTTTAAAAAATACTTGTTCTATTCATTGCATTTTCATAGATACAATAGAATAGTTCAGTTGGAAGACACCCACAGCAATCATCTATTTCCAACTGCCTGACCATCAGGTTGATCAAAAGTTAAAGCATATTGTTAAGGTAATTATCCAAATGCCTTTCAAACACTGACAGGCTTAAGGCATTGACCACCTCTATAGGAAGCCTGTTCCAGTGCTTGACTGTCCTCTCAATAAAGAAATGCTTCTTAATGTCCAGTCTAACCTCCCATCATGTGACTTTGAACTATACTGATGCATACTGTCATAGGACATGAGGAAGACATCAGGGATCACCCCCGCTAAATACAAATATTCTGAATTTTGGATGGCAACCGTACAAACATGTTCATGAAACACTTTTCTGTTGTGATATGTTCAACGAGAAACTGTATTTTTCTTTCGATCTACATCTGTGGCTCAGTACTAATCCTCATATTAAGTGCCCTCTTGAGAATACCTCGGCATCTTGTATACAAGGTTCTGAACAGCCCTTTCAAATATGTTTCAGCGTTCCTAGTGAAAAAAGCCCCATATTTCAGAATGTTCAAATAACATACATTGTGTTTGGATTTAATGCAAAGAGATGCAAGAAAAATCCCACGTTGTCCTGTCTCCGGTAAATTTTCCCAAGAACATTGCAAAATACATGTAAACTCCCTTGGTCTATTCAGCTTTTCAGATGCATTTTTCTCCTGGGTAGCTAGACAGATGTAGAGTCAAGTGGGAGTTCAGATAAGCAAGTTGGATACCACCACTGTATATGTAAATCTCCACATGGTAAGGTTAATGTCGTAATTTTTTCCTATTTAACATTTCCTGTGAGAAAAGTTAGCCCTCTCTCTGGTTACACAACAATGGAAAATTCTACATGTATTTTATAAACAACCTCTTTCATTCGGTCATTTACGGGATGTTCTAGGTGGAATGCATAAAAGGTTACAGTATTTACTTCTCCCTCATAATTGCTGGAGTTTGGTATGTGATGGTTAGTTTAACATTTTTATTCTATTGTCTGTGTTCTACAGTTACTTTAATGCAATACGGTATCAGATTAAAATTCTAAAACTAAAAATTGCAGGAAATTCATAGAGAAAAACATAACCAAAGTAATTTGCTATGCTTACGGAAGAACAATATGCATGCCCAAATGGCACTCAGATAAAATACTGTGTTGGAAAACAGTGAAAACTAAAACATTGACATTCAGAGAATACAAAAGTGAGACTCTGTTATCAGTGTCACTTTAGCACCAGATACACTCACTAGCATGGATGGAGTCTGGGTGTAACTAGCCGAGATTCATGGTCAAGCAGTTGATCAACCTTCTTACAGGGACTAATTTTTCAGAGCTAGGGGGATCATAGTGCTGATGGTCTCACAAAACGTTGAGAATATACCTTTTCACCTTTGTGTCTGCAGTAGTTACACGGCATGAAATGAGTTTGCAGTGGGAGAAAATTCTTCAATAGATTAAAAGAACAAACAGAAGTATTTTGAACAAAGGAGCATTTCTATCTTAGTGACTGGGTGCCTGGTGAACATGGCAAATCTTTACTAGAGGAGATAATGGGTATCACCTTCCCTCACTTAGGACAAATAAATTTCAGAAAAAAGATTGGTTTCTTGTTTCAGCATTTGCAAAACAACCCTCTGAGTTTGGTCATGGTATATACTAGGCTCAGATCTTTAACTTGGCTAGAAGAGGTATATATCTTCTCTCTGCCTGGCCAGATCATCCTGCTTTCCCCAGAACTGGCAAGATTTTGTGTTTCTTTTGCCAAGGCCATGATGAGAAGGTTGGTCTACTGCTTACCCAGAATCTTTGACTAGTTCAGGACCTAGGTTTTAAGTATTCAACTAAAACCATGGAAACCCAGTAAACTTCCATTAATCTCCTGCTTCACTTCTTAATCTTTGAGACCCTAAGAAAGACCCTAACTTCCAAATAACCATGTGGTCTTTTCATACAGCTGTAGTAGCTATGAGGCCCAGGAATTCCTTGAGCAATGACCTATGGGTGGCTGCAGGCAACATCTCAGTGTGACAGAGTTCAGCACAAAGATTAACATCTTAGCTTCTTTAACAATACAGCACAATGCCAGTAGCTCTGATCAGACCACTGCCAGACAACATCTCAAAATAAATCTGAAAAATGTTTTCTTGGTTGGTAATTTATCTCAGATTCCCTCTCCCTTTTCAAGCGCTTGAAACCCTGCTGGGGAAAATGGCAATTTTTAGAATTTGAGATACAATTTATTGTTGGAAGAACTGTTGTCTTTCATGGCTGACAGTTGTGTCTGGAGCTTGCCATAGAATCTACATTGCCCCTCTGATAGGAGCCGTGACCCATTGTGCTGCTGATATTCAGGCAATGATCACATGAACGAGTGTATAGCGGTGTATCTAACCGTGTGAACTGTGCATGTTTTTAGACGGTGACCAATACACAACCTGTAGATAAACTATCCTGCCATCCAGACAGATGCACAGTTAAAATAGATTAAAGCTGTATCGATATTTCCCCATTGTTATCTAGGTTTTTATGGAATGCCCTTGAGCGTCTGTCTGAGCAGTACTAGCTGTTACCTCTCTGTTTTGTCTGACACAAAGGTAGTTAATCTATTTCTACCACTTCTCCCCTTCACACTGATGTTTAATCAATGCTGTAGTTTTGTGGGTTTTTGAACACCATGATTTATAATAACTATTCTCTTAAGACACTTTCTTCTTTGGAATCCAAACAGTTTGCAGTCCCAAAGCATTCAGTTTGCAAAGCCTCACAGCTTCCTCTACGAAAGTGAGTTTTTTTCCTTCCATTCTGCAGAAAGGGACCAAATACAGGTTTTTACTTGAATTTCATTTGGACTCTGAAGCAAAACTGGTTATTGAACATAGGCTTTCACTGTAGTGCTCTCTCTATGCAACTAAGACCTTCTAAGTATAAGACCACAAAAGCAAGGTTGTAATAATTTCTTCTTAAGCTTCCTAAGGCGCTTTGGGAACCAAAGCTACTTTGGCTACCCAACCAAATTTGTCTGGTAACAGTGGTCTTGATTTCACTCATCACAACTAGCATGTAGTCATGTTAATCCTTGCCCATGGTTGTGACTATCTTCAGAAGCTGTGTCAGAGGACGTAAAGTGGTGTCCCAGCATGGCTAGGCTTTTAGTTCGGTCACAGAATCCTTTGGGATAAAGTCAGGTTTTGCACTGCAGTATTGTAGTTTTATAGAGACAATGTGCATACAAATGTCTAATTTCACCTGGCACAGGAGCTGTTTACTTAAACCTTGGCTCATATTAAGGAGAGGATGCATTTCATGAGAGAGTGATTTTGAAGAGTCTTTCATCTAAACAGTTAATAGATTTTTGGCTTTGCCATTTTGATGTGGTCTGTGAATCTATTGGGTGCAGTTAATTTCTGTCAGATGTAACTAAACACTCACATGCGAGTTTTGAACAAGGTGAACTCAAAACTAGTCAGCCACAAAGAAAGTGTACGTGTTCACAGCTTAGAATCTGTTCTAGTATATTTCTCAAACGCTTTCTATTTGGATTAAATTATGCTACCAATGGTCTCAAATTTATGGACAGTTCATTTTTTTTACTTAAATGTATTCTTTATTTGTTTACTAGACTTAAAATCAATTAGTTTCTAATTTTCAGGTGATATGAAGTTCAGATTTGTGTGTAAGCTGAGTTGTGGACAGCTGTATTGTGTCACAAAGTTTAAACAGATTCTGTTGAAGTCAAATGGGTTCATATGGCTATTTTAGCCTCAAATATTTTGAACTATGTTAAGTTTATGATTTTTGTGGAAAAAACATGACAGAGAGGGATTAATTTAATTACATATTTAAGATGAACTGCATTATTTTTAAATGAAAATACATGTGCAAATAAAATGTGCCACTATTTAATATCTCTTCTGAATGTGATATATCCATCTGCATCCATCTGACTCACCAGAGCTGAGTAGCAACTGAGCATGGTAATACCATGCAGTGAATCACCAGTGCCACTTCAATGCAAACCATACTAGGTCTGTATCTCGCTACTGGTCTTCATGGTGTAAAAGGACCTCATACATACATGTTGTAGCAGATGCTGAATTTAGGAACATGAAATGAGAGTGTATACCTAGTTTCTTTCTGTTGTCCTCCTGAAATGGATTTCTGCATACTACTTCATAAAAGATTAATTTCCATTCGTTGTTTTCCCTTCCTTTCCTTCACAATACTTTCGGATGACCAATACTCAAATGAACCTGCAAGCTCCATCTGATTTCTTTGGTAGTTTGTTTATGGGAAGAAGTGTATTTATACCCTACTGTCCTCCCTTGTTCTTCATCTTCAGGCCCTGAAGTCAGCACCAAGTTTGTATCTTCTGTTTCCACTACAGCAAGGTAGAAGACAGCAGTGGGAAGCAATTTTTGCACTGAGCAGCGTATCCCTTTTTTCACAGAAATTACATCTAAACAATCTACCACACCCTGAGGTTTTATTTTGCACTTTTCAAGATAAAATAAACTGGTTGGCTGGTTATGTGCAGTGTTATTGTAAATTGTCTAACAGTTATCTGTCTTCTACAGTCTGTACACACCAAGGCATCAAGCTAAGTCACAGAGCCCTCACCAAAAGGAGAGATCTTTGCTACAGACACTATTACATATGGCAATTTTTGTGCTTTCTCATTTCATTTTCACAAAGTTGTGATTTCAGTTATGAGATTGGTCCTTCTTTTGTTCACAGAGACAAAGGGAAAGAAAGACAACACATCACAGGAGGTTTTATATTGGTTTGCAGTGTTAAAATAGATGAAGCCCTTCTCACTGTCTTTGCTGTATCACTCAGGCTGGATAAACAAACTAAAGAGGCCTCTGACCTTATATAATGGTGTTAAAAATGCCTTCTACAATTATATCTAATATGAACAAACTCTCTTTTTAAGAGGCTGTATCTATCTACTTTTGTCTGTATTCAGTCTTGTTTCTCCCCCCACATCCCCCTGTCGCCTTTCCTTGTTAATTCATTTACTCAGGGTTTCTTTCTGCTCAATTTGCATTCAAATGGCTGTCAGGGGAATTTATGGAAATAATATAAGTGCTTTTATCATTGTGTATTTAGTCACATGTGCTAATCTTCAAAAGATGAACTTGTCTAGCATCTTAGCTAAAAAAAGAGTAAGAGTCAAGCACCAGCCTTGTCACAGCTACAAAACCAAGAATGTCCAGACCAGCATGGGTGAAAATTAAAACAAAGCCAGAAGGCTCAATTAATGACTTATTTGCTTAAATGATGTATCTGTTTCTGTTGGTTTAGATGGCCTATGGTCTGGCAGAGCATTTCTGCTTCTTTCTCTTTGTTTGATAACATATATTATCCTTCTCTGGACTCAACATACAATGACATCTCTTCCTGCTTTCTCTTGATTAAATTTATAGTTTTGAGAATGTGTCTTTGTGTGCCATTTGTTTTCCTTAAGTGGTGGTACAACAAGAGTGGGGCCATCTTTTTTTCTCTCAAGTTAACAGAATCTCCACAAAGAGCCCCATGAAACACCATTGCACTGTTGGTTACCTGTATGAATCGAATTTCTGAGAGATTAACCTTCCTGATTCTCAGAGTAGCAATCAGCAGATTCCACCAACACCACCAAAATCTTTGGTGACACCTTTAGCAAATTCACAGCCAAGACAAATTTGATTTGGACCACGGTTGGCACCAATGGCTT
This sequence comes from Phoeniculus purpureus, assembly GCA_028565055.1. Taxonomy (NCBI): domain Eukaryota; kingdom Metazoa; phylum Chordata; class Aves; order Bucerotiformes; family Phoeniculidae; genus Phoeniculus; species Phoeniculus purpureus. The sequence continues at coordinate 11,533,864 of JAOXOE010000874.1, read as the reverse complement.
ACCAGCTTAAACCTGTTGTTATTGCTTAGGCAATGTGTGATAGGTCTCATCTGGCTTATTTCAGACCCAAATAAGTTTACTGCCCTTTTTCACAGAATCACAGAATCACTCTGGCTGGAAAAGACTCCTGGGATCATCGAGTCCAACCATCTACCCTACCTTACAAGTACCCCCCCTAAACCATATCCCTCAAAACCTCATCCAAACAAGCTTTAAAGACATCCAGGGATGGTGACTCAACCAACTCCCTGGGAAGCCCATTCCAGTGCCTGACCACCCTTTCTGTGGAAAAATTCTTCCTAACATCCAGTCTAAACCTACACTGTTGTAATTTGAACTCATTCTTTCTTGTTCTATCACTAATTGCTTGTGAGAAGCACTTGATAACAAATATTCTCCCTCCTTTTTCCTGAAAATTGCAGAAATTAATACAAAAAAAAAACCTCCATAAAGTATAGAAGTTGTTAATCAAAACAATCTGTGGCCAGTGTGTGGTGGTTTTTCAGACAAAATAATGGAGATTTCTTTTTTAAGACACTTCTCTTATCTCCCATTGAGATACCACAATGGCAAATGGTCCATAGAAAATACTTGTATGTATTTTCTGAAAGAAAGGGAGTAATTGTGCAACATAACATGAAAATGAAGCATTTCAGCCCTTTCAACCTAGTGAGTTGTTGTATCATTTGTGCCGCTATGCTCTTCTTATTTACAAAGTATTTACCTGCCATATACCACAAAAAAAAGAGCACAGATCATTCGTTATATGAGTGGTAGTTACTGATCTTTTCGTGAAATTCCTAAAATGGAGGAGGGTCAAAGATGGAGTCACAAAAGCTTTTGAATCTGTAAATCAAGAAAAATAACGCTATGTCCAAATATATTTAGTGAATTATAATGCAAACCACAGACAAATATAGGGAAGAGGAGAAAATAAATTCCCTGGCTCAAGATGGGAATTTACTGAATGTTTAGAGCCAGAGAAGCAGTAATTTAGAGGGGAGTATTTCCCTGGATTCTGCACTACTAATAAATCATTTCTGGTCATGCAATTTTTAGTGGTCTCTACAATGACTACATCTCGCATACATTGGTCACACTTAGAAAGCATGCATTTTTGTGTGTTCTACTCTCTGTATTAGTAGTGCTCTGTGTGCTCTCAGGTGCTGAGGAGTAACATTTTCTGTACAGAAAGAGAGAACCTTATGTCTGTCTCTATGCACATATACCTATACACATGCATACATCACCTCTTCGGTCCAAAAAAGATATCACATATGATACACATTTAGTTTAGAATTGTCATCAGGAAATACTACAAGATTCTGTAAAATGAGCAGCAATCCTAATACGTAAGTTCAATTCTGTTTCTAAGCATTTTCTCTGTAAAGAGGCAAAGAAACAAGAAAATCTGCCAGTCTTTATCAGCTGGTGTGACAACTGATTGCTTTTTCCTCATAAATGACTTAAGATTCTTTGGAGAAAGGCAGTTACTAGAGGAGGAAAGCATTATCCCGTCAGACTTGCAGTATACAATGCCTTTGCCTCAAGCAATTGTGATTCCTTGGGATGTAAATGTGGATAGGGAAATTGCTGTGGTAAGCTAGGACAACCACCTCTGGATGTAAGTCCTGGTGAAGAACCAGGCATAGGAGCACAAGGCTTGCAAGGTAATGGAAGAAAGAATAAGAATAGGTCACTTATGTTTTACAGGGAAGGATTATATATGCATCTTGAAGCCTTTTGGAGATCTTTCAGTAACACAGTTATGAAGGAGGGTTTGTAATGTGTGTATGAAAGTCTGTAATATTTGTTGGGTCAGAAAACCCTTTTTCCAAGAAGGACAAAAGGTGAAAATACCCAATGGCCATCAGGCCAATAATAGAAGAAGTTATTAAGATCAAGGGGTAGATTAAGAGGTAGAAAGTTTTTAAAAGATCCTTATGAACATCTGTGAAGGACAGAGAGTACTTTCTGGAAGGCAGAGTTGTTCCTCAATCCCTGTGGAGCTGGTGGAAGGACAGCCCAGAGACTGCAGATGAAAATCCTGGCATCAAGCGGTAAGAGTGTTGCTCAAGGAGAGCCTGCCGAGAGGAACAGTGAACCAGCAGCCAAGCCCCAGCAGTGATGGAGAGAGCTTTCTACAGACTACGGAAGACTCTGCCAGGTGTACTGCTACTAGGTAAACCACTGGGTTGACTGGAACAAAGCCTGGAAGCAAGATTTGATCTTTCCTTTAAAATTCACCAAAGTAAAAATGTCAAGCTGTGCCTGACTTGGATGTTGTCACAGACCTGTTATTGATTTAAGTATTAGCAGAACAAATCACAAATTAAAAGACTTTTCTTTATGTTTTACGCAGCTCATTAATGTACTGAAAGTAGATACGGTGATCTTCTATATCTTCTTTCAGGCTGAAGATGTGTAGCAACAGAAGAGCAACAGTCATTGATGATTGAAAGCAGAATATGGGGATGGTAAAAGTGCAGAACAACATCTGTAGTTCACAAGCTGAGCTGACAAGGGGCAAATCTCTAAAGAGCTGTGAGGGCCAGGAGGAAAGTTATCTTTTCAGTAAGAGTAGTGTGAGTATCAAGGAATTTCTGTGCTTTTGAGTTAAATGTCCTGTCTCCAGGTTTTTCCAGTAAAAGATGAAACTGGACTGAAGATTATGCTAGCCATAATCACACTGTTTGCACTTTTCCCCTGGTTTTGTGGAACACGAACCAGTGTGGAACACGCAAATTTAATCTTGTTACAGCTGGCAGCCTAATGTGGTTAGTTGCCATGAACTGAAGAGGATTGTTCTGCTGAAGCTCAAAATGCTTTTTTTTAATAGAAGAAAACCTCAGCTAGACCAACTAATAAAGTAAAGTGGAAGGCATGTCCTATTTGAGCATCTCAGTGTTAACTATCTCCCCTGACAACACCCATTTCAGAAATATTGAACTATTTAGTGTCTCTGAAACATCTGGACTTTCTACTTGTTTCATAAGTCTCTAACAAAAAATATCTGCACATCATTCATCAATCCACAGCCACATTCTTTTCTCACCCTATCATGATTAGATTCCTTGGGAGGTTGTAGAGGGTTTTTTCACAATGCTTTTCTCCCAGTTTTTCTTGGACATCCTTGTATTATTAATGGGCTCGATATGTGCTCACTTTGAGCCATTAAATTCGTATTTTTAGTAGTTGTTATATAAGCTGGAGAAATTGAGGCTTTTGGGGACCTGACCTCTTTCCTTAGCCACAACAGGCTCATTCTGGCAAAGTAGGGACAGATTTCATTCACTGTTTGAACAAAGTCCCCCTTCTATTGAAATGCAGAGAGTGGTGGTGTAAAATGTTTTATCCAAGACATTTTTTGTAGGAACATCCAGGTCAGATGCAGTATTGCTAGGGCTGTCCTGCTATAAGTACATGGAAACACCTCTATAAACCATTTCTAAATGGATAAATATCTGTATTCTGTAGACAAAGATCCACCTGGAACAGTCATGAAAGAGAACCCATGTGGCCTCTGTGTGGACTTTGTGTCAAAGACCTGTTGCTGTGGTGTGAGCAGTCAATATTTACCTAAGCTGTGTCTATCAAGAAATTAAAATTAAAAGAAATAAAATGTATCCTCCTGCAGAGCTTTAGATGTCAGTAAATGAATGGGGAAATCTGCCCCATCCATGGAGGCTGGCACTGGCAGAAGGAGGAGGGCAGCCTGCTGTGAGGTGCCTTTAAGTAGAGGCTGAACCCCTCTGGCCAGCACATGTTCCTCCCAGCTTACACCGCTGGACACTTTGCCTATATTTTCCACCTTTACATCAGTGTCCTTTTTCCACATTAGTTTTCAGCCAGATGATTTCCCTGACCAATCTCAGTATGCAAGTGCACGCACGCGATTGGTGCGAGACAGTTGTGAAATTACTTAGCTGTAAAACTGCTGAACCAGGAGCAGATGGGAAGGTGAGCGCAGAGGAATCCAGCCTGAGACCATTTGGGGCTGCCACAGCAGAGTTTCTCATACTCTGAGCCACATCCCAGGGCTGGCCAGTTTGCTGCCAGGTAGTGCGAGGAGCCAGCTGATAGCCAAGTGTTGTGTGGGCACTGTTTCATCTGACAGACTGCCAGTGGATACAACTACAGTCTCCATCACTCCTCCCCGAAACAAAAGTTAGAGGAGTTAGCTGTGTGGAGCTAGGCTATGAGATTGTAAGAAAAGATTATAACAAAGCACAAACATTAAACTTGTGCAAACAATTAAGGAGAAAAACGATGGCTCAAGGATGTGTGTAATTAAGTGTAGTAGCTTGAAGAAAAATTATATTATTATATATGTGACTATTTTTTCAGCAAATAAAACTGAGGAGGAACACAGACTCTCCTCAAACAGTACTGCAAAGTAAGAACTTTTCTCCTGGAGATAAATCATCATGTCAGACCAGTCTATTGATTTTATTTGTCTGAATCTTAGGCTAATTAAGAAAAAAATGTCTGAAGTACAGATCCTCCTTTCTGATCAGCCTGTGAAATAATCCTATTAGGGGAAGCTGAGGGATATTTTATACACCTAAGAATCCTGGAAACCCTGCTGTCATTATCAGAATCATTGAATAGTTTTGTCTGGAAGGCACATCCAGTCCAACAGTACTGCAGTGAGCAAGGTCATCTTCATCTGGATATTTAAATATACCCTTCATTAGTTTAATACCATTTATAACCAGCTTTACTAATCATTTTCTCCTTATCTTTCCTCTAAGTCTCTTCTAAGTTCTGAAATGTGGTAACAAGGTCTCCCTGGTACCTTCTCTTCTTCAAGTTGAACAACCCCAACTCTCTCAGCCTGTCCTCATAGCAGAGATGTTTCAGCCCTCTGATTATTTTTGTGGCCTTCTCTTATCCAACTCCTCCTTGCACTGAGAACTTCAGAGCTGGATACAGTACTCCAGATGGTGTCTCACCATAGAGCAGCAAAATCACCTTGCTTGACCGACTGGCCATGCTTCTTCTGATGCAGCCCAGGATGTGTTTTGCATTTTGAGTTGCAAAACCTCATTGTTGGCTCATGTCCAGCCTCTAAACCACCAGTACTTCCAAGTTGTTCTCTGCAGGCTCTCAATCATGTCATTCCCCTGCTTGTATTGATACTGAAGGTTCCCCCACACAAGTGTAGGACCTTGCATTTGGCCTTGTTGAACCTCAGCGGGTTAGGGATAAGTTGAGCAAACTAGATGTGCACAAATCCATGGGCCCTGATGGGATGCACCTGCACATACTAAGGGATATCGCAGAAGTCATTGCTAAGCCACTCTCCATCATCTTTTCTAATTCATGGAAATCGGGAGAGGTGCCTAGGAAATGGAGAACAGCAAATGTCACTCCAGTCTTCAAAAAGGGTAAGAAGAAGGACCCAAGTACCTATAAACTGCTCAGCCTCACCTCCATCTCTAGAAAGGTGATGGAACAATTTATGCTTGATGCTGTCTTCAGGCACAGCAAGGACAAGAGGGTCATTAGGGACAGTCGGCATGGCTTCATCAAGGGGAAGTCATGCTTGACCAACCTGATAGCCTTTTATGAGGGCATAACCAGGTGGATAGATG
>JAOXOE010000874.1:11493886-11518076 GCA_028565055.1 Phoeniculus purpureus | reverse complement strand
ACTTTGCAGAATTGGAGTTTTTTTAAAGGAATTTAAAACAACGATTTTACTAAGGCAATCTAGGTCATTCCTCATTTGTCCCTACTAACCACTACTCTGTCAGATGTATTTCATTTAAATAGGCAAAAACTGCATTATAAAATACATTATTTGTTTTCTGCTGAAGGATACCTCTAGTGAGTCTGTTGCCATATATATGGTTTCTTGGGTTATATCTGTAGCTAATAATGTTTTCTTTGATGGCCAGGTGAATGTAGTTCATTCTGCTCCTCCTCTTTATCAATCTCCTGGCTGAGTAGGCATAGGGTCATAACTGGTCATTCTAATACAGTACAACGTTGCCTGCATAATTGTGAGTGTAAACTCAGCTGATTTTGTATTCAGACAGTGCAATCTCCAGCAAATGATCTAGTAACACAGTTAATGGTTGTGACAGAAGAAGGTTATTGGAAAAGCAATGGTGTCATTATCAAAAGTGCATGCAGAAGGACAAATAGTGTGTGATGTACAGAATAGTGAGTGGAAGAAACAGGCAAAGGTGAGAAGAGACAGAAAATGGGTACTTAGAAACCATGGGAATAGTGGGAGAAACACCATTGCTATGCCTTTCTTCAGACTACTCCGAGTAAAGAAAAAATGTGCTTCATAAAAGAATAAAACATCTCCGTACTGGCTGCAAGAGCCAAATGATCCTGTTCAGTGTGACAGCAAAAGTGAGACGTGGCATTTTATGGAAAGAAGTAGACACAGCCAGCTCTGTACATGTAGGAGCACTGACTGGTTTGGAGATTTAATACCTTCTGTTGGAAAGCTGAAGTCTTCCACAGTGATAAACTGGCAAGTAAACGTTCATCCTCTGAAATAATGAATTTCAGATAACGGAAATTTTGTGTGTCAGAAGACATGAAATGCTTAATAATCTAGCCCGGTTAAGTTTCTCATGGGCTGGTTAGGGCTGGGTAGCCTGTCGTGCATTGTAAACTGGTGTGGTGTGTTGTCATCAGAAAGCGTGAGCACACAGGCCTTTAGGAATTATCTTCTAACTACAGGTGAGTCCTTTCCCCTCTACCATGTTGTTGAACATGCAAGCAGAAACACATAGACGTGCTGAGACAGTCTTCAATGCACTTAGTGTTTACAATTATTTGGTTTGTACTCAGAAGCCAAAGCAGGAAAAAATAATGACATTATAACACTGGTGCAAGAGCTGAATAGACCTCTTGAACACGACACCCTTTCCCAATGCTCACTACTCACCCACACACCTGGCATTCACCAAGCCTACACAGCCAGTATGTCCCACTCCTAATTTTACACAATGGCTAGACATGATTTTTTTCATTATGTTCATCTATAATTCAATGACATTTATCTTTACTAACAACCACAGTAGCTGTCTGTTCTCCACAATGGATTACTGCCAATATACAGAAATGCATGACCTTAAAATGTCTCCCTAAATATCTCACTGCAGTTTCTCTGCCCATGCACAGTCTCCACCATATTCCCTCCCCAACTTTCAAATTGTCTCCTCGACCCAGACTGAAGAATAATCTGGTATCAGTTTTCTCCTTCTAAAATTGTTCTCACACCTTTCTCTCCATTCTCTCTCTCTCTTACCCTTTCTCACTATATGTCCTTCTCTCACTGCATTTCCCCTCATGTTGCTGTACCTATTCATTTCTTGTTTTGCCTGAAGGTGTTCCAAATGAAGAATAATTGATCTATTTTTTCACCCTTATGGCATCTACACTTGTATAATGCCACTTGTTTTGTAGTGATAATCGTTCAGCCTCTCGTTTGTACTTCCACTCAGACTTTCATCATATACTATGAGGTTTAAGATCAATGCCATTTCTTTTAGTCATCTGATTGTATTTATTTATTTATCCTTTCTTTTTCTCTTGCAAGTGTAAGTTAAACACATAATTTGAAACATTTTGTCTCAAAGTCTAGGCCATGCTAGTTAAGGCCACAGGACCTTCCTGACGTGCAGCTCCAGTGGTACTTTCGGGTACTTCTATGGGATAGCAGTATATAATTACCTCTGCAGCCAAGATTTTTACCAAATTTACATGCAAAGTCCTGCCTCAAAATAAAACAGCTGGGGTCAAGAGGGGAGCTTTGACTTCATCCTTGCATAAGTGTTAATGCTCAGACACTGTGACAGTGTTGCCGACATCGAAATAGCTTCTTTTCCTCAAGTGTAGTATCTTCAATTTCCAGTAGTTTATCTTCCTGGATAGGGCTCAGTGTTGCATGATGAAAAACAACTAGAAATTCCAAAGGTCATGAAGAAACCTTTATTACATTCCCACCTCTCTTTTACCTTCTTCCTCCCCCATTTCACTTCCTTCTTCTTTAATCTTGTATTTACAGTACATTTCAGCTTTGATTTAAACCTACAGTCTCTGAACAAAACGATGTTGCTTTTACCAAACAGTCTTTTGAAAACTGCACTTTTTTCCCAGAAGAATGAAAATGTCCTGGAAAGAACGTATTTATTCTTTGTCTTATTCTAACATTCCCAGAAAGACATGCCGATCAACAGCCTTAAACTGGATCAACAGTTTCAGAAATGTGTTTTCCTGATAAGGTGAAGCTATTATCTAATATGTAAGATTAAAATAACTGATGTTCTAAATAACTGCCAGCAAACTGTCTTTGAACCAGACAGACCCACAGAGTGGAAATGATGGCAATTTTAACATCTAGTCTAGCTGTTTATTAAATTCAACACTGTTTCTGTTGTCATTATCAGGAAACTTAAGCAAACTCTTGTCAGAGGAAAATACTTAGGAACGCTGTGACAACATTACTACTTATTTATACTCGGGATCATCATGTTTTCACAATGATTCTTGGGGCAGCACTTTCCAAGAACATTTCGTTTCTTGTGGAAAAGCTAAAGGAAGTTTGATTCCTGACTTCCATACACACACACGTGCAACGCGAACAAACTGGTTCTGAATGTGCTTTACCGTCCCAATGTCAAACAGAAAAATTAAAGGAATGGTGCTGCCCAAACAGGAACGAAAGAAAGAAACAAAATCATTCAGGTGCTTTGTGTTTCTCTGTAGGGCTCGCCTGTAATTTGCAGCGTGCTTTTTTTGCCTAGAGTAACATAATGCGTAACCACTCGGGAGAGACTTTTGTCTCTGCCTGGGTAGTAAGTCAGAAAAGAGCTCTGGGAAAGACAGCGTAGTTTTGCTAGAAAAACCTAGGTCGGCTTACAAACAGCATTGTGGATTATTAGTAGTAGAGTGTTGATCTGTAGAAAGGCTTTTTTGGAAAGGGGGAAATAGGACAGGGTGTTCTATTTTAATTTGTAAACTTCATGGCCTTCCTGTGATTCACGTAAGTGCTTATAAAAATTAATTAAAACTGTGGTTTTCAAGGCTGCGAAGACAAGCAGCCAAAGAGGTAAGGAAGTGCAGCAAAGTAACTAAGCCTCTCCAGCTTTATATTCAGCTGGACTGTAACATCTTTTTTTAATTGTAATTTAAAATTGTTTTAGTTCTACATAGGCTTTTATTCTATGGGCTGTTTGGAATGGCTAGCTCCAGTGTGTTTATTGATGGTGATTTATTAATTTTTTTTTTTTGGTAATTCTACTTTAGAGGCTTTAAAATAGTCTTTGTTAGCCAGTATAGAATTGGTCATATTTCCTGTTATTCCACTGTAACAGTGATGCAAACAGGAGCTGTGGACAACAGAATGCACAAAACCCGGCATAGTCTGGCAGCTGTCTAACACTGGGAGACAAAACTGAAGACTGGGTTTGAAAAAGGATGATTCCATACAGGAACCACCAACCACTTTGGTTTCTGTTTACATTTCTAACCCCTCCTCTCCTACCAGTTCTAAAAGAAAGTTCCTGCAAAGTAATAAAAGAAAGACAACTCAAAGCTACAGCCTCTGAGGTTTCAGAGCAACTGCTATATATTGCATAACAGGAGCCAGGAGCTATGACAAAACCTCAGTTTTCATGTTGGACATATTTTGTATTAGAAGAGTATATTGGCATTATGGTCTTGATAAAGTGGAATTCTCACGTCACTCTGTAGTGGGGACATGTGATATGTTCAAAAGTCCACACAGGGTTTATATTCTACACACACAGCAAAGGTTTCAGTGCTTTACTTACTTAGAAATAATACCTTAGCTATGTTACAGCAGTAAGGTGGTAGAATAGTAGCTAATACAACAGATCCGAGTTATAGGTAACTTTTTCTTTCAGAGTATGACTAAGAAGTATGCTTCTCTGCTCCCAGAGGTATTTTGTGATCTGGGCATTGCCCTTCTTCACCAGAGTGAAGAATACATGTCTGTGTATTTTCTCACATATAGTTAGTGACAAGCAGAAGAGCATTTGAGGATAGTTTTTTAGGAGCAGGTAGATTAACTTTTGAGAAAGTGGCTTTTAATACCAGAAACTGTGACAACATCTTCCTTGTAATGGTGTTATGCAGGGACAGGGAGGAGAATTTTACAATAGACTTGTGAGGCTATGCGTTAGCCTGTGAAGGTTTTAAAAAACAATTTCTTACAAAACAAAACTAATATAAATTCTTGATTAGAGCGATAATTTTGTCAGGATGAGATTAATCTGTTGTTATACATGCGAATCTAAGAACAATGCCATTACTTTGTAACTCTTTCTTACCTGAAGCACTAGTTGCTGCACGGTCATCTTTGTAGGCTCTCAGCCGGCCATTGAAACCACAGTAGAAGACTGTAATGCAGGTACACCAATGCTCAACAACTGGCTAAAATATATATGGGTTTGAAAATACCTATGGAAAAGTGTTACACATTGTCTCAGTGCTTGCTGACATCCATTAAGAGGCACCTTCCCTATTAAGCCATAGCAACTAAGATTTAGCAAGGTTTATGCAGCTCTAGTGGGCGTGGGGTGGTGCCCGTGGGTAAGGGGCACCTTGGTTCTGATATACTACAGAAAGTTTGATGAATTTCTGAACTGATCAGGTACTGTACAGCAATACCACCGACTGAAAAGTAGACTGTTTCACACTGAGAAGTAAACACATTCAAACTGATCCTTACCTCGTTAGTTTAAGATCACTCCATCCATCAAGAGATTCTGTAACGCTTCTACACAAAGGCATCAGACACATCTGACAATAGAAGACACCAAGTGGTGTCTGTACAGAGTTTGTCTCACTTCTGGAATTCTTCAGCTTGCTCTTAGTGACAGTGGTGACTTTGGCAGAGCCTTGAGGATTGTTCAGCTCACACAGTGTGTTTTATACTTATCAATTTATTTCCTTAGTTTTCTTCCTACTATTTTATGTGACAGTCTAAGGTTGTTATGTCTGACAACTCTGAATATTAATCACTATGCAACAGCTCTTCCTGTGCAAGCACCAGTATTTTCTTCTTCAATGGAACACACTAAGAAACAGCATACTGTGGCAAAAAATTACCCACTTTCAGTTTTAAAAGATATATCAGATTTGTGTGCACATGTACTTCATCATGCATTAGTTTTTCATTGTTTTACAAAACATTTAGTGTCAAAACTATGAAACTAAGTTTACTTCCTTGCCTCTGTGACAGATTCCTTGACGTGATTTGTTTTAAACATTGACACACATAGTACAATTGTACTAATACCATTTGATTCATTGGTGTGTGTGCATATATATTATATATATAAAAAATATATATAGATGATTCTTTGGCAGGTGTGTATATATATAATATATATATATGATTCTTTGGGGTGTGTGTGTATATATATATGTATATATAATAAGTATAAGTATATAAGTATATAAAATCTCACATCTCCCTCTGTGAAGTACTACCTCGAGCCATTATACTAAAGTACATTTAATGGTGTTATTCCTGAAAACTGTTTTAGTAAAACAATTAATTAAAGTAGCTATGAGCTACCTGGTAATACATTCAATCACTGTTGTTGCATTTTGAGAACCAGCAAGTTCAAAGGAAAAATTTTGCCACAGAACTTTGGAATTTCAAGTTAAAGCTCATGTTCCGTTTGGCAGCACAATAAAAGTGAGCTTTGCTTCAATTCAGATGAAAATTGATTTTGCTTACATTCCTCGCATCTTTCAGAAGAAACTACCGTTGATAGTGTTGCAGAGGAAGATAAAATGTGATTAGCTGGAAACAGGCAGTTTGATGATTTAACTGGGTTGTTAACACCAGTTTCATCCAAACCTACAAATTTAGTTGTGGTGTTGTTATTTCTAAGCCTAAGTTATAGTTTGTTTAGCTGCATAATTAAGGGAAAATGCTTTCAATGAAAGCTTACTCTTTTCATAACAAACACTTCTTTCTTCAGTCTTTAAATAAGGAACAGAATAGTGAGGCTACCACATGAATATCTCAACGCATTGCCTTTCCTAAAAAAATTGAGCTTTGCAAATCAGCGTTTGTTTCAACAGTTGTGATCCTGATATACATTGACCACTGTCACACTGCAGTTTGCAGTCTTGATGAATAACTTCCCTTTCTCCTTCATCTATCTTATTTGTGACTGCACACAAATAATCATCAGACTAGCAAGCTGTGTTGCAAATGGAAGGTAAATACCAGTAGTTCAATCACTGCCAGGGGCACTGGCACTTTGGTAAGAAAACAACTCCCATTTGTTATTTGTTTACTATATTCAGCCGACTCTCTTCTTGTTGTTTTGAAGTTGTAAGACAAAGTCTGTAGAGAGATTTGATAACATTTATAGGCCAAATAATTTTACAATTTTCTTTAAAAAACCGTAGCAAATCAAAAAGGAAATGTAAATGGAAAGTATATCTCAGTACTTTTAATTATCCAAATTTCTGGCAGGGTTTTTTTGTTAAACTTGTTAAATTTAGTCGAGTAAAGGTCCATAAATTGTTAAAACTAAAGTATTTCAGTGCCATCAGTAGCTTAATAAATTCTATGTTTAACTGCAAATTTTTAGTGAGTCAGAAGTTATTTCTTTGGAAACAACAACAAAAACCAGATTTTTTTTTTCCCAGTGCCTCTCTGAAAACTTTCAGTGTGTCTGTTTGGTAGATTCACCAGGCTGGTATTTTGGGCTCTTTAAAAATACACTTCACAATTTGATTTGAAAATCACCACCAAGTATCAGATGTGTTCCACTTCTGAGAGGTTTTTTAGGATGTGATGTTTCATAGATATATTACCAAATTTTGGGTTAATTACACCTTGCAGAAGAAACACTTTGCTCCCATTCCAGATAACAAATCAATTTCTGCTCTAATTCTGAATAATATCTTGGCTTTGCAACGTGCTTGATTTACGTGTGAAATGAAACTGAATAGAAGCCTTCAGGTAAGCTTTCCCTTTTGTCTTCATGCTGAAAGTTAGTTATAGGAAGATCATTCTTTATGTATGGCCTTCGAAACACAAAAGTTTTACAGATACATTTATCGTCTAACATTGCCTGGAGACAGAGCTATAGAGAAAACTCTTGCCAAAATTAAAAAATTGTTAGTGTCTAAAATTGTGTGTGCTCAGCTTGGCAGTGTTCCTCTTGCTGTCTAGGTGGCTAGCTGGTCTTAATAATTAATATTGAAGACAACTATACTCCACTATGAGATTATTAGGGCTCTGAAAGCTCTTACAAAGAATTTAACACAGCAATGGCTATTAAAATAATTTGGGAAATAGCAAACCATTGACATGATAGGAAATTAGACTCTGAAGTGCTTAGTTTAGTAATCAAAGGCTGAGAAGGAATCTGATTAGGTATTTTCATTCAGAAAACACTTCCAGAGAGGGAATATTGTCTGAGAAGTGTAAGAGTATGTGAGCTGGAAATAATAGAAAAAACAATATTTCACAGAAGAGCCATTCGGGGCTCATCTTTGAAAAGGAGTAAGGACCACAAGGAATTAGATGTTTCACACTAGCAATTCACAAGTTTGTATTCAATGACTGGGTAGAAGTGATCTTGCTGCTCAAAATTAAAACTTGTGATTTCTATCTTTGGATGGTTAACTTCTTGTATCTGTAACAGAGGCTTGAAAGGAGACTGCATTTCCATATATCTTTTTTTTGCACCACATTATAAATACTTTAATCCTGCCAGCTGTTTAGCTGCAGGGTACAAAGAGATTTGCATTTGCCCTAAGTACATAATTTGGCTTTTCAGGAATGCAGGTCGGCAGAGTTAGTGTCTTGGAAGCATCAGAGTAAGGCCACTGAAAGTGGTGGGATACTGGGGCAGAATTTACTGTTATTTTCACGTCACTTAAAAACTTTCCTGCCTGTACTCAATTATTTAGTAGTACCTAGTTGTCAGATTTGGAGTCACAGTTGGATTCCTCTCCCAGAATTCAAGGTATGGACAGGGCTGGTGAACATTCTTTTCTGTTTTCTGCCATCATGGTATCAGAACCCCCTAGAAATTTCAATAGAATCATAGAATCTGAGGCTGAGGTTGGAAGGGACCTTACAGATTATCTAGTTCCACACCCTGCTATGGGCTGGGACATCTCTCACTAGATAAGTTTGCCCAGATCCCATACAATCTGGCCCTTAACATTTCCAGGAAGGGGACATCCCCAACCTCCTTGGGCAACCTGCTCCATTGCCTCACCAGCTGCATTGTGAGGCATTAGTTCCTGACGTCTATTTTAAATCTACCCTCTTTTAGCTTGATACCCCTTGTCCTATGTCTAGAGTCCCTTGTAAAAAGTCCCTCTCCAAATTCTCTTCTCAAATGCCCTGAGATTGCTAAGGCATAACTTTTTGTCTATATGCTGAATGTTTTAAGTTAGTTGTATACTGAGTTGTAGAAAATTTTATACAAGTTTTGGGTTTCAAGGGTAAATGCATTGTGGCATACTTAATGGCAGTTAGAGCACACATTTTTGTTGAAGCTATGGAGTGTCTTTTCATGGTTGCTTGCAACTGATTATAGGTCCCCCCAAAGACCTATGTTTCTTAGCATTTAAGTACTCCAAACTGTTGTTGAATCTCTGCAACTATGACCAGTTGGAATACATTTGATGCCCAAAAGAATATTAAAGACAGGGAATTGCTCCCTAAGTCCTTTACCTAAACATACTGAGACCATGCAGTTTACAGTGGTAAAGTGACTATAGGCCACTTTGTTTATGCTTCCAGATGTAAAAAGTCAACCTCTAGTTCTATAGATTTATGATGAGTAAGCTATCTTCTGGAGGATGAACTGTAACTACTACTAACTCTACTCATTCTGTATGTTCATGTGCATACTGACAGTGCAAACAGCAATTGGGAAGCCAGTCCTTCCTAGAACATACAAAATTCCAGATAAGGCTAAAAATGTTTTTCCAATGTATTGTGAATTGCATGTTAAACATACTGTCTGACCAGAACAAATCTGTTATTCAAGAAAGTATCAGTCTTGGAAAACCACCAAGAGCCATCCCGCTGGTCCTGATACAATATCCACTCAATGAGCAGAGTTGTAAAGATCCTTTGAAAACTGAAGCATCCATGTATCCTTATTTGTTGTTGAGTGAAGAGCATATATTTGGAAATACAAGCTTAGCTGTGTATAAAATGGGATTGGATTTAGAGAGACTACCCAGTGCTGGTTAACAATACACAGGCATCAAACCAGTTGGATGCCCTTAGGGAAACATTTGAGCATAAGCTTATTTGATTAAGTAGCATTTCAATTTTTATTTAGCTAGATGATAAACATCTCTTCCTATCCCTAAATTAGCATTTGCAAGGCACCAACAGTGGAATACAGAAACACTCATCTTGAGTCTCCTATGGTTGTTGTTATATAAAATCTGTTTGTACAATAAATCTTCACCTGTTGTTCTTATGACATACATGCACCATCAGAATACTTAATCCTGAACTGTTAGATGGTTGTCTGTGAAGGCCTCGGTATTTCCTTCACTTACAAATCTCTTAAAAGCTTTATAATAGCAGAGTAATGAATATATGTATACAATAAGGTGAACAGTTAATTTGTGGAAATGATTCAAAGGAGAGTGAAAAGGTATAATGCGTTCTACTCTTGGATATGACTTCAGTGGTAGGAGGTGACTGTTTAGTGTCTGAAGATTAAAGTATCACCATATCAAAATAAGCATACAACCCAGACTTGTCCCGCAGGGAGCAGCATTTCATAAACGCATAAACAGGTGGCATAGTGCATACTCCAAAGATGGGAATATTTCCAAAAGAAGTTGCAGAAGCTTTTATGGACTAAAACTTTATCTGATTCTGGAGAAGTTTCCCATTTAGTTATCTGTTAACATATAGTATTTGAGTTAGCAATCCATATGGATTCATTTTGGGAGAAAATCTGTAGCACTGCTGGCAAAATGATTTTTTTCTTTTACTCTTTCAGAAAAGAGTAACCTCAATCAGGTTGTGAATGTTTTGGTAAGATGCAAGTCACAGAAAAGTGTTGCAACATACACAGTATAGGAAGGGTTTTTTATAGTAATTAAGTGATTGACACGAAAAGCTACAACTATTTTAAGGATAAATTTTGTTTGGAGATTGAATTCTATTGAGTCTCAAGAAGAAGATGTAAAATGCTCACTAAAAGTCCTACACTCACATTAAGATCATTTAAGAAATAAAATTGAATCCAAAACCAGTCCCCATAAATGTTATCTATGATGCTAGAAAGGAAGGGCTTGGTAACTATGGAGTACACACACACACATACACAACAAGCTGGATGGTTTGCTGCTAAGTACAAAGAAACCTTGATACTTGATCAGACTCTCCAGGTCTCTGGGAAACAGGAGAGCTTATTTGGATGAACATAAGATTGCAAATTTTTTTTTATCAGCATCATTGCAGGTGAAGGTTGTGTGAACAGCCTTACATATACTGTAACAAGATCCTTCCACCAGACATGCTAGAATGTTTTAGTCTGAATCAAGATGCCAGGCCAGAAATTCTTGCATATAACAAATGCAGAATCTGGCTTCAAGACAAATGGCACAGGACTTTTTCTCGGATTCAGGCTTATTGCTACCCACTAGTTTTTCTGTTTCCTGTTGATGCTCTGAAATCCAAAGTTTAAAAAATCTATTCTGCAAGATAGCAATAGAAATTGTATTTCTTTTTAATTCTAAGCCAAAATTTGGCAGAGATTTGAGAGACAGCATATTCTGTCTGTGATCTGACAAAAAAGATACTCCAAATTACCTAGAAGTGGGTGGGGAAATATTATCCCTGAGGACCTTGCCTGGGAATAAAATCTGGAGCTTTTGAAGTTCCTTGCAAAGAAAAATAGGAAAAACTAATAGAGAAATAAACCAGAGCAAATAAGAATCACAGCATCTACCTAGGAGGTTTAAGATCCAGACTGAAGTCCTTTTTCAAAACCAGACATTAGAGCCTGGATCATACACATACATGATATGGGTACCCTGACAGTTTCTAGAATCCTTTCTTCAGTCATGTCTTTGAAGCAGTCCTGTGTTGTGCAGATACTGGGTATTAGTCAGCAAAAAGGAGAATTCCTTCTGGGTATTAAACAGTGACGTAGCAGTGGTAGGTGCCAGGACCTTTCCTAGACATTGTCCTTTCCTGCTATTGACCGCTCTAACAAAACCACTCTCAGTGGTTTTGATCTCAGTTTATGCCTGGCTACAGTATATTTTAAAACTAATGCTTATTTAGGCCAGAACTCCACAAATCACACAACAACTCAGTATTTCCCCAATATTACTGAATTTCCAATCTGCCAAGATTCAGAGACCTTGTATTGTTGACAACTGCACCAGCAGGACTCTAAGGGGTTAAAAAAAAAGGGCAAGATGAAGCCTAAAAATAAAACCTTTCTGAGCTAGCCTAGTATTAGATTAATGATATGCCACAGATAAAAAGAGTTAAGCACCTAGACACAACTAACAATTCTAATCACAGATGAGACAGTTGGCTACATCTGCCATTATATGCCTTCAGGAGATGGCGAAGGTCATTTGAGTGCAAAGATGTGGGATGCTGAGCCCAATGGCCAAAAAAGGAATACGTAGAAGATGCAGCACCAGGATGGAACACACATAACCACATCACTCAAAGACTGTGAATCTTTAAGGCAGTGCCTATGGAAAAGAATAAAAGGCCCAACAGGCGCCAGTTAGAACTGGATTTTTGTTTCTGAGACACCATTTGTTTTCTATTATGGATATTTGTGTCTTAGGTTAACATTCCTCTGAGATAAGACCTCATACCTGATAACATTCATCCTCAGGCCAGGCCACGGATCTATGTCCCTGGCACTATACAACTATTTCTGTCTGGAATCCGAAATACTCCCTAGAAACACATCACTTTATGTTTAAGTTGGTTGTTTTGTATAGAGAGCCAGTCAGAAAAGTTGTCTGGGAGAGAAAAATGAATCATGATCCTGAAAAGAGACCCTGTGCATGTGTGAAAAACCATATGGTAATGATCAAAGTTGAGGAAAAACAAAAAGTTGCCTTCCACCTGCAAAACAGAATTGTCTGAAGATAGTGAAAAGGGAATGCTTTGAAGATAAGCCATCATGTAGTGTGGGAAAAGGAGGCAAGAAGCGAAACCTGGTGTTGAGACAATTTCCTAAGGTGTACTCTGTGATTGGTGGGTGGGGGAGCCAGGTGCTGATTACTTTCTACTCTGTTCTAACACGAAAAGATCGGCAGAAGTGCTAATTGTAATTGTTACCTGCTTTTCTTCATAACCTGCCTTCCAGTGGATAGAAAGCAGACAGAGGAGGAACTGAAATTTATCTTAGCTCTTCCTTCCGAAATACTGCATGTAGCAAGTTATCTGCCCTTCTTCAAATGGGATTCCTATATTTTCTTCCCTGGTCTTCTTCTGGTTCTCTTCAGGAAGATAAAAGCTTAAGTTCAAACAAGGGCTCTGCAATTTCTCTCTGCTGTGCTTTTTAATCAGTCTGAAATTTGAAGGTAGTCACTGATTGGGAAGTGAGGATGCTCTATCTGTCACATCAAGACAACTGAGAATAGCCAACTCTTTTCGCTGCGCTACTGCAGTCACTGATAGTATCTATGTCTATGTCTTCTTTGGAAAGCTTAAGGAGACTTGAGACATAGGCAGGACTTTGATACTGAATCAAACTACTAGTCTGGAGGGAAAGAAAAGATTAAAAGGGGTTTCTTAGCCATTCTTTGTAGCAGAAGTTGGTACTTCAGCCATGGTTTTTAAACCAGGAAGAAAAAAAATTATAAAGGAATGTGAGATAATAAACCAAAATGAAAACACGCTTGCATTGCAATCTTAAGATCTGCAAAGTAAGAAGATTGAAATACAGAGACATATTCCACGAGCTTCAGCATCAGTAAGATGATATTTGCTGATCGGAAATTAAGTACCTCTCTGACACCAAAAGTGGTATTGACTGAATTTCAGGTGTTTACAGTGGAGATGGGAGTAGCTTAACTAGTCTCTTTTTGTAGTCATATAAGCTGTTAGAACAACATAAAGGTGGTTCTGATGGCTCCGTCCTGCTCCTGATGGGGGTGAACGTAGACAACTCTCTAGCTCTACAGAGGTGCCTCCTGAGTCATGTACCTTTGAGTATTCTCACAGCCTCCAGCAATTTGTGCTCTAAGGACTTCTATGCTGGACTCTGCCCCTAAGTATTTACCCTTAATGATATATTTTTCCCCCAAATAGCTTGCTTAGTCTCTCTTTCAAGACATGAACATTTAGCATTTACATCATACCCATGACAACAGACAAAAATGTATTTCTAAAGCTCAGAGCATTTAATCTATTCAGATTTCTACAGTAGGTAAATGAATCAAAATCCACCAGCTGCTGAAGGAACCCATGCTGAAGTTTCAGTATGGATATCCACACCAAGGACAGCTGGGTACTTTTCACTTTAAAGCAAATCACCCCACTTTAAAACAAATAGTGTAAGATGTTGGAATTTGTAGTCCTACACCAAGTTACAGTGATGGGCTCCAGTAAAATTGTTTCCAATTTACTGCTATTTTAGGAATTTGGATTATATTCACGTGGTCAGGTTTTGCTTTTGTATAGCCTAGTTATTTAAAGTGGTTTTGTTCAAATCATCTTGTTTACATAGTTATTACACTTGTGCAAATGTAGCTCATGTAATCTTGTTACTGCATATTCTCAGTGCTGTAGATGAGCACTTCCTCTTGAGGCAGAGATACCTTTTCCTCCCAAGCCCTGATTTATGTATAGCTGCAAAGCACAGTTGCAAACTAATGGTTATTAAAGTGGAAATTAAATAAAATTTATTTAGTTGAAGTGGTAAAATACTCAGTAGCTCCTTCTACAATGTCTCAGTCAACCTGCTTTGTTGTTGAGAGATTTTGTGTCTGCTCTAGTTGTTGGATGTTTTACGTATTTGAAGGTTATACTTTAGGATGTTAATTGGTAAAGGAACTTTTCTATCAGTACCCCAGTAATAATTTGAAAATCTCTCTTGCAAGAGAGAAAAAATGTACACTCAGAAAGCTAAAATTGGAATCATCCATGCAACAGATTAATGAGTAAGACAGTCTGTACTATTCAGACCACTGCAACTTTAGCATTTCCCCAGCTGTGCGTATTTTACCAAGCCCTGTGCAGATATGCCAAGTGAAGCAATAACAGTGGTCAGGTGGGCAAAAGAGGAAGTAAGCAAAAATAGACATCATTTCTGTGCAGCTTTGTGACTATTTTGACAAAGCACGTATTTGGCAACAACATCAGATCATACATAACAAAACCAGCGAAACACCCAAGACCTCATTGGACAAGGTGCTGTAATAACCAGAGCATTTATTAGGCACTGATTGCAATAAGTGGTATACTCTCATTTTAAACTGGCAATATCTCTCAGTTTGATGTTTTACTTCCCTTAGCTGGTTAAGGTGGAAGGCAGCAATGACAACCTTGCATTCAATCAGAAAAAATCTTCTCAGTTAGACTCACTACATTCTTGCATACATGTTCCTGTAACAGACAACCAAGGCATGCTAAAAGACAACTGCTTGACTTGACAGGCATGGAAAGAGTTTTCTCACTTCCATCTAATAACAGAAATTAAAATATCTTCCAGTATTTATAGACAGAATACTAGAACAAAAGGATTTCTTCACTTATTCCAATAGTGACATCTTTTTAATAATTGTACCTATCAGGTCAAGGCACTGTTTTACCAGAATGTTTTAGTTGGGTAAACTGTACATGTATCATGAAAAGATTAAATCTTAATTTAAATATTTCTTCAATCCTAGATGATAATTATGAATCTGTGGAACTTAGCTATACATAGGTATCTGAGTATGATAGGTCTTTTTAAAAACCATGATGACCACTGAAGATCACGATTGTGGATTGCAAATATCTATCAGCTTTGAGGTGAAAGTTGTTCGTAGCCACTGAGATTATTTATACACAAATGTCCTATTAGCTAGAAAAACAACACATGTAGACACAAAGTCAATCAGATTCCTGCAGAAAATTGGTAACTTTTTGACACAGGCAATAGAAAAGCCAATGCAGCATGTTTTCCTGTCAGACCTTGTACTAACAAAAAACGACTGGTTGGGAATGTGAAAGTTGGGGGCTGCATGAGACGGTGGAGTTCAGGATCCCATGAGGAAGAAGCAGGGCAAAAAGTAGAACCTCCTGGACTTCAGGAGAGTTAACTTTGGCCACTTCAAAGACCTACTTGGAAGAAACCTGAAGATCAAGGCTCTAGAAGTTAGGGGGGCTCTGAGAGAACTGATTAATATTGAAGCATCACTTGCTCCCAGCTCAAGATCAGTGATTCCCTAACAGTAAGAAAGCAAACAGAGCAGAAGACACGCATGGATGAGCACAGAGCTTCTGGAAAAATCCAAATCACAGAGAATCAGAAATATTGAGGCCAGAAAAGACCTCTAAGATTATCAAGTCCAGCCTATGACCTAACATCATCACAATCACCTAGATCATGGTACTACGTATCATGTCGAATCTTTTCTTAAATGCCCCCAGGGATGAGGACTCCATCACCTCCCTGAGCAGTCCATTCTGATGTCTAACCAGCCTTTCCATGAGGAAGAGCTTCCTAACATCCAACCTAAACCTCCCCCGGCACAGCTTCAGGCCCTGCCCTCTCATCCTGTCACAAGCTGCCTGGGAGAAGAGCCTGACCCCCACCTGTCTACAGCTTCCCTTCAGGTAGTTACAGAGAGTGACAAGGCTCCCCCCTGGGTCTCCTCTTCTCCAGGCTAAACAACCCCAGTTCCCTCAGCCTCTCCTTATCAAACTTTCCTTTTGATCCCTTCACCAGCCTCGTTGCTCTCCTCTGGACCTGCTCCAGCACACCTCAATCTCTTTCTTGAAGTGAGTGGCCCAGAACTGGCCCCAGTACTCGAGGTGAGGTCCCACCAGTGCTCAGTACAGGGGGGAATTACATCCCTAGTCCTGCTGGCCACATTACTCCTTATACAAGCCAGGATGTGTTTTGCCTTCTAGGCCACCTGAGCACACTGCTGGCTCATGTTCAGCCAGTTGTAAGCAGTGCTCCCAGGTCCCTCTCTGCCAGGCCGCTCCCTAGCCACTCATCCTCCAGTCTGTAGCACTGCAGGGGTTTACTGGGCAAAAACCTAGGGCCCTGCACTTGGCCTTGTTAAACCTCATCGCATTGGCCTCTGCCTATTGACCCAGCTTGTCCAGATCTCTCTGCAGCATCTTCCTCCCCTCCAGCAGCTTGCCACTCCCCCCCAACTTGGTGCCATCTGTGAATTTACTAAGGGTAGATTCAATGACCTTCCCTTCCTGTGCCTGATGCCCTGGTTGCATTGTACATGCCACTCAATAGCACTCAGGATGATCTGCTCCACAACTTTGCCGGGCACCAAGGTCAGGCTGAGAATGGAAGTTTATGGTATGTGGAGAAAGAGACTGACTATTTGGGAAGAATATAGGAATGCTGTCAATAGTATGTAGGAAAGCCAAGGCCTGTTTGAATTAGAGCTGGCAAGGGATGTCAAAGACCTCGAAGGCTTCTTTGAGTACATCAGCAGGAAAGGTAAGACTAGGGATGTGTTGAACGAGGTGGGTCCTGGCATTAGAAGGTGCAGAGAAGGTGAGCTTACTATTTACAAAATTACCCACTATTTGGTCACACAAGCTGGAATTGAGGAGGTTGAGTGGAGAAGTACAAAAACAATTAAAAGGGACTTCAGGTCACTGGGACAATTGCTGAAGGGATCAAGAACAGAGGTGATGTTTTTCTCAATCTCCTCAGAGGCAGGGAAGATCACTGATGGGAACAAGGCAGCTCACCAAACTCACACATGACTCAGAGACTGGTGTTAGTGGTGGACTTTTGGATGTTTTGACCATGAGGAGGTTCACAGGGCACTGGGCCTGCTGAGGTCAGATGGAGTTGAGCTGTCTCAAAGGGGAAAAAAGATTCTTGCTAGTCAGTTGGTGGGACTTTTTAAACCAGATCTGAAGGGGAAGGGGATGCAACCAGGCTCAGTAGGGATAAGCCTGGGTGTGGCACTCAGTCACTGGGGCTTAAAAACACAACTCTGCTCCAGTGCATCTACATCAGTGCACCCAGTATGGGTAACAGGCAGGAGCTGGAAGCCGTTGCACAACAGGAAAAGTATGACCTAGTCACCATCACTTAAATGTGGTGGGATGACCATCATGATGGCTGCAGTGGCTGTCTATACATTCTTCAGAAAGGAAAGGCAAGGAAGCAGAAGTGATGGGGTGCCTCTCTTTATTGAGGAATGTTTCAATTGTTTTGAATTCAATGAATCTAATTATAAGGTTGAGTGCCTACATGTAACAATGAGGGAGAAGGCCAACAAGGCAGATACTTTATGTTTGTTATAGACCACCCAACCAGGTTTTCATGGGGGACTTCAACTTACTGGACATCTGAAGATACAGTTGCTGAAAATACAACACAGCAGAGAAGAAAGTCTGGAAGGGTCTTTGAATGTCTTGAAGAAAATTTTCTGAAACAGATGGTAAGTGAGAGGTGAAGAGCCTCCCTAAATCTGCTGTTTTACAAGCAGAGTAAGTCTAGAGGAAGGTGCGGTGGTTGGAGACCGTCTTGGCCTGAGCTATCATGAAATGATGGAGTTCTCAACCCTTGATGAAGTAAAAAAGGGGATCAAAAAAACCACCACAATGGAATTCCAGAGAGCAGACTTTGGCCTGTTCAGGGTATTGGCTGAAGCTCAGGAAGGACAAAGGCATCTGGGAAAACTGGGCATTCTCAAAAAAAGTACACTTTCAGGTCCAAGAGCAGGATGTCCCCATGTGCTGTAAGAGGAACGGATGAGGAAGAAGACTAACTTGGTTGAACAGGGAGTTCTTGCAGGGCCTCAGGGAAAAAAAAGGAAAGTTGGTCATCTTTGGAAGAAATGGCAGGCAGCTCAAGAACACAGGGATCTAACTGGGGCATGCAGAGAGAAAATCAGAAAAGCTAAAGCCCAGTTAGAAAACTAATCTGTTCAGCGTCATGAGAGACAACAAGGAATGTTTCTACAAATACATCAACAGCAATGAAAGGGTCAGGGAGAATCGCCACCCCTTACTAGATATGAAAGGGAACATCATCACCAAGGATTAGGACAAGGCTGAGTACTTAATGCCTTCTTTGCCTCAGACTTTAGTGGCCAGTCTAGTTATCCTCAGGGTATTCACGCTCCTGAGCTGGAGGACACGGATGGAGAGTAGGATAAACATCTCATAATCCATGAGGAAGCAGTTTGTTACCTGTGCCATCTGGACACTCAGAAGTCAGATGGAATCCATCCAAGAGTGCTGAGGGAGCCAGCAAAGAAGCTTACCAAACCACTCCATCATTTGTCAGTGCTCCATGCTAACATGGGAGGTCCCAGATGATGGAGGCTGCTAATGTGGCACCTATCCACAAGAAGAGAAAGAAGGATGAGCCAGGCAACGACAGGCCTTTCAGCTTGAGCTAAGTGTCAGGGAAGATTATGGAGCAGCTCATCTGAGCTCACTCACACAGCAAGCACAGAACAGCCAGCATGGATCAAGGCCAGCCAGCAGGGTTTATGAAGGGCAGGTCTTGCTTGACCAATCTGATCTCCTGTGACCAGGTGACTCATCTAGTGGATGAGGTTAAGGCTGTGGGTATTGTTTACCTAGACTTGACTAAAACGTTTGATACAGTCTCTCAATTCTCTAGCATTCTGCTAAAGAAGCTGTTGGGTCATGGCTTGGACAGGTGAACTCTTCACTGGGTAACAAACGGCTTCATGGCTGAGCACAGAAAGTTGTGTTGGATGGAGTGAAAGAGTTGGTGGGTGGCCGCAATTGGTGTTCCCCAGGGGTCAGTGTTGGGGCCAGTCTTGTTTAATGTCTTTATCAAAGATCTGGAAGAGGCCATTGAGTGCACCATCAGCAAGTTTGCAGACAACACCAAATTGGGTGGGTGTGTTAATCTGCTTGAAGATAGGAAAGCTCTGCAGAGGCACCTGGACAGGCTGGATTGATGGGCCAAAATCAGTTGTATGAGGTTTAATAAGACCTAGTGCTGGGCCCTATACTTTGGTCACAACAACCTCATGCAACGCCACATGCTAGGGGAAGAGTGGATGGAGAGCTGCCTGGCGAAAAAGGACCTGATGACGTTAACTGACAGCCATGTGAACATGAGCCAGCAGTGTGCCCAGGTGGCCAAGAAGGCCAATGGCATCCTGGCATGCATCAGAAACAGTGTGGCCAGCAGAAGTAGGGAAGTGATTGTCCCCCTGTACTTGGCACCTCATCTACAATACTGTGGTTAGTTTTGGGCACCTCATTACATGACATTGAGGTGATGGAGCAGGTCCAAATAAGAGCAATAGTGAAGAGCCTGAAGGACAGGGCTTATGAGGACCAACTGAGGGAACTGGGGTTGTTTAGTCTGGATAAAAGGATATTGAGAGGAGACCATATTGCTCTTTACAACTACCAGAAAAGAGGTTGTAGAGGAGTGGGGGTCAGTCTCTTCTCTCAAGTAGCAAGTGATAGAAGCAAGTGACTTTGCTTCATTCTACACTGCTGGGGTCAGCCCTCTAGACCTTGGAGCTGGGGCTGGGTTAGGGATCACTTAGGCTTCTATCCTGGAGAACAGGGTAGATGCTGGACGACTCATAGAAAGCCAGTTCAACTCCAGAATTCAAAAACAGCAAAAAGGATCCAGGAAAGTACAGATCTGCCCATCTCATCTTTATCACCGGAAAGGTGATGGCACAGCTCATTTGGGGTGTTATCTCTAAGCATGTGGAGGAAATGAAAGTTATAGGGAGTGGTCAACTTTGATTCTTTACGGGAAAATCATGGTTGACCAACTGATAGCCTCCTGTGATGGCTGCTTGTATGGATTAGGGGAGGGTAGCGGGTACTGACTACCTTGACTTCAGCAAGACTTTTGACACTGTCTCCAATAACATCTCATTAGGGAAGCTTATGAAATGTGTGTTAGGTGAGTGGACAGTACAGTGGATTAAGAAATGGCTGAATGCCAGAGCTCAGAGTTGTGATATGTGTTGCAGAGTCTAGTCAAAGGCCTGTAGCCACTGGTGTTCCCCACAGGTCAGTACTAGGTTCAGACTTGTTCTACATATTCTTCAATTACCTGGATGAACGAAGAGTGCACCCTCAGCAAGTCTGCTGATGAGACAAGACTGGGAGCACACCAGAAGGCAATGCAACAACACAGCGTGACCTAGGCCCAGAGAACCTGATCAGGTTCATCAAAGGCAAATGAAAGGTTCTGCACCTGTGGAGGAATAACCCCATGCACCACAGGAAGGACCGGGGAATCTTAGCTGTTAACAAGTTCACATGAGCCAGCAACATGCCATAGTCTTCTGTGGCAAATAGTCAGTAGTCCTCTGTGCTGAATTGAAAAAAAAGTGTAGCTCCATCTGAACTTTTTTACTATGAGAGTGACAGAGCACTGAAGAGTCTGCCTAGAGTGGCAACCTGCCTGGACGTCTTCCTTTGCAGTTTGCTCAAGCTGAATCTGCTCTAGCAGGGGCTTGGACTAGATGATCTCCAGAGTTTCCTTCCAGCCCCGTCCATTTAATGATTTGTTTGCTCTAAAGAATGTCTTTAATTAATGATAAAACATCGACAAACACAATATTATGAAAACTTCGAACACCATACTGGTACTAAGAAGCATCATTCAGTGCCAGATCAAGATACTCACTTGAACAAACCCAGCTTTGAAGGAGACCAACAGTGACTTCCAAAGAAAGAGCTGTCAGCAACCTTGAGCTCAGGGATTTTTCTGAAAAAGATACTATTTTAAGTTTAATTCAGACTTCACTGCATCTATTTCATGTGCTGAATTTCTGCTAGTATCAGTTGGTTTTGGTAGCTGAGAAGATGCCAAAATCTGCCATGTGAAAATGTACTAATTTCTTTTAAAGCTGCCTCTTCATGAGTTTGTTGATCTGCCTCTCTATGTGAAACTCAGTAACTATACACTGTTCTCTGCACTACTCATGATTTTAGAAGCCACTACCATTTATCATAGAATCATTAGGGATTGGAAGGGACCTCGAAAGATCATCTAGTCCAATCCCCCTGCCACAGCAGGATCACCTAGACCAAGCTGCACACGAACACAATGCCCCTGTTGCAGCCTGTCCCAGTAGTCTGTCACCCTGACTGTGAAGAAGTTCCTTCTCGTATTTATATGGAACCTCCTATGTTCCAGCTTACGCCCATTGCCCCTAGTCCTATCACTTGATGACACTGAGAAGAGCCTGGCTCCATAGTCCTGACATCCACTCTTCAAACACCTATAGACATTAATGAGGTCACCTCTCAGTCTCCTCCTCTCCAAGCTAGAGACCCAGCATGTGCAGTTCCTTCCTGTAGACTGAAGAGGTAATCTCACCCACTCCTCAAAAAAAAATTCTTAAGAGTTTAAGTATGCTGTTGTCTTCCTAGCCGGGTAAGACACCTTTTGGAAAGCCCTCTATAAATCCAAATTGACTACCTGAATCACCTTGTTCCCACAGTCACCAAGTTCCTTGAAAAATATGAATCACACAGAAACATTTAGGTTGGAATAGACATACAAGACCATCAAGTCCAATCTCTAACTCTATCACCCCCAAAGCATATCTCTAAGTACCTCAGCTATATGACTTTTAAACACATCAAAGGAATTTCATCTAAAACAGCCAAAATGATGCATCACTGTTATATCAAATTTGCTTACCGTATTATTTCTAGAGATTTTTTTTTTGGGAAAAAACCCCCTAAGCCCCAATAAACTAAAAAACAAAGCCTGTCACCTGTTGTCCAGGAAGAGAGAATTTTAAGCAAAATAAACATTTAAGCACAGATAACAGTACACAGCTTCAAATCCAAATCCAAATCAGGACTCCCACAAGACTGACTTTCATGTTTTTCCTAATCACTTGTATTAAAAAGGTTTCATTCATATTTTCTATTTTTCTAGTTTCTTTTTTTTCAGGTTCATCTGCACTACTTTTTCATTTTGGACTAATAAAATGTATTGTCACACTCAGTAACCAAATGTAAGGTCAGACAACTCCATCTTTGCCAAAACCAAACCATACAAGTTCCTGGTGCGAAATTACAAGCAAAAACTAAATTAGTCCAATTTGGCTTCTCCTTTTCTACTACATGACAAAATTTTGCAGGTAAGGGTAATTATATTTTCTATACCTCAAATAAAGGATAATTCATTCTACCCCTCCACAGTTTGTTTTAAATTATCAATCAAACGGCATAGTTAAGGAATACAGCGCTAGAAATCTAAACTATGCTTTTAGTAGCTTCCTGAGGGTGTTAAGGTTCTACTACAACACTGTCATCTTGAGAGATACAGGCCATTTGTTAAAATAAAAAAAAATACTTCATTGGAATTATGAGTGCTGCCAATATCTTCAAAGTAACTTGATATCCTGTAAATGTTGTTTTATTACAATGGGCTATGCCAAAAATACTTAAGTATCTGTAGGTATGTAGCCAGGTTTCATAGAGTCCTAACCTGCTACTATTATCTGCAACCAGCAACAGAACAGGGAGCATTTAATTCTAGAAGTTCAATTTGCCTTAGTAGAAGAAATGACATAAAATAAAAGATTAGCACTGTTCTGAGCATGGAGAATACAACTTAACAGTGATAGCTTGGATTTTGGTTTTCTGTGGCTTATGACTGAATCAGTGTAAACAGGCACACATTTAAGAGAACAGAATTCACTGCAATGAATTTGGAGAACAAATTTCATCATCACATTACTGGGTTTAAACATGAAATTATAGGACTGGACAACCTTTCAAGTGTTCAAAATTAATGTCTGAATATGTTAATGTGGTCAAGAAACGTGCTACATACCTTGTAGGACTAATGGGAATAAAAGTAGCAGCAAATGGGACTGAAAAGATTATTATATTGCTTCTCCCTTAAAGAAAGAAATTTCACTCATCTTTGATAGGAATAAGCCAAATCTCACGGTAACATGTAGCTGGTTAAGACAACGACAGGTAAGTGTATCATTAGTAAGTTTGCAGGTGACATCAAGTTAGTTGGAATGTTCATCTAACAGAGGGTAGGGAGGCTCTTCACAGAGACTTGGACAGATTGGAGCAATGGGCCAGTGTTAATGGCAGGAGCTTCAGTAAGGCCAAGTGCCAGGTCCTGCACTTTGGCCATAGCACCATGCAACACCACAGGCTTGAGGAGGTGTGGCTGGAGAGCTGTCTGGCAGAGAGGAACCTTGGGGTTCTAACTGATAGGAAGATGAATATGAGTCAGCAGTGTGCCCAAGTGGCCAAGAAGGCCAATGGCATCCTGGCTTGTATTAGAAATAGTGTGGCCAGCAGGAGTAGGGAAGTTATTGTCCCCCTGTATTTGGCACTGGTGAGGCCACATCTTGAGTATTGTGTCTAGTTTTGGGCACCTCAGTACAAGAGAGATGAGGAGGTGCTGGAGCAGGTGCAGAGGAGGGCAATGAAGCTGGTGAAGGGACTGGAAAATAAATGTTATGAAGAAAGAATGGAAGAGCTGGAGCTGTTTAGTTTGAAGAAGAGAAGACTGAGAAGAGACCTCACCACTCTCTACAATTACCTGAAAGGACACTGTGGAGAGGTTGGTGTTGGTCTCATCTCACAAGCAGTTAGTGATAGAACAAGAGGGAATGGGTTCAAGTTACAACAGGGTAGGTTTAGACTTGATATTAGG
>JAOXOE010000874.1:11427006-11493786 GCA_028565055.1 Phoeniculus purpureus | reverse complement strand
AGTTTTGGGCACCTCAATACAAGAGAGATGTGGAGGTGCTGGAGCAGGTGCAGAGGAGGGCAACTAAGCTGGTGAAGAGAATGGAGAATAAGTCTTACGAGGAAAGACTGAAAGAGCTGGGGCTCATTAGTTTGAAGAAGAGGAGGCTGAGAGGAGACCTCATCACTCTCTACAACTACCTGAAAAGACGTTGTGGAGAGGTTGTTGCTGGTCTCTTCTGACAAACAATTAGTGATAGAACAAGAGGAATGGGTTCACGTTACAACAGGGTAGGTTTAGATTAGATATAAGGAATAGTTTTTTCACAGAAAGGTTGATCAAGCACTGGAATGAGCTTTCCAGGGAGGCAGTTGAGTCACCATCCCTGGATATGTTTAAAGAACATTTGGATGAGGTGTTAAGGAATATGGTTTAGGGGTGAACTTGTAAGTTAGGGTAGATGGTTGAACTCGATGATCTCAGGGGTCTTTTCCAACCAGAGTGATTCTGTGATTTTGTGGTAAGATTAATCTGTTAAAACTGGAAAAGGACTTTATCCAGTAGCTGAGATCTGCCTCCTAAACATCACACAATGTATGTATGCAAGGGTAACTATTTGAGATCAATACTTTAATTTTTTGCATGAGACTTTCCACAATGTCAGCTACAAAACTATAAAGAAAACCTCTCAAATTTGAATAATGAACTCCACAAAATAACGTGTATGTAGCATGTAACACTTCCATGCAATGCTGTCATGCTGTCTTCTAATCTTAAATTTTTTTGTATTGTAAGATAACATGGTTAATGCCCCAGATGCATCCAAATCCCCCTGTGTAAAGAATCTGTTTTATTTGGGAGCTTTAAGCTCTTTATTTCCCCATTAATGCTTTTGATACTTCAAAAGGTTTGAAACACTACTGTTATGAGAAGCTTTTAGTTGGATACAGCTGCTTCTAGAACGAAGATGAACCTCTGATCTCATTAATCATTTGTATTAGCCTTAAGTCTTCAAAATATCTTTAGATTTCCATTTTCAGATCAATGGTTGACAATACTAAAACCAACTGATTACAGCAGTTTACCTGTTGTCATATATTCTAGATTTTTAATAAAAGTGTCTAGTCAACCTTTTAATCTCTAAAATATATTCCTCTTGGTATTAGTGCGCTGCAAACTCCTGTACTTAATTTTACTTCTAGGGTTTGGAGCCTACAGCAGCAATAATAAACTCTCTTCTGTTGTCAGCACACTTCTTAAGAATCCATTCAACAAGATTCAGCAAAAGTGATTGGAAGAAAACAGTATATGGGCTCAAATACAACTTAAAAGGTGAAGTAAAGAAGCATAATGAATACACACATTTAGAAAAAAGAAAATAAAGCTTTCTTTGGGAAGGTGGCTTAATGAATTATCATTTTAGAGAAACAGAAAAGTAAAAGCAGCTGTGTTCTGTGTGACATTGACTCTAGTTATAAGAGGTACAGGTTAATACATGGCAATTCCATTTATTACGTGTTGAAATATAACATTACATACCTAACATCAGTCATTTCCCTGGACTACATAATTTCAAACAACAATCTATGCATTTGCTTCATTAGACATTGAAGTACTTTTCAATTTTTAATCATACAAAGCCATTAAATTAAGATCTTGCTGATCCTCACTTGTGAAAGACAAGAAAAAACCCAGTGAATAGCTTTTCTTATTACTTTCTCCTTGTTAAGATTAGCATATTACGCTTAGTTGGAATACAGAAATGTGGTAGATTCTGGACTGTTAAGATCCAGCTTTGGTACACTTCAGCATTCTTGGAGGACTTTAAGCCCCACTATACAATGCAGCTTTTAAAACTGAACAGGAATTTGAATCAGAGTAACAGCTCTTATCTGTGATAGGAAGGCAGCAACATCAGTCAGCTGGTTGACTACACTGAAACTGGGTCAAAACCAAGGCTTTAAATAAATGTTAGCCAGCATACAGGGTTGCTTGTTAAAAATCAAACATCACCATAAGCAAATCTGGGCAGCCACCTGGTAGTTTTATGCTTTCTTTTAGCTAGGAGTCAATGCATGGTATTTACACTGTTCTTTAGATCTATGTGAAGAGAGCTGTCTCAACTGTTTCTTTCATTACAGTTGGGATAAAACCCTCAGTTCCATATGAAAAAGGTGTACCCTACCCCAATCTGTAAAAGATCTCAGTGCTCATGTGTTGATACATTCATTTGTTAAGTAAAAGTTAAATTAACAAAGGATTCCCAATATAATATTTTGCCTTATTAAAACAAATGATTTAATGTCGTGCAAGACAAACTGAGCTTTGGCTATACAGTCAATGTTAAGACTGAGATGCTATCACCACATCTTCTTTCTTCTTAGGCAATAGGAAATCCCAGCACAGATAAACATGGCACTAGCAATAAAAAGAACTATAATTATATAATTAGTATATGCTAATGCTGTGCGAGCACCTAACACTCTTCTGACTTAATTTGAGAACGCTTAACTGGCTTATTTTCACTTCTGAAGAGCAACACAGAGAAACAAGTGCAATCTGTCTTTTGGAATGAACTTCACCCATATTCAACACAAAAGACATTTTTCTATGCCAGCCATAAATGCTTCTGACATAATGACAATATTAATTCAGGCATAATTATTATGTAGCATATATTTCTACAAATATATTAAGTTTACATATCATACTTTGCTCTCAACTGACAAAATTCCTTTGTAAAGAAAGAGAAAGCAAAAAACCAGAACTTCTGTTGAGAGAATTTGTATATGCAAGGCTGGTAAGTTTAAACAAGATAGTGAATATAACATTACTGTCAAAAATTAATAATAATTTTTAAAGCAGAAGCTTATTGCAAACATTCCTTTTGATAGTACTGGAACTTTTTAGAAGTATGAACACTCCAAAACTCATCTACTTATAGGGAAGTTTGTAACAGGAGACATTAAAAACATTTTAAATAGACATCACAAGACGCATCTGCAGTTTAAAGGTCAAATTTATTAGGAGATTAAGAGACGTATTATACATGGATATAAATATAGCACAGCTGACTTTATTCGCAGTCAGACAACCAAAGCCAACTTATTTTGTAGACACCCTTGTTCTTTTGTTCCAAGAAAAGTTTGCAGCATAAGACTTGGATTTAGGTTTGGGAGTCCTCTTCTCTTCAACGTCATACATCCAGCCTGTAGGTTAGAGAGAAAATGGGGAGGGAGACAAGAAACAAAGAAAATTCTAAATATTCTCAACATATTATATAGACAAAATACAACTTAAATGTTTGAACGTTGGTTCCATGTAGGCATCCACGAGTTTATTCCTTTGTAGCTGGAAGCAGAAAATACCAAAATGTTCTAGATACAACACATATCTCAGTTGCTAAGACTTCACCATACTAGGTATCTCCATTTTCTTTATCCTTGCAAAAAAACCCTCTAATAGTCACCACTGAAAAGCTCAACAGAGACCACTGTCTTGCAAGTTTATGACTTCACAAGTCTGTAGCATCACAGAAGCACTGGGGTTCTGTTTATGCTGGGACAGGAAATGAAGATAAAGGTAAGGAACCCAGAAAAATATAGCATTTAGGGGATCAGTCCCAAAGAGAATGGAGACTCTAGAAAGCTAGAGAAAAAAGAAGGGTGAGAGGACCCATGAAAGAAAGAGCAAAAAAACCCCTTCAGCATTATAAAGGAGTTCAGTACTTGGCACTTTTTTAAGAACATAAAAAAAAAACAGGAGTAAGAGGAAAGGGAATGAAGTGATAGAAGACAAGTAAATTACGTGATCGTTAAGCATGAGAAATGCAAAAAAATGTCAGAAAAGAGGAGGTGGAGACATTAGTGTTTATGTAAATCAAAATGCAAATTGGTTGCAGCCTCCAGGTGCCTGGAAAGTTGCCAGGGCAGCACTCAGTACTCCAAAGTTTGGTCTCTTTAGCTGCAACATTTCAGTCAAAGTTGAGATACTTCAGTTGAAGCTAGAAGTGGTTAAGTACGCAGTTAGTTGTTGACTGATACTAATAAGATTATACTCTTCTTCCTTAGTTTTAAGTACTAAAAGGTTCAAAATATACATATATGAACTCTCACATTTACGAGGTTAACAGAAAACACATGTACATATCAAAACATGTTTCGTAAGATGCACAAGTTGTCATATTGCTGTGCCTCAATTTTGTGTATTCACAAATGTCACACAAACATTTTCTTCATGCTTATTAGGCTGAACAAATGCTAAATTTCCAAGTTAACTATTCTTCATAAGAAATAAAAAGTAAATGTTTAAAAGCCATACTCTTTCCATCTGTGAGAGCACTGGCTTTTGCCTCCTGTTCTGAACAAAACAGCCAGAACTAGATCCAGAGACAGACTTCGGTATTGCAACATTCCGCATTGTAACACCTAACTGAGGCACTTGGCTGCTGGAATGGAATGTACAGCTCCAAGTTATTGCTTCATCTTTCTATTCACTAGATAGTAAGGAGCTGAATGCCTCCAAAAGAGATTCACAACTGCCAGCATACTGACTTGGGCTGCCACAGCCATCCAAAATCCACAAAGCCAATTACATGACTTTAGAGTGCAAGAGGCCACTATATCTGGTAAGATTTCACACTGTTACAGTCTCCTTGTGTTAGGCACCTTCAGATATTCATGATAGAATGCAGTGGTCACTCTTATGAAAACCAGTGGTGGAGGCTGTTCTATCTCAGAAGCCTGACATACAAGCCAAGTGAATTGAAAGCAGATTTCAGTGTCTCTGCAAGAACAGACACATCACTTGACCAGAGGTTACTGTGGAGTAGACAAACTCTCTATCCTTGTTACAAAAAGCTGTAAGTTTTTCAGCCTCAGTGACATCAGAGAGGACAAAAATGACTTTAAGTTGACAGGCTAAACTTTTAATTTCATCCATTTACAAGTGTTTCTTCCTTGCCTCAATTTCAGATAATCCTAAACTGTCATATTTTAGACAAAAATTTCTCCTGTTATTGTTATTCCTACATTAGAAAATACATGAGATGGGTTAGGCAGAAAGATAGCTTGTTTCAGGTTTCTGAAGTCCTCAGGTGAGAAGGAAGTCTTAGGTTTCCCAACTGTATCAAAATACCTGCACAATCTAGGATCTACAGAAAATAAAGCTCAGGTTCTTAAGCAATTCTGTAATGGAAAACTGGGGTAGCTCATATGGAAAGGAAAGAGAGGCAAACACTGGTGTTCATAGACTTAGACATGTTTTAGTAACACCTCAATTTAGAAGCTAAATTCCACTGTAAATGTGTGACTGTTTCTAATTTCCTTCTAAGTAAACACTGTAGAGTTTATATTCCAGCTACATATGATATTGAAACTATTACTGCAAAAGCAGTATGCACATACCATGCAAAAGACTAAGCCATCTTAAATAAAAATTGAATATAGTAACTTAGGTTACCAGTTATTATTCAAATACCAGGTATTTGAAGACAAGCTTGTTACATCACAATTATGGTAAAATTAAGAGTGCAAGCAAGGTGACTATGTCTTATGAGAAGCAGCTGAAGGAGTTGGGATTGTTTGGCCTGATGGAAAGAAGGCTGAGAGGAGACCTTATTGACCTTTACAACTACCTAAAAAATGGTTGTAGGGAGGCCAGTCTTGGCTGCTTCTCCGAAACAACTGATGACAGGACAAGAGGAAACGGTGACAAGTTATGCCAGGGGAAGTTCAGATTGGAAATTAGGAAAAAATTTAGTGAAAGAGTAGTTAATTGGAATAGGCTGCCCAGGTAAGTGATGAAGTCATGATCCCTGGTGGTGTTCAAAAGGTGAGTAGATGTGGCAGACACAGTCTTGTGGTCTTGTTGAAGGTTGGACTTGATGATATTAGGGATTCTTTCCAACCGTAATGATTTTGTGATTCTGTTACTATTACACTAATACTACTATCACAAAGTCATAGCCTTAGTTTAACTGGTAGAATTTCTTTGTAGTTTTCCCACCGCACAGTGGAAATTCATTATGAATGAAGACATGACCTTTCTACACTGAACAAATGAAGTACTTTTATTGAATTTGCATTTTGAAAGGACAGAATAACATGTTCAAATAGATGACATAAGTAGCTCACTGATACAGTGGTACATGGACCAGCATAGGACAGGAAGAAACAGAATGAAGCTGCATCAGGAGTTCAGGTTGGGTATTAGGAAAATGTTTTTCACTAAGAGGGCGGCTGGTCACTGGAACCAGCTCCCCATGGAACATGTCACAGCACAAGCCTGCCAGTTTCAGGACTGTATGGGAGGCTTTCAGTCATATTGTTCAGTTTTAGGTAAGCCTGTGAGAAGCAGCGAGTTGGACTTGATGATCCTTTATGTCCTTTCCAATTTGTGATACTACAATAAATGCATTCTGCAACATGGCTAAAACTAAAGTTGAACATACTTACTTTATAGTCACTTAATTTTAGTTTTTCTCACTATCAAACATTCACAAGGAATCAAATGCTTATGTCAAGTCTTCAGGTAAAACTCCCACAGCCATGTAGACAGGATTCCCCAGCCTGGGGTACTTTAAATAGTACTGATTTAAAATTTAGTCATGGAAAATGTTGAAGTCATTTTCCATGACTTCAACAAGGCTCAGCTCTCTTTCAAAGCACAGACACTTGCAAAAGCATTACAACAGTAATGCCAAGAAGCTAAAACACTTTCAGGAAGTTCAAGGCCTAGATTCAGTGGTTTCAGCACCCTTGGAGATACTGCCCTCCCATTTTCCTCCTCAACTGAAGTGCTAATGGTGTACCAATATTGTGGAATAGACTGCACCTTTATACTCTGTTTATTCTGTTGTTAATACTTTGATATCAAGATTGCCTATAGCAAGATGAATCCCTCATACCCAATGCAAACAGTGCCTACCATTTTTTTCAGCAAAGGCAATGGCATCTTCTTTAGTTGAGAAAGTAAGAACCATGTTGGATAAAGGATCAGCTCTGTAAAAAATAAAATGAAAAATTTTAGGCAAATTTGAACTACAGAGTAATCATATCTGTACCTCAAATCCTAGTCAAACGATGTATCGCATGCTGTTTTGGTAGTACACTACCTCACTAATAATTAAAAATCTCTTTGTTTCTAATTATTTCTCAGATTAACTGAGACTAATCTGCAGAAAGATTACTTTATGTAGAGTATTATTTAACTCTTTCACTCCATTAAACTTCCCTTCTAACTGCTTGCAGAAATCAATCTTTTAAGTGTATTATGAGATAAACATATCAAACCATCTTCTTAAGTGTAAATGCTATGCAAGGATCTTTTTAATTTTTAAAGCTTGTGGCTCCTCTCTTTCTGGAAGATCTAGAGGCTTAAAGTAATTTTGAACATTTCAAGAAAAGTAGAAGTCTGTAGAGGAGCTGGGGGAAGAACAATTTTATATAGAAAAGAGCGTAACATCAAAGTGAGCAGATTGGCAATTAATCAGAGATTGAAAACTACATAAAAATAGCCTTCCACAAATTATTCTGGTAGAGAAGACACATCACAGGCCATCATTGAAGATGAAGCTCAGAAACACAAACTGCTAACTGACTAAACACATAGTGGCTAGTTTTAAATGATCAGCATTTTTTTATTTCAGAAAGGGGTCAAACAGCAAAACAAGATCTGAAACAAAATCTCAGGAAAAAAAACCCCAAATTACCTTATCTGTTGTTATAAAAGCTCAACTTAAAAAAAAATACAGGATAAAAAAATAGAGGTCTAAATTAACCTACAAAACTTTTAGATAAATGAGGTTCTGGTTGTAGCAGCACAATGATTAGATAATGCTTCCCAGAGGAAACACTGCACGTGAGCCTGGGAGACAAATGTGAAGACAAGACCAAATTGCAAGAAACTATTGAAGGAGCTGTGTCTCAACTGTTCTCTCTTTGAAGCTAGAAGAGTAAATGAAGCAACCAAAGACACATTGAACTCTCTACAATAAAGGACAAAGCCTGTGACTGGTAGAGGGGGAGGGGAAGAGGGGGAATCTAGC
Organism: Phoeniculus purpureus; assembly: GCA_028565055.1. Classification (NCBI taxonomy): domain Eukaryota; kingdom Metazoa; phylum Chordata; class Aves; order Bucerotiformes; family Phoeniculidae; genus Phoeniculus; species Phoeniculus purpureus. The sequence goes on along the minus strand of JAOXOE010000874.1, from coordinate 11,485,760 downwards.
TTCCAGCAAAGACAACAGTGTAATTTTATCTGATGTACACATAGAAAAGCGAAGTTCACTATATATCCAATATACTCCCTAATGAAAAAAGCAGCGAAAAAGGCAGAAATTACACCTTCACAAGTCACTAAGATGGGTCCTCTTAAAGACAGTGAAAGGTTTCTCTTACAAAGGCAGTAAGGAGAATTGGGACCTAAAAAGTTAGTCCTTGACATGACCAGAGGAGAATCAAGTGATATAAATTGTGGTAACTTTAGCTTATAATTCTCTTTCACAATTAGAGGTGGAAAAACCTTCTCAACACTATAAAGTGGGAATGAAGAAGTTGAAGTCTGTAGTGAGACACTGGTGCCTGTTCAGTACTGCAAGTTTGCAGCAGTGCAAAAACCTTCCAGGACAGAAATAGATCAGAAAATGTGGACTGTGCAAAAACAATTTTTTCTGTTTTAATGCGGGACTATGTTTCATCCACTCTAAATACAGATTTTTTTCATTTCTTTCCATAAATGAGATATCCATGGGTTTACATTTGTGATAATCTGTGAGTAAACTGGAGCTCAAGGCGGCCAGCATGATGTCCTGACGTCGTCAGCAACAGCAGCGCTGTTCACTACAAATGGGGACTCCACAGTTTGTTGTGAGATCTTGTAAAATGGAAACCATGCATCTCCCATGTTCCTTTGTTTGCAGCTTCATATTACAAGATGCACTCGGAACTTTCCATAGGTATGCTTGTAATGAAACCTCTCAACTAAAAAAAAATTACTGTGGGTCTATTTTATTTACATCTGCAACCAGATAACTCTCATTGAAAAAACTATATGCAAGAAACAACAAATGCAGCAAAAAAGAAGTAAAATGATAGAAATATAGCAAAGACTTACAGGTAAATAAGTATATTGAGTGCAGAGGAAAAAGGCTCTAATGCCTAGACCCTATAGGGCTCCAATCCACTAATCCCATTACAGTATTCAAAAGCATAATGGGAAAATTTCTAAGAAATGTTATTTTCTGAAGAATCTCTGAAATCTTAGAAATTCTTCAGAATTTCTAAGAAGTGTTCTTCTGAAAAGAAGAATCTGTTCTGTGTGATGAACAAAAATTTGAAATTACCAGAATGTCCACTAATACTTTTAGGGAGACTTTCTTACAAAATGAACAGATGCAATCTGGTTTACAAACCCCCTTCACCTAGCAGAATCAGCTCTCAACACAGACATTTCTTTTGGCCTACCTGGAGCTTGCTTACACTTGCTCATTCCTTTCCAAATACCAAAGTACAAATCCATCCAGAGCTAGATTGTTTCAAAACAGCCATTCCTTTTTAAATTCCCACAATAAGCTCACCCCATAACAATTTAAAATTAATTCAAAATCCTATCAGGAAAACAATTTGTTTGGGGAAGTTCAAATCAACTGAAAAGCAAAACAGGATTAGAAGAAAAGTTAAATTCAACCTAAATTGAAGCAGATGTTACTGGCACCTGCTGCAGTGTGATAATCCATATCGCACTATAAATAGACTGTGGTCTAGTGACTACACAATTGCAGGGCACTCAAAACTGGCTGGTTAACTGTCTTATCTATTAAGTTACATCCTGTGAAACAACCTGGTCATTACTTGCTAAACGTAGCTACTATTTGTAATAGTCCAGTCATGCAACGCATACATATATTAAATAATTGAATCTTACCTTCTGAAACAGAAATTTCAATACACTTAGGATGAAAAATGGTAAAATATCTCAAGACGTGCTTAGGATGAGGTTATTGCTACATACAAGCTTAATGTTTTTAAACATGTATTTTATCAATTTTAATACAATTACTATTTTAATTCATGTTCAGTATTTTGTCTCATCTAGGAATGGCTGAAATTGGCTTCTCCAATGTTCTGCAATCTAATACAACCAACATATCAACATAACATGTAGACTTCAGTCTTTCAGAATACATTTATTAAAACAAACTAGCAAACCAAAATAAATCTGTTACTAGATTTAGAATGTTAGTACATCTCGAAATATAAATAACTTACTATTTAAAGGTTTAAAATAAGTACTAATATGACTGCAGTCAAACAGCTTCAATACACATTGTAGCCTTTTTGAATTTTGAAAAATAAGCTCTAGTTGTTGATTTCAGTTTATGCAGAATATGTCTCAAAAAAGAAAGCTTCAAATGAAAATTACAATATTGTCAGGAGAACTAGTGGCACAGTCCTCACAATTTACAGGCATTTTAATGACACTGTAAAATGTAGGTAGTACATTTATGTGGGGAACAAAGAATTAAAAATCAGCTGCATCCAAGTTATACTCACATTTCCAAATTATAGCTTATTTTACTAAGATGGGTATTTTTTTTGATTTTGAGTTCCTAGATTGAGCTTCTGGATTTTAAGATACTTAAGGGTTTTCACCACTCATACTTGCAACACTGAAACATACGGTGTGACATTTAAATAGGTTTGTCTTTTTGAAAAATATTCGTTATTATAAAGCCCTAATTCCAGAACTCCAACATATTTATAAAACTTTGTAAAAAAACTATCCAGAAGCTAAGCATTGCTACTTTAACAAAATTTAAAAGATACAACTGAGACTAAAGTAGTATTTACTGCTCTTAGTAACTAACAGCCTTTTTTCCCTGATGCTGCCATACAGTAACATCACCACAAATGTAAGCGTTGAAATATTTGGTTAACACTTTTTTTTCAAACTCTTCCAGATGACATTATGAGCTACAAGCCACTTTTAAATGTAACAGATCATTAATCATATTGCTAACAAACCCAACTGCTTACTGTAAGTACTTTTAAACATAAGTAGATATACAGGTAGAAAGCATATTTCAAACTTAAAATTTACATAACTAATGAGAACTAAACATAAAGATAGTTCCAAATTCATTAACTACTTACGTAGATGCCCAGCCCATTAAAGGGTTCTCCCAGCGCTCTCTGTTATCAAATTCCATCTTCCATTTCTTTGTATTATTAACTCCTGACTGCATTGCATTACGTGCTGGAACAAAAATGTGCACTTTTCTGGTTTTGATATGCTCATCTGGAACACCAGTTAAAGTAGTGATATCCTAGGAAAGACACAATGGAAACTGTTAAAAAAGGATTCACTTGAAAAGGCTTGTTTATGCTTTTTACATAACTCTATGCCTTATTTTTTAATGTACAAAGACAGAAAAAAAAAGCTACGAAGTCCCCCATGGAAGCAGTGGAATCACCTTCCCTGAAGGTGTTTAACAGGAGACTAGTTGTGGCACTTAGCGCATAGTCCTGCTGACATGGTGATGTTAGGTCATGGGCTGGACTTGATGATCTAAGAGGTCTTTTCCATCCTCAATAAAACCATGATTCTGTGAAGTGTGTCATCAGGCCAATTTTATAAAAGAGACAAGATTATGCATGTTCAGGTTGCTATCACCCTGTTTCCCTTGTCTGAATTAGATTTTGCATATATCAGTTATCTGAATCTGGTCATCCCCTAGTCGCACAACTGCTAGTGTCAGAGGAGGAAACAAGACATTCCCTTCCATCCTCTGACCACAACAGTAAAATCAGAACTGCTCCAACCTGCACCAGCTAGAACAAATGCAAAAACACATCAACTCTTCCTGTTCCTTAAAGACAATATTAGGGCATAGACTGAAACCTTAAAAAAAAATGCCAAAATTTTACATCAGCATTAGGAATCCAAACTTACATGAACGGGACCACTCACTAAATGGCCAAATATGTACTGCAGTATAAGTGCTTTCACTTTGGCTAAAATTTGTACATAGTTCAGAAGCACTAACATTCACACTGAATCAAGAAGCTGTGGAAGGAAAAGGCAGGAAGTCATTTTCGCACAAAAATCTACTGACTTGAGACTACAAAGCATTCATCTCTTCATCTGCAATTCACCTCTCCATTTTCCCTAACCATTAGTTATTACAGTAAAATTGATCTCCTTCTCTTTTTTCAAGCTATGACAGTATCTTCGTTAATGTTCAAGATCAAGCGATGAACATTTGATACTGGTAAAACTCTTCAGCATTTTTGCTGAAGGAGAAGGGGATTCAGGAAATTCCAAAGAAATATGAAGGCTTGTAACATTTTATGCAGTCAGTAGCAGGATGCCCTCTTCTACTAAGACTTGGCTTATGGGTCATCAATAAATAATCCTAACAAAAATTAAAAAATGAAGGATCACAAAACCAGCTTGAAAATACTGACTTTAACAAAGAATAAGATAGGAGAAAACCTCATAAGATTTCTGTGAAAAATTATCCTCAGCAGTATCTGATACAATCAAAGTCAACGTTCTCACTAAAAACTAAACAGTAATTACATAAAATTAACCTGTCAGTTCACCCCAGTAAAGATTGAAATCAAACATCATCTCCGTCTCTAAGGATGCTAATCTACTCCAGTTCCTTACATACTTAAACGGCCAGTGGGAGCTCCTTGGTCTCCCTCTCTCCAGGAACAAACAGCAAATTGGTAGAAGTCAAAAAAAGTGCAGCAAAACTTTAGGCATATTGAACTCCTCTTGCCAGTAACGTCAAACAAGTTTAATTAAAACACCATGGCTTTACATGTCTACTCACTTAATGGGATTTTGTTTTGTGACAAACTTACAAGCTCCTGGTGCTGTCACTTAGCTCACCCTCTGGAATGAGGCAAGTCTATTTTTCGGTTTACTTAAGGAAGTAAATTTTGGGAGACTGGACCCTCAAAACTACATGATGGAGCAGGTTGAAAGCATTTGACTTGTATTTACAATTACAACAGGAGAGGAAACAAACAAGCATGCATGCTAATTCTCCAACTTCTGGCAATTTCACTCAGATTACCAAAAGGAAACTGCCAACATAGCTTAACAATTCCATTAGAAATGCTTTCATTAGGTCCAAGTAATGTTTGTTTTTAATATAGGTCTAGCAGTGATACTGAAACACTACCAGTCACTGGAATGTTGCAACACGTATGCAAAACACCTCCTGACAGACTGGTGTATCTGACTGCACAAGCTTATACCACAGTTTTATAAGGAAATATCTTAAGTACTTTGTTTAACAAAAAGAGATTTTACCTTCAGTAAAGTTTGGGGTGGCTTCAATATTTCAGCTTGCCTGTTTAGAGAAATAGCCTACTTATACTAACCTTTGTTTCTGTAATTAACAACATTCTTATTAAGAAAACATAAGACCATTGACCAAACAAAATTCCCTTCCCATCTGAAATATTCTGCTACCTGCAGAAATTCTGGGTCTCTTACCATCAAATACCCCCAAATATGCAACTCTGAAATATTGTTCCCAGTAACTGATGCCCACCGTTAGCTTTATACATCAGATTTAGAAGGTTTTTTTCTGGAACTGTTCCAGAATTATCTGGAATTACTAAAATACAATACTAAGCTAACTGACATTATGGAAATACATAATTTTTCTTTTGAATCTTCCAATAAAGATACTACACGTTAATGAGTACAGAACACAATTTAAAAAAAAGTATTAAAACCCAGGAAATTGTATCTTTATGAGGTACTCTATAGTAAAGAAAAGCCTAGACTTGTTCACCAGGATGCAAATAAAACCAAAACTCCAGACAAACCTTAAGTTCTTTCAAGCCATTTTTTCCAGGCATTCAATTGGCTCCAAATCAAAGATATTTCACCAATAATACAGGATTCACCCCATAACAATCTTTTTAAGGTGAAAAATTAAACCTGCCTGCTTTCTGAAACTGTAATCGCTACATGGTGTTGCTAGCTCTTCACACTTTGATTCATTATAGCTAAAGTTTCCATGCCTTTTGGGAATCTAGCAATTGTTTATTGATATCTTCACCATTTTAAAGCTAGCAATTGAACAGACCGTTGTTGGGACAATGAGTTTCTGGTTTCTGAAGCCCACGTTGTCCTGACATAAAAACAGTGGGTTTGCTTGCTGTAGACATGTAAGGTACTGTAGCATAGCTGAGCTGTTGCCAAAGATATGGAATAAAAAGGCTTGGCATCTATCACATACTTGACACCTAAAGAGCACAGAAGCTCTAAAATTCCTATTCCCTGTAGGCGCACTCTTAGTCTAGACAAACTGATTTCTCACAGTTTTAAAATGCATTACAACACTCTATTGTGATCATTTCATCCACACAGCTCCAGCTACTGACAGAGGAACCTGTCCTTTAAGCGACATTTCAATGGGCTAAAGCTCGCGCTCCAAGATGCCATTAAAACAATATAATACTTGAAAAGAACTATGCTGTGCTGGGTTGAAGTCTTTACTGTGTCTTCCATGCTTTGTTCCGAGTTCAAGTTCTCATTGAAACTACCTGTGAACGAACTTTCCAAAACAACTATGTTTTTGACAGCTGTGGTTTTTTTAGTGCTCCTTACTGAATTTTTCTATATTAACATATTAAAATATTAGGTGTTCAGCACTCACAAATAAGGTAACAATATAAAACAGTTGACATTTGAACTGTCTTGGTTTGCTTTACTAAAAATTAACCACTCTGCTTCACCTTTTTATCACAGGCTATCATTCAAAAGACACATTCTGACATTGCTTGTTTTTTATATACAGAGAAAGGTGGTTTTTTAAGTGCAAACTTTGAATTTTATAATTATCACAACATACATAAGCTAGACTAAGAACACTTTTCATGGTGCAAGGCCTGTTAAAGCTGTTCTAGGAACAGTTAGAAGGAATGATAAATATGATACACAGCAGGGAGAAGAACTTCCATAGAGGCAGTTTCAATGAAAGCAGTATTCAGCATGAAATGACTTTTTAAAGGAAATGAGAGTTTTCTACTTCTAAATACTGTGTTAATGGCACAAGTTGCAAAAAGGGTAAGCCATGGAACTCTAAATCAAGATAAAGAGACAAAATGATTGAAAGTATCTCTCAAAACAAGGTTTTTGAATAGATTGGTCAGGTGTGCATAAAGGTGACAGGCTTCTCATATGACATTTCTTTCCACCTAGACAAAACCTGTATATGACCACTATCTGCTGTTTAGCACCCCCCCTTTTTTTAATAAAGGAAACAGTGAACAAGCAATGGGAAGTTGGTGTCAAAACAGAGAAAAACCTCCCAGCAAGCTTCCAGCAACCACCCAGGATTCAGAGTCTTGCTAGCTGCTCTCTTTTCAATACCAGAATTTCACACATTTCAATGACCATTATGACTTCAAAGAATCAAATTTTCATCATTGTCCGTCATCTGCCGGTTGATTTGTATAAAGGAGTTCTTCTGCATGCATTCCAGACAAAGGGCTCCTTACTTTCGTGGCTATATATCAAGTTTAAAAGTTCTGTTTGTGACAGTTGTGTCTGTGGTAAATTAGGGTAACACTGAAGGAGTGCAGCTGCTCTGCAGGAACCTCCTTTCTGGCATCATTTCACTTAAATAAAAATGGAATAATTAGCTTCTGCCTTTATTAAACCGCAAAAATGCCAGTGGCCTTAGTAATTACTTCCGGTTGCCCCACCTACTTAACCTCAATAGTTTATACTTCTTAGGAAAGAGGGAAAGAGAAGTTCTCTGTACTTTATGGGAGCTTATGAGAGCTTGCTCTTTTTCCCCAGTCCCCAACACATTTTACCAGACCAAGTACATAAAGTTTTGCTATAAATTCATATTGCAATACACTTTCTTTAGGAGCTGTTACATCAAAGCACAGAACATCTTGCATAATACCCACAAAGTAGCTGCTGTGAAAGGAGCTTTTTATTTAGTTTGCTCAGCTGCCTAGGCTCTAAGTCAGGTTGAGAACATTTAAGTTTCTACACTTCAGTATGGTATTTTTGAAACAAATGGAAGAGAACAGAATCTACTATGCAAATTGTAAGTGGAAAAATGGAGCAGAATGAACTAAACATGGTCAGACAACACTTATCTAATAGCTACAGACGTAACAAGGGGGAGAAAAAGCATACTTGCCCCTAGGAAACTGTATTATACAGAATATAGTTTTCTTTCAGGCATCAGAATCATTTTGCATCATCATAGTAATCTGTGAACAACATGGTGTTATTTCTAACATGTTCTCCCATCTAACCACTTTGCAGAAGGCTTAAAAAAGAAGTCGAGAAAAGCAGCAAAAGAACCATTTTATAAACTTCAATTGAACATTGTCAACAGGAAACAGGATTCAATAATAGTAATAATAATGGTTGTATGAAAGCTTCTATTGAAAGAAAATCTCTTTCAATAGGCAGTTCTGCAGAAAACACTAAAAAAGAAACTGGATATGGAGAAAACAGTATGCTAAAAAGTGGGTCTAACCAAAACAGAAATTGTCACATTACTGGAAACAATGTGAAGTCCATTACAATACTTTAAACTACTGACTGCCATTAGGCAAAGGAGTTGTCAGCATCCAAAAGAGCCCAATATTTTAAAGCGTTGTTAGCTGCAGCAAACTCTGCTCAACAGTTTGCATCTCGCAGCTGGGGGGATTCTACTGTAACAGTGACAATGGCTAAGCATTCACTGGTGTAAAACCTCCTTGAAGTTTTGAGTTGTCCTATTGCACAAGGGCTCACTACACTTTCCCAGTTTTCTGCATGCCCAGTATTATTCCATGCTGCTGCTTGTGTGAGACACTGCAAACATAATGGTGTAACGCATCCCACACATCATTAAACCAATATTACTTGGATTTGTTCAGAGAGAAAATGATGACACAGAAAAGAGTAACAGTACAAATTGAAACACGAGTTTACACTACTAAGTAAAAAACATCCCCCTCATCACTCCTTCTTTCACACTCTAAACACTTCACTCTAGGTCTGTATTATATTCCTAAATTTTGCATTCATACTTGTCTCCTGCAGAAGTCATAAGAAGACTGCATTTTTTGAAAGTGATTAATGATAAAAGTTATGGCATAAGCCACTGAGTTGTGATTTTGTTAAACCATATTATTAAAAAGAAAACAAAAAAAAAATCTAGTAATTTGCCCCTCTTTTGGTGCCTGGTCAAGCAAGAGAGGCAATTTACTTGACAGACATGCAAAAAATACCTGTCAGTCTGTACTCTTGATGGACAGGTAAACAACATTTTAGAAATTGAAAACTGAAACATTCAAAACACGTAAGTCCCACTTTCAGCAAAGTCAGATATTTCATGCTTACTATAGGTTTTTTTTTTTGCCAAGAAAGAATCAAAGAGCAAGACAAAATGATTATTCAATTATTAATGTGTTTTTTTCTTGTTACAGTGTGTCTCAGTTTTGCAAATGTTGTCTGAGTACGCATCATGCAATTAAAAATAAAGGGAATCAAGTATCAGGACCTACACTTCAGAGTTGAACCATTAGTGAAATTAGCAAAATGGTGAAATTTTTTTAAATGGTGAAATGCAGGGGAGAAAAATATAGTTCATAAAAATAGATCAATGTTGCTACTAGTAGTCACTGGAGATTTCAGAGATATTCTGCAAATTGAGGAAACAACAAAGAGCAAGCTTATCTTGAATTGGGTGTAAAAAGAGTCTGAATCACTCATAGCCAATCTTGTAAATTTTTATTACAACAGAAGCTTTAGAGAGAATGTACTTTCTATAACATGCTCAAAGCATCTATGAGAGAATCATTTTGTTCTACACACAAAACTGGCTGGTTTTCTTTAATCACCTGCAAATACAGCATTCTACAATTTTCAAGCATTCCACAAGTACTTTACACTCTTCAGATTCTAAAATGTAAAAAAAAAATCTGTTAAGACTCCAGCAAAGTTTTTAGTTCATAAATATTCAAATAAAAGGAGGGGCAGGCTTCACTTACCTGCCTTTACAAAAATAAAGATAGCAACTGAACAACTGGAATAATCTGACTCCTCTTGGAATAATTTAGTTATGGCAACACCCTACTGCTTTAAGTGACTGTTCTTACAGATCCTACTTTCTCAGCTGAAAACAAAATTAACTAGGCAGGAAGCAGCTTCAAAGGAAAGACACAAGTACTAGAGTCAGACACATAAATAGGCAGCTTTGTACCAATATCTGTGATTGGCTAAATTTTGTATATAATTTTTGTATATAATATATTGTATTTCAGTTACATCACAGCAGCGGTATAGTCTTGCCAACAAAACTTAGCCAGCTTGCAGTTCCTATTATGTATGCTGCTTTCCTAGCACAAGTCACAATAAGCTTGCAAAGCTAAATATTACTAAAAAATATCTCGGTGAACTATTCACTAAAGTTCACTCTTGAGTTTGTACTGTACAAAATGTAGTTTTGACCATGGACACCCAAAGACCCAGGGTGGGCTGCTCAATATCTTTACACCCCAAATTTATGCTAGTTTCTTGCACATTTGGACTAATTTCTGCATTTTTTTTTGTGTGCTTCTGACATAATTTTAGTAAAGTCACTATTTTTGATATTGAAGTTTCTCATATTTACAAACTAAACTGTAAGACTTAAGTAAATTCTGTAAAGTTACTGCTTTTCAGGAGTCCTGTCTAGAACAAGAAAATAAACAGCTCTGATCTGCTTTATGCCTATTTGAAAATCTTACAAAGCTTCCTTTAAAGTAGCCATTAAGAAATTTTCCAAATAAGGCCTCCACAGAGCTTGCACATACAAGCACCACTTGTTTCATCATATTCAGTTTTTAGGGAGGAAGGAGTCTAATCTGTGTTAATTGTGCGGCCTTTTCTAAGTTTTGTGGAATGATCCCTTGCCAGTTCAAGCTGCAAAAGACCCAAAGGAGCATGGCATTCAGAATCTAGCATTGAACTGGGACACTACTTACACGTAAGCAGAGCAATTGCAGCTATGAAGAAGGAACAGTTGCCCAAGGCATTAATGCAGCTTTTCATTCTTAAATGTGATTTAGAAGATTTTTTCCTCACAGTAACACAGTCATTATTCTCTGGTGAGGATGGGAAGGTTTGATGGAGGCTTCAGCTGTTTCTCAGAATCACAGAATCACAGAAGTTGAAAGGGACCTCAAGAGCATCAAGTACAACTCCCTCTGCCAAGCTGAACTGTCTAAAACACATTGCACAGGGCTGCATCCAGGTGTGGTTTGAATACCTCCAGAGAAGGAGACTCCACAACCTATCTGGGCAGCCTGGTCCGAAGTTCTGTGAATCACACTAGAAAGAAATTGCTCCTTATTTCTAAATGAAACTTCTTGCGTTCCAGCTTGTGCCCACAACCTCTTGTCCTGTCAGTGGGCACAAGTGAAAACAGTCTGGGACCATCCTCTCTGCACTCACCCTACAGATGATTTATAGGTGTGGATCAGGTCTCCTCTCATTCTTCTCAAGGCAAAGAGTTATAGCTCTCTCACCCTTTCCTCATAAGAGACATGCTCCAGGCTCCCATTCATCTTTGTTGCCCTATGACGGACTCTCTCTAGACCTACAGGGCATGCATATCTTAATGCACTCCAGAATACCATTAGCCTTCGACAATGGCACATTGCTGGCTCATGATCAGGCAGCTGTCTACCAGGACTCTTTCTCTTCAGGGCCACTCTCCAACAGGTCTACCCTTAACCTATATTGATGCACTGGGTTGTTCCTTCCCAAATGCAGGACCCCACATTTACTCCCATCGAACCTCATTAGGTTCCTGTCTGCCCAACTCCTGTCTGCCCAGGTCAAGCTGGATGGCATCACAGGCCTCTGGTGTGTCAGCCTCTCATCCCAGCTTTGCATCATCAGCAAACTTGCTGAGAGTACACTCTGTCCCCTCATCTACGTCACTGATAAATATGTTGAACAAGACTCAACACATACTGACCCCTGTGGAACAGTGCTGGTCACAGGTCTCAACCCTGTACCTCTGATAACAATGCTCTCAGCTCTGTCACACAACCAGCTCTTGATTCACCTCACTGTTCACTAATCCAGTCTGCACTGCATGATTTTCCTAATGAGGATGCTATGGGAGACACTATATAAGGTCTTTCTGAAGTCAGGGTAGACCATATCCACTTGCTCTCTTTGTCTACCCAGCCCAGTATGACACCATAAAAAGCTATCAGCTTGGTCAAGCATGATTTCCCCTTGATGAATCCATCCTGACTACTCTCAGTAACTTTTTAATCTTCCAGATGGTTAAAGATGGCATCCAAAAGAACTTGTTCAATCATCTTTCAATGGACAGAGGTGAGAGTAACTAGTGTGTAATTTTCTGGGTTTCTTCTTGCCCTTCTGCAAGATTGGAGTGACACTGGCCTTCATCTAGTCCTTGGGCATCTCTCCCGTTCTCTACAACCTTTTAAAGATGATGGAAATTGTCTCAACCGAGTGTACCTTGCTGCATTACCTTTTTAGCACTTATTGGGGTAGTTAGAAGTTTCCTACAAGGACCAAGGCCTGTGATCACATGGCTTCTGGTTCCCCACAACAGTGCCACCAATATTAGCCTTTGATTCTCACCCATAAGTTCTCCTAGGCAGAGCTTGATACACTCCAGGTGCTCTTTCACATGAAGAGTCATGACTCAACCACCCTGACTTGATGGCCTGTCTGTCCTGAACACTACAGAGCCATCCACAACACCATTTCAGTCATCCGAGCCATCACGCCATGTATCAGTAACAGCAATCATGGCCCTGTGACCACACATTGTTATCTAGTTCTTCCTGCTTGCTCCCCATACTGTGTGTGTTAGTGTAGAGGCATTTCAAGAAGGTAATCAAGTATGCATGTTTTTCTGGAGTATATACCATAGCTGTATACAGCCCCATGGTGGTTTGCCTTCTGGTTCTTTCCTAGGTTTATTCCCCAGGTAGGCACATTGACCTGAGAATTTCCATTTTGGACCCCATCCCTGAAATCTTTTAGTTTAAAGTTCCTTCCAGTAGGTTGTCCAGCCCATTACAAAAATTCCCTTACCAAAACACTCACTATGGCACCAACCACACAGCCAGGAGTTGATATGCAGTAATACATCTATTCTGGCTACCTCCTTTCCCCAACTGGTAACTTGTGCACATCTTTTAACATTCATAGTCCTCCTTGATTTTGCCCAGTTTCTGCTTTTCTGTGACATTTATGCCCACATGAAAGAGTAACAGGGGATAGTAAGTCTCTGGTTTTGATCAGTCATGGCATCCTCTCAGTAATGTCTCTGATCTTAGCTGCTGGGAGGCAGCAGATCTCTTAAGACTCACTGTTTTGTTGGCAGATAGATTTCTCAGTGCCCTTTAATATAGAGTAACCCATTACAAGTATTGGTCTTTTCCTTTTATGTTACCCACTGTGTGCCTCTGAGCTGGTTAATTTCTGCAGCTCTTCCTCTTCCTGCAGCCCTTGCTCTTGGGAGTCTTGGGTAGCTAAAATATTGCATCTGTTTGTGGTTATAATTGCTGAGGGTGCAGGCTGAAGGGAAGCCCTGCTTTTGCAGGTCACCAGTGTCAAAGGTGCCTTGTTCAACATCATAAATAAATTGTGTAGATTAATACTGGAGAAATATAGTTCATCTATATGCTTAGTTAAAATTTAAGCCTTCTAAAGTATCTCACTTAAAATGACTAGAATTGTATCTAGAACTCTGTCCTTGTAACTTGTGTGTTGGTTTTAAAGTTATTATTGGACAGAAATAATGATCTTATACTTTCTGATACAACAGAGAGAAGCCAGTCATCAGCTAAACCTGTAAATCAACTTGATACATTAAATCTTTCTTTTCAGTTTTCTATTAGTGTGGTAAAAAAAACAACCAAAGGAGAGTACAAGGTACAATCATATTTACTAAACAATGATAAAACTGAAAGAATTTGTACTTGAAACAGACATTACAGAGACTCTGACTTATCAGAGGACCAGAGCCCAAGTATAGTTTCAAATGAAGCAGACATGGCAACAAGAATTTGATCCTAAGACAATGTACCTAAGAAAAATAAACCAGAAAAGAATAAAATGCTAGCACATACTACAATTTTTACCTTAAAAAATCTTCTTCCTGATTAACATGTTAGTGCAAACTGTAAAATATATTTTATTATGATTATGATGTTGGAGTATAGTAAAAAATCCTTTAAAAAATTTTTATACATTAATATTCATGTACATCTGTAATATGAATCTGTTAGTACCCACTTCAGCAGATGTTTGTAATCAAACTGCTTACCATAGTCCAAATTTTTTAAAGATATTTGCAACATAATTATAACATCTTCTAAAAAAACATTACTGTGTTGCATGTTACCAGCCTTTTATCAAAATTCTTTACAGCTCAGCTTCTTCTCACTTGTTGACCCAGTTTTCACTTTTACAGGTAATAGGTTACAAGTTATGTCCTCATCAAAATTTCTTTTGTACTAAACATAAGCCAATGGACATTACAGAATGAATAGAACTGAATATGCCAATACGATAAGATCAAGCAATTTCCCTACAGTGTAGGCTTTGCAACACAAGAACTGAATTGCATGTTAAAACTGGATCTTAACATCAGATGCTCCCTCCATGGTCCATGTCACAGAGTCATACAACATTAGGGATTGGAAGGGACCTCGAAAGATCATCCAGTCCAATCCCCCTGCCACAGCAGGATTGCCTAGACCAAGTCACACAAGAACATACTCACGCAGGTTTTAAAAGTCTCCAGAGAAGGAGATTCCACAACCCTCCCTGGGCAGCTTGTTCCAGTGCTCTGTCACCCTCACTGTGAAGAAGTTCCTTCTTGTATTTATGTGGAACCTCCTATGTTCCAGCTTACACTCATTGCTCCTTATCCTATCATTAGAGACACTGAGAAGCGCCTGGCTCCATCCTCCTGACACCCACCCTTCACATACTTATGAACATTAATGAGGTCACCCCCTCAGTCTCTGTTTCTCTAAGTAAAAGAGACTCCTCACTTAACACAGGTTAATATTCCTAATTTGAGAATGCTGCCATGAAAGCAGTTCAAAGATACATCATAAACTAGCCATCAGAAGTGGAAGAACATCTGGTTCCATTTCATCATTGATCTTCTGAGTAGCATGTGGCAATACTGAAGAAGCACCTAGCTCTCTTGTAGCATTTACACTGGATTACTGGGCTTTCCAGACACAAAACGCTTTTCCTCTCTTATTCAATGAAATAATTCAGGTTGAACTTAATCAGTAGAAACAGCTTTAAAATAGAACTTTGTTAAAAGCAGAACTTCATTAGTTTGGCTCAGATTTGTGTCTTGATATATATATTGGGAAGGACACATCTGACTGAGCAGAAAAACAAGTGCTCTCTCTACAAGTTATTCACTATTTCTAACACGACAAGAAGAGTCCATGTAATCTGCAGAAATATTTTCTAACATACTAACTTCGGTGTTTCCGAAAATGGTCTTGTTTTATGAGAACGTGAAACTACTATCTAATCTTAAAAAAAGCAAATTTACTAAACAAAACAACCTCCAAAATCAAGTTACTTCTTATTTCTGCTTATTACTAGACTGCTATCAATGGCTTACTTTCATTCTTTCTTGCAGAAACATCGTTTGCATATTTAGACTTAGAAATCCAATTAATTTATTTAATAACCCTTAGACTTAGAAATCCAATTAACACATTGAATAACCCTTTGGAAGCCAGACAAACTAAATATGGCACAACAGTACTCCTTTAATTTGTGCTGAGCAGCAAGATCTTCAAAAACATTATTTCGTGATAGAAAATAAAATATCACGTAAGGAGATAAAGAAAAAGCCGGCATACCCTTCAGAGAGCCATTTCTTTGACCCAGTGCTCCAGACTAATGCCTTGAAATTCTTGCACAAGAATGCTCTATGAAGAAAGCCCAGACAAAACAGACACTTGAAATGTTAGAAGGTTGTGTAATCTCAATCCCAGACACCACTCTTTCCAATATCAAGCAGAGACAGCACTACCATGCACCTTAAGAAAAGGATCCCAAAGAAATTCAAATCCTTTACCTTATCCTTAAACCAAAATAAACCTTCACAGGGATGAGAGCACAAGTACTCTCGCTGATAGAACCACGTATCACTTTCAAGTGAGTTTTGGCTGCTTGCAAAATAGCTTCGGTAAACTGAAGAACAAAGCTATCTTGAGCTGAAATTTACCAGTATTTACCTCTCTTGAAAGGCACCTAAAGGTGATGGCAATTTCTTTACTTGGACTGTCAGAGTTATAGAAAGCTTCTTTATCATCAGGAATAACGTTGTCTGCAGACATTTTTACATAAAGTTATTTATCGGTATCTCAGCAGCAGGACTTATCACACTACAATTGCTTACAAAATGATGGTGCAGTGAGAAGTACAGACTGAACTGAGCTAGAATATTCCAACTGAAGAGAAATTTAATTGCCAAACAGCAAAACCCAGTGAATTTGCAGTACTGAAAATACTAGAACTAGATAATCTGGTAACTACACCCACAGCTAGACTTAAGCTTGTACAGTATTTAAGACCAAATGAAACTACCAGCCAAAATTATACAGAAGAAATTTTTAAGTTATTTAAACTAAAAACAGAAATCAAGAAACAATCCATGACTGTTCAGAAAGAAATATATGCTCTGGCAGAACTGCATGGTGTACATGAGGTGAGAAGTATTACCACCATCCCTAAACCTGTTTCAATAATAAATTTCACATTAGCTGATTAACAAGACAGTTTTTTCCTCTTCAGAGCAGTATTTCATAGTCTTTACTTATTTCTAGATCACATTTTACAATAAAAATGCAGATTCACAAATAAATTATCAATGATCCCAAAAAGTATTTGACTGTGTGCACATTCACTCTTCAATTAGAATCTTGTAATAGTTCATATATGTATTTTTACTTGCAAATGCTTATCTTTTGAGTATTTCACTTTAGTTGAAAAAAGTGCATTTAATTTTAATATAATTCCAGAACCTGGTTTTACACCTGAAATACCCTCTGCACCAGGAACTACTATAATTCAAGTGTCAAACATCACAACTGCAGATGACCAAATGCACACCAAACACTAAATACTGTATAAGAAGTGAAACAAGAGAACGACTGTACTAAATATTATACAAATCACCACCAAACAACTCTATACTGAATCCCCAATACAGCATAGTTCAAATAAGATGGTCACCTGCTCACCTGACACAATTGTGATGGAAGAAAGTACTTCACTGAACTGCAGGCTTCACACACAAGTTCACTTTGGCTAAAGCTAGAAACTGTTCCTTAAAACATCTACAAAGTAATGGGTGGAAAACCACTTTAACCTCATTTCACATCAGATGTTTATTCTTTCATAATTTTTCATTATTCTGAAGAAAAATGTAAGCTGCTGATGTAACTAAGAAAAGAAAGGAATAAACAGAATAAAACCTTATAACAGAAAGGAATAAACAGAATAAAACCCCGTAAGAGAAATATGGGGGCTAGGTCAAGGGAATGGGTAACTCTGAACACCTGCCTTGAGCTCCATCCTGATACTCTACCTTTTGAATATGACAACTCCGTATCACACAGCCATACATACACTGTGTACACAAAAACTTCTAAGTTTCATTTTTAACCTCAAGAGAAATGCTGTACTGAACTGAACCCTTTATAGTAACCTGTTGTAGCTAGAGTGGATTACATGAAGAAAAGATAGTACGTGATCCTGCTGTGGCAGGGGGACTGGACTAGATGATCTTTCAAGGCCCCTTCCGATCCCTAATGATCCTGTGATTCTATGACTAAATTACTTCAGAACAGATTGAACTTACCCTCGAGGAATAACCCACAATGGGTTAACAGCATTTTGAAAAATGAAAACACAGAACATCCACTAGATGCTTATTATCTAACACAGTGGTAATGCCTGGAGAATTCTTGGCTGAATGGTAATTTCAAGAAAAGGAAATCTAGTAAGCCTATCTTTAATAACTGCATACTTTGCCAAGTGTTTTTCTTCACCAAGTTTCAGAAACAGCTCCTATACAGTTTTCAACTGTAATGTCACTCTGTCTCGCACGTGATTTTGTGACACACTACTGCTTTGGTTTTCAGGCTAAAGTATATTATATACTGTGGTGCTCAGGAAAGGCTGCTAGCAATGAACACACTTCAAGAAGGATGTTAAAGCTTGATTTCCTACGTCCTTTGTTTCACAGCGCTGCAGAGTTTCAGACTGAGATTTAATTATTTCAGGCTATTTTTCACTTGTTTGTATACCTTATTTTGAGTATTATCACTGTTTATTATACTAAAGGGTATGCTTCTCTAATCAAACAAAGATTATACAATTTCACTAATTTCTAAGGCTAGCCAAAGTTGGGATTTGGATGGTGAACAAAGTATGACTCAATCCTGGAAAGACTGTGCGATGTTTGCTAATAATGCAGTCTTCTAGAAAAAATGGACTGGAGTGTTTCTGCAACTTTTCCACTGAAGAAGTACACATTCAGAGAATCCTATTAATACACTGCTACTACTGGCTTAGCCAGCAGTACACACAACAGACACTAAATTCAACCTCTGGCCACCCAAGGGGAAGCTGCTAAGATTTGGAATACCTATTTCACAATAGTTATTAGAATCACAGAATCATTTAGGCTGGAAAAGATCCTTTAGATCATGGAGCCCAACCATTAACCTAGCACTGCCAATTCCACCACGTTGCTAAGCACCACATCTACACATCTTTTCAGTACCACCAGGGAGAGTGACTCAACCACTTCCCAGGGCAGCCTTTTCCAATGCTTGATGACCTTTTCAGTGAAGTAATTCTTCCTGACATCCAACATATTTCCTCTTATTCTATCACTTGCTACTTGGGAGAAGAGACTAGTGCCGAATCCACTACAACAGTCATTTCAGGTAGTTGGAGAAAATTATAAGGTCCCCCCACAGCCTCTTTTTCTCCAGGCTAAACAATCTCACTTTCTTTGGTTGCTGTTCACAATGCTTGTGTTTCAGACCCTTCTTTAGACACATTCCAGCACCTCAATGTCCATCTTGGCATGAGGAGCCCAAAACTGAACAGAATCCAGATCTGTAAAACCTTCCTACCTTTAAGCAGAGGATCATTCCCACCCAACTTGTATTGCTTGCAAACTTACTGAGGGTGCACTCAATCCCCTCATCCAAGTCATTCACCGTGGTATTAAACCGAACTGGCCTCAAAGCTGAGCCCTAAGGAACAACATTTATGACTGGATGTAAACGGGATTAAATTCCATTCACAACAACTCATTGGACTTGGACATTGACCCAAGATTTTTTATTCACTAAAGAGTATGCCCATCCAAGCCAGCTTCCTCAGGAGCCTGTTTCTCCAGAAGAATGCTGAGGAAACAGTGTCCAGAGTTTTATTAGAGTCTAGGTTGACAACATCCATGGGCTTTCACTAATCCGGAAGTCAAATTCTTAATCCACTTTGGCCTAGGCTGCATACAGCATTTATTGTCCCTTTTGAACTTTATCTTATAAGTATGAACTGCTCATATGCAAAACTCGCTTCATATTCTCTCTGCCCAATTTCATGTATGCAAGTCATCTCTAGTGAGTTATGTAATTTGTCTACAATCAAAAGGAAACTGGACCTCTGCTGAGGTTCAGTAATGAGACCTCTGAACTATTACTGAAAAAAAAGGGTTAATTAGCACTAAAGACAAAACCAATTTTGGGACAGGTACTGAAATGTCAATACCATCATGGTACTTAGCCTGTTATGCCTGTAATAAAGTGTATGTCCCTAGATGTGCTCGCAATGCTGCCAAAACTGTTACAGTACCATTTCAACTGCACTTGATAACACAGATCTTGAATTCTTAAGTCTGTGTAGCAACTTGTCCTATTTTATCTTAGCCTCATACAGAACAAAACCATCTGTGAGCTGCTACTAATAGCTAATCCTTAACCACAGTTCCACAATGTTTCTAGCCTCTCTTGAGTGATTGAACCCTAAAATTGCTCTTACAATAATTTTAGCTTTGAGCCACAGCATTTACATTATCAGTGAAGTATGTTGCTTTAGAGATGCAAAAGATATTTCCTGTGGTACTTCTAATTTTGAAACTTTCTTGCTATTTCTCTCTCTTGTGGAGACCAGTGAAGTGTGGCATTTCTCAGGGCTCCATATTGGGATCAGTGCTGCTTAATATCTTCATCAGATAGTGAGATCAAGTGCAATCTCAGCAAGTCTGCTGATGAGTCCAAGCTGAGCAGTGTAGTCAACATGCCTGAGGAATGCAGTGCCATCCAGAGGGACCTGGACAAACTGGAGAAGAAGTGACCCTCATGAAGTTCAACATGGACAACTGTAAGTTTCTGCACCATGTTTAGGGCAAGCCACTGTACCAATACAGACTGGGGTATGAAGGGATCAAGAGCAGCCTTGGGAAGAAAGACATGGGGATACTGGTAGATGAGAAGATGGACATGAGCCAGCAATGTGTGTTCACAGCCCATAAAGCCAACTGTATCTTCATCTGCATCAAGAGAAGCTTGGCCAGCAGATCACCAGGTAACTCTGTTCCTCTACTCTGCTCCAGTGAGACCCCACCTGGAGTACTGTGTTCACCTCTGAAGTGCATAGTGTAAGAAACACATGGATCTGTTAGAGAAGGTCCAGAGCAGAGCCATGAAGAGGATCAAGGACCTGAAGCATCTTCCCTACAGAGCTGAGAGAGCTGGGATTGTTCCACCCAATGAAGAAGAGAAACAAAGGTTCTGTGAACATCTTATTGCTACCTTCCAGTACCTAAAGGTGCACTGCAGGAGAGGTGAACACTTCATCTGGGAGTACAGTGATCAGAAAAGAGAAAATGCTTTCAAACTGAAAGACGGTAGATTTAGTTTAAATCTTAGGGAAAAATTCTTCATTATGAGGGTGGTAAGGTACAGGAACCTTGAGAAGCTGCAGGTGCCACCTTCTTCCCAGAAGTGTTCAAGGCCAGGCTGGATGGAGCTTTGGGTTGCATGATATAATGCCCCTGGCAATGACAGGTCTTTGAAACTATACAATCTTTAGGGTCTCTTCCAACCCAAAACATTTTATGATTCCATGAGTACTGGTATTATTTAGCCACTACAAAAGTCCTTTTAGTGGCAAGTACTTGGGGTACCTTGCAATAGCAGACAGCAGCTTTCACAGAAGTTCCTGTACACCCAAGCTAGATGTCCACAGTGAACATTACTAGCACTGACTGGGAAGCCTGCTTGCAGTACACATGCTAAAGTGGATGACTTTTTGCTATAACAAACAGTATTGATTTACCCTACTAATTACAATTCAAATGAATCACAGTAATGTAGAACAGTTCAAATGCCCATTTTAGGCAAAGCCATTGAAGCTTTTCATAAAGACGGAAACTAGTTATTCCATAAGCGCAAACAGTTAAATCATTTGGAACATCACCTGAGGGAGATTTACTGCTGACAACCTTTGTCCTCTATAGCCCAAATTTCATAATGCAAGCAGAGTCTTCAGAGAATATTTTTCACACAGCTAGTTGTCCAGACTCTTGGAATATGACCTAATTGGTGACCAGAGATTCAAAATGTGATGCAAGAACTGTATTTCTGTTTAGCTTTGTTCCTTTTATATGCTGTTTTCTTTGGATTTAACTGATGGTTAAGTAATTTTACTCAACATTCACTGAAAACAGCTAGTAACTGAGACAAGGTATCATTTCTTGCATGTGTTCTATAAAAGCTGAGCATTTAACTCCTTTTACGTTCAAAAATCCCACTTCTTAAAAGTCAACACGGTCTAGACTACTACATTTTCTCCTATACCATTATAAACTCATTTTTCTGTTTTATTCAACACATGCTGGGCTGCAGTAAGAAGGTGCAGTAACAAGGAGTATGGCTTATAATTCAACATCAGAATGTTCTTCCCCCTTCTACTTTATTTGTGTTTCCCAAGACAGGGAATATTTTAGTACTTACAGAACCAAATGGGACGGACTCTAGATAATTCCAAGGTCAAGTTCTAGAACATGCATGCGCACATAGGACTACAAGGTCTACAAAAGCACCAGAAGCAGACAGATTTACTTAACTACAATACGCAGTTAAAAGTCCAATAGTCTTGTAAACATCAACTCACAAAAGATTTCCAGTTCATGGTAAGTTACAAGAGGACTAAGGCAAAAAGGATAACCATAACCCATCTTACACCTATCCTTGCTTTTTCTTTCTGACACAGCCATACAAACTACTTACAAAGTGATGCCAGGCATGACAAAGACATCAAAACATGATTTGAAGGTTTCTAATAATAAGATTCAGGTATCTGGCAGTAATACAAAAGGAGGAGTTTTTTTTAAGTTAGAAGTTAAGCATCAACTTGTGGAATACAGTTTCATTAAAACTTGCATAGAAATAATGATTTTTATTATGCTTAGCTATGGTGTTTAAAAACCATAAAATTTATGCAATGTGTTAAATTAGTTTTAATGGTTGCAATTATTTCTACTTAAAATTAGGAAACATATTCCAACAACCTAACATAATTTGATACAGTATTCTACTTTTTCATGAGGTTTAACAGGTATATAGAGAACTTCTCTTAAATCTGCAAGAGTCGAAAACCAAATTAAACCTCATTGCGAAAATTTTTATTGTTAATGGGATTTTGCCCACCAATAGAAGACCAATTATTTGGTATTTTATGGCACCATGAAAATTTCTTACTACAGAAACCTTAATATACAGAAACCTTAATCTATAGAAAATTTAAAAATAATATTCTAATTCTCTAGGATTTTGTTTCAAGCCCTACAATAATTTATGGAATAAAAAAATATGTATCTAAATTGTGCACCTACATGCACAATATTCAAGGAAATAGTATTCCATCTGACATTAAACCTAATACTTTAAAAAGCTGAGAAAAAAATAGTAATTTAAATATACTATATGAATCAAAATGAAACTAAATTATTCAACGGCTGCTAAAAAAGCCAACAACCCAGGAACTACGATATAAGCATCTTTGACTTGATGGAAACATATAATGGATACTAGAAATAACCACTTCACTTAAAATTCATTAACATTAAGAGAACAGAACAGTTGTATTTCAAAGTGGTATCACTTAAACCCAAATGGAAATATAAATTCTAATAGCTAGATCAAGTAATGTACTACCCTATCTTAGAATAATGTATATTTAAATACAAAATGGAAGACAAAACACTATTTACTTAGAAGGTCTGTTGTCAATGTAGTCTCCTTCTGATCTATGTATCCATCACCTGAGACCACTACAGGCAAACATGGTATTGTTAAGCTCAGGCATTACAAAACTTCAAGGATTTTTTTTAATGTTAAAAACAGTGCTACAATAATCAAAACCAATTCAGAATTCATTTAGGGAACTGTAGGCCAAATGACTTGGTCAGTCTTATTTGCACAGTGACTCATGAAATCATCCACATTAAATGAAATTTCCTGAATCACAAATTATGCAACTAGATTAGCGAGATAAGAATGTTTGCTATAATACAATAGGGTATTTTGTAATTTTTAAATTCTGAAGAAAAAAGAATTGGGTGGATTATTACACCTATATTACAAAGTGTGAGAAGAAACATTTTTTTAAACTAAGAGCATTCTTTTTCTTATTGCCTATTATTCTGCTGTCTCAACTTGTAGTTATCATTACGAATGTTCAGGTTTTAAAAACGAATTCCAAGTATTTCTTAAGTGGTTAATACAGCTTCAGGGATACAAGAAAGTACATTACAACATGAACCGTCTGGTACATACGATAGGAGTGTCTGTATTCCTGAAGATTCGAGAGCGATACGGAAACCAATGAAGAGCATGTTTCTGCTGTGACGCATTCCCCCCCAGAAGTCTTACAAAAATTATACTATTGAATAATGTAAACATAAGTGTCAGGTTGCATCTACAGT
This sequence comes from Phoeniculus purpureus, assembly GCA_028565055.1. NCBI lineage: Eukaryota > Metazoa > Chordata > Aves > Bucerotiformes > Phoeniculidae > Phoeniculus > Phoeniculus purpureus. Next base: position 11,461,922 of record JAOXOE010000874.1, on the reverse strand, counting down.
AACAGACCACACATTATGGAAGAACTTACAAGAAAAGATTGCCAAATTTCTGATCTGCTACTGATTAGCAGAAGAATGTTATGCATTTGTTCCTAGTTGTAATCTAACCTTCATGCATATTCAAAAGCCAGAGTATACATGAATAGCAACAGTAATATTGCAACGCTTATTTAAACAGTTTCTTCAGTAATACGAGTCCTCATTTCAGGAAACTGGCAAATTCTGTATCATTTCACTACACAGAAAATATACCTAGATTTCAAAAGGAACAGACTTGTTAAAAATTACAGCTCACATTGGTCCTTGGCCATAATAGGATAATAAACAAAGTACTCATAATTTTATACTGCTTAACACTTGCAATGTCGTACTTCCTTCACTAGGAAGTTTTACTACTGTCCTCCTTTTAAAATGTATGAAGGTTTGTTGCTCTGTAGTTCACATTTGTGCAGCTTTCCTAGAAGAACGCAGAATACTGCACTGAATGCCTATTGTGCAGAAATATCCCTGAAGGCTGTATAATAGCAGTATGCAGTAGAAAATCCTTACCAATTTTTCATCAACTGTGATGAGTTGCGTGTCTCGAGTTTGGTCCTGTGCCAGCCGCCATGTGGAAGTGCTCAGTGACCTGCGGTGCAAGACTTGAAGTTAAAAAATGATTCATGCAATGAGAAAATAGAGGCAGACAAATCTTACATAAACAAGTTACTTTAACAATATCCGTCTTGTAAAAAAAATTGAAGAGGGAGAGATGAGGGCACAAAAATCCTTTTTCTCCCCAATTAGTTCTGTCTGCTGAGTTTTTGGCAGACTCCCATTTAGCAGTTCACAACAGGCTGCACTTTATGTCAGCCTACAGGCTCTCTGTCACAGAGAGACTGCCAGCGGCAAGGACTGTACTGCTCTATATGAAAGTACAGTAGCTGGTTTGTCACGAACCAACAGAAAAATACAAGGCTGCTGCAAACCTCTTGAAACTCTGATCCTTAAAATCAAGGCATCAGAGGAAAAAAACCCTTAATCTCTTTGTAATGGTAAAGCTTCACTTCTTCACTTTAACAACAAAGTATTGTATTTTTTAAACATCAGAATATTAGACATGAAAACAAATAAATAAACCAGACAACAAAACCAACCCCCAAAACCATACCCTACGCTGATAATTCAGAAGTTTCTACTTTTTAGCGGCAAAGGTCAGCTATTTGCTTCATTACTAAATTACTACGGGTCATGATCAATCTTGTTGTATAGTTACTAAACCTGTAAAGTACAGACAGAAATAAGGAACCCAATTCAATATCACTGAATTAAGAAGTAAAATCTGCCCTTAATGTGCATTATGCCACTAATGTCAAGGCTGACCCTTTGATTACAAATAATCTTTTGGCAAAACAATGCACCAGCAAGTGAAACAAGCCCAAAAGCCCAATTCTCTGAGCTAACAGTGTGCCTCACATTTAATTAAGGTCATTTTAAACAAATGAAGCACAAAAATTCAAGAATATAGACTACTTAACTGTAGAGAGACTAAGCTACTTTAGTTTCAACTGTACTTCAGAAGATTGCCTATTCTGGGAAGCCAGACACGTTTGCAGATGCAAATGAACTTTGAGATTTTGCCAGTGGGATACTTACTCCCGTACTTCTAGCAATTTAATGCTTTTGGTAATGTTTACCTAGGTCTTGAGGATACCATCCTTAAGCGCTGTTTGTAAAAACAGCACAACTCTCAAAGTTAAATTCCAAGACTTAAAGAGAATCTCAAACACTATCCAAACGAACACACAAACTATAACTGTTGAATAGTCAGTAACACAAAAGGTGTCTCAAGATCAGATAACCTGCATGCAAACATTCTAAAATGTGTAAACTTAAAAAAGTGTATCTTCTACTGTATTTTTCCAAGCCACGGAAAGATGCAACATCTAACCGGAACAACTGTCTCCAAAACACATGCAGCAATCATGTTGTCTAATCTCAAATCCCTCCCTATTTTTTATCAATTCTGATGAGAATGCATTTGAAGATACTAATTTGATCATTTAGCTGATTTAGCTGCACTGCATTTATCACATTAACTAAACAACATTTCAATTTTCAGACAGTAATGTAATAGCACAGTAAAGATTTTAGGAGTTAAAACATGCTTAGAAAGGAATTTTAAATTAGTGACTGTAACACAACCCACAAAAATCTTATAAAACTAAACAACTGGAACAAAGTTCAGTCCAGTAATATTTCAAAGGCAGAATCCCACAAAGCTGTACTTCCAGAATTGATTACATTCTACTTAATTTTATTCCATTTGCCAATAACAACTTCACAGTAATCCCCACACCCTGAAAAAAACCCTTGAAGTGTAAAGTTTATAGAATCACCCAGTTTTCTGACATGGACAAATACACCTACTCCTATTTAAAATGACTGAGTCTCTCCAGAAGGGTGCTTTGAAGAACCAGATGAAGTTTTCAAGTACAATTTCATAAATGCTGCAATGAAAACTACTTTGTTAATTCATAATTGCTGTCCAGAGAGCTTCAGCCTCAACACAGCTGTCATTTTTTGATTTGTACATGTAAAACAATGCACCATAAAAACATAATAGATACTGCAGTATGCCGTACTTCAAATGGCTCTTCAGAACCGTTCAAAAGAGCTCTTCAGAGCCTTCACAACTGCAGCACTACGCTTGAGTTCCAGTACTAAGTAGCTAAAGCCACAAAATTTCCAACCTTAAATGAAGCAAAACCACTATAATAGGGAATACAGTTTCTCTATGACTCTAAGAGTTTCAGTATCAAAGTAGTAGGTATTCTAAAAATTCATGTGATACAATGTTTGCATTACTTTAGACATGGACAAAAAAAGAGCATCTGGTTATGTACAGAATTGATTATTATTATATATTGATTATATTGGTTATTATAGAATTATTACCTTTCTGCATAGAAAATAATCAAAGAATTCTCTCAATCTTGCTCTGTGGATAGGTCTGGTAAATATGTAAAGATCTGGGTATGCAAGGATCTAAGCTGACAAGGCTGATCATACTCACACATTTCCTTGCAATAGAAATGCAACTAGGAACAAAACAGCACAATTTAGTTTGAATTTGGTGTTTGGGGGGTTTTGTGAGATTTTTTTTTCTTTATTCATTTGGAAAAGCATTAATCAGCTTTGGAAAGTATAGATACCATGTCCTTTAAAATCATTTTGACTTAGCACTGTGTCACTTGACATTGTTCTTACTCAGATGATTGCTCATTTGGGGAATTTCTGAATTAGCAGAAAAAAAATAAATGGATTTCATATTATTATTACTAAAAGGGAAGAGTAGCATAAAAATTTCAGGCAGACATTTTCTCCGAGATGCCTCTACACAGAAGGAACTAGTATTTTTTTTTCACAAGTTGTCTCTGTCAACAGGGATGAATTGCAAGGCATCACACCTTAAAGCTCTTGGTAACATTTCACCTCTTTTACAAAAGCTGACAGAGGGTTTATTAACCTATGTTGAATTTTGCTCCTCTTCATCGTTTTTCAAAGCTACTTCTCTTTATTATACCATCCTGGAAAAAGCCCAACTGGTACTGGAATTTGCAACCTTGTAAATTTATTAAATGCTCAGCCTTCTATCCAAGCCTGGATTGCAATGAGTTGGAAAGAACACACTTTCCTTAAAAACTTTTCTATTTGAAAAGTTGTCGATAACTGGCATTTGGCCTAGAGTAGGTATGTCAACCCTAAGTCCATGGAGGGGTCTGTGTAAAACTACACAAGCCACTACTATTGCTTTACAGATGACAGGCTGTTGATGTTTCTATTTTTTGTAACCTGGAGCTTTGAAATACCAGCAAGTCTGAAATATCATCAATCTGAAACAGTACTACTCAAAAGTTAATGAGTGTTACTTAATTCTCAGAGTGCTTCATTTTCAACAGATTTCACTGCAAGTTTGTTTCTAATGTCAAGCACTAAACTCAGGAGATACGCAGGAACCAGAACTCTTTCACACAATCTCCTCTTTGCAAAATCCTTTGAGTACGATTTAGTAACTTAGGTTTCCCCTTAGAATTTGAGTAAACATTATGCATTTATTTCACTGTCAAATTAAATAAATAAATCACTAAATAGCTCCAGTGACTATGTACTTATTTTTTGTAAGAGTAAAGTAATTGCCACAAAATTACTTTACTCAGCTATCCTGACCTTCAGATAGCTTTTGTTAAAACATACTTCTACATTTTCATTCTCAGAAAAGTTCTCCTCCTTTCTACTACTACTGACCTCTGGAAGGTTACCATGCTTTCTTCCTTTGTCTTTGAAAGCAATGTGGGTTTTCATTATCCCATTTTGCCTCTTTTTGATGCTTATGCATTTTTTTTTCCTGTTGAAAAATATTAGTATGAAGCCTTAGGACCATCAGGTTTCATTTCTTACTCTGTTTTAAGGCTAATCAAGCCTACCTGAAAATACTGTACACAGAATATATAATAATAAATAGACAAACAATATAATTCTTAAGTTCATAAACTTTGCAGTTACTATCTAATATAATAAAGTGTGGAGAGTCTCCAAGCTGCTCACAGCTCTGTTATGGATCTACATTTTTCTTATATGAGTTCTTCAGTTTTAAATAAATGAGCTTTTAAGTGTAAAAGCCTCAGGTTATTAGCACAATTAGCCTCTTAAAATAAAGACCCTTCAAAATTATGTACACAGAAGTTAAGGTAAATAACAAAAAATTATCTATATCTTTTATTATCTTGCAGATACTTTTCCACAGTATCCCACATTAACATATGTGACTAATTGAATCTGCAGCTTCTTCAATTAGAACCAAACCTTCATGAGTTCTAGTTTCTAAGAAGTTATTTTTCATGAAGAAGGCCTGCCTGGTGCATTTGCCACACTTAGGATACAGGAACTCTGCAATATTGTCCTCCTGCTGAAGCCTCTCTTTCTGGGTCTCTTCCTTTGGATGTATTTGGCATCATACTCTTCCTCCTGAAGTACACTCCTCAAATCCTCTAGTCACTCTTAATGGAAGATTTCTTCTTTGCTCTCTATTTTAGTCTGTCACACAAGTATGGATATTTCCACATGCATGGATACCTTGGCACGACTGTATAGCAGCTCCTTTGGCTGCAGAGACCAACACTGAACTTCCCATTTCATTACTAAACCGTAATTTTCTCTCCAGTCTGTGCTATTGTCCTGGGCATTTATACTCCTTGCACAGGATCCATATGATCCTCTAGTATAATTTTACACTTTATCATTTAATAATTTCTATCATTTATTCAAATTTTGTATACTCATTTCTACAGTCCCCTGTAAATGTAAGTTTGTATAATATAGTGTTGTCTTTATCACAGTATAGTATTGTCTGATCACAGCCCAGCTTCAGCATGAATATTATTTTAATATATGCTATTAAGAAGTACTTTTAAATTATATTTTTGGGTTTCAGTGTTAGGAATTTAAAACAGGGCTGGGGTCATTTTTCCTACCGCAGTGCACAGTTCTTTCGACAGCCAATCACTGAACTGAATGTCGCATCAAGACTGGGTTATGGCTAAAACTTACTAGAGTCTCACAGTAAATCTAAATGTCTTAGACACTGTGTGGAGAGAGAGCAGAAAACTGGCAAGGACTACACTACTACGTAATAGATACTTGAAAAAATACTTATCTCAGTAACATTCAATGAATCAGTGATGACTACTAGTGAAAATGTGAATTTGTAGATTTCAAAAATTTTGTATGTATTGTGTATCCTGGAAAAACAAATGCTGTGATTATCTAGTCACATGTCCTCCACGTAAGTGTGTACTCCATTTCCACAATCATCTGCAAATAGAGGGATCCACTGAGAAGACACTGGAAGATCTCCAGTCTTCACCACAAAACTCAAAGCAGGTATCACATTTCACATCCATCTTATCATTTTGAGACAAAGATGCAGTAGAGTTCCTTGTGGGAGGGAACATACGGGTCTAGGTGATCCTGCTGTGGTAGGGGGAGTGGACTAGATGATCTCTCAAGGTCCCTTCCAATCCCTAATGATTCTATGATTCTATGATACTTGTCTTCTCTCCTCTTCTTACACTACAGGCCCCAATTCTCTTGATGCCATTAACCAGTTCAGTTCAACTGGAGAAACCAAACAGTAAAAAAAATTGATGGTGAAATTCTTTAGTGGTATCAGGATGAAAAGTTTATACCATTTATCTCAGTAGCTTTGGATAACTGTATTCAATTTCTAAAATTCAACAAATCTTAACTTCTCAAATAACTGTTAAATAAGCTATGCTTAACCTCTCTACGCTTTTGTTTTTAAGTACATAAAAGAAAAATAAATGGAAGTGTTAAGAGAATGCCTACCATGGAGCCACTGGAAATGTAATGAGGAATCCCCCATAAGCCTAGTGGAAGGTGAGAAGCAGCCATATTTACAGGGCATGAATTCTGTCCACAAAGAGTAATGCTGTAACTGGTATGTTAAATAACACCCAATGTGAAAACTTATGTTTACCTAACGTAACTAAGTCATTCAGGTATAATTACACCAAAAAAAAAAAGCTCATTTGATCTGTTAGCACCCTCTTTTGGTCAATTGCTGGAGACAGACTAAAGAAAACCAGGTATCACAGCACAGGTAAACAGATGATGACTCAGAGATAAAACAAAATCTTGAAGAAAACCTAATGTGCCTCATGACAAATTAAGACAGTCATTGAGAAGTAAATATAAATGTTTTTTTAAAAATATTCAGATATTGAATAACTAGAACACTAGTAGGTGTGAATATACATATATGACAAGAGGTCATAATGAACCATTCAGTACACTGAATACATAATTCTTACAAATATTTTTTAATATCATAGCCTTCACCAAGAGTAATGTAAGCTTCACAGCACATGGCCACATGAAGACATTAAATTCTGAACAAAAAGAATATGGCACCCAATCTAGTCAAGGCCTGCAATTACAAAAAAAAAAAAAAGAGTATAAAAATCTCTCATATAAAATGCAGATATTAACGACTGCCTGTTACATAATGTCAAATACAGTACAGAGCACAGTAACAAGTCCCAGTGTAATACATTTTTATGAAGATAACTCTTAAATAAAGTTGAACTTCACAAGAAATAATCTTAAATAGATGGGGATAACACCTCCTTGGTATCAAATGCCCTACTGTCATTAAAGTGATAAAACCTTAACAGTTAATGGTATTTTGGGTTTGGAGGGAAAGCAAATTAATCATTTATAAATAGTTACATTTTCAGACAATACTGGCATATCATAACTTTGGCTACAAAGTGATACTAAATTACAAACACAGTAGATTACATTTCTGAACAGATGAAAGGAATACCAATTTACTTGATCTACACTACTAAAATTTAGGAATTGTCAAAAAATACACCAAAATAGAAATATAAATACATAAATATTGCTTCTACTTGTTAGAAAGTTCATATGTAAAGTTATTTTTTTCCCAGGTGTGTTTGGAAAACCGGGCAGGAACTGACTGTGCTTTTCTGTTAGGCAAACATGCATTATGAAAAGAAGCAGTGGCTATATGTATGTATTGAATAAACATGAAAATAAGCATTTAACCTGTGGCTTGTAACTCAATGTGCATCTTCAAAGTTAAATGTTACGTTTACATGCCTTTTGCATCAAGTATGTTAAATTTTCAAGTAGCAAATACTACACTAAGTAGAAAAAAAATCCCCAAATTGTAGTTATTTTAGGTTCTACTTTAAATATCCCACAGATATGAAAATGCTATTAACATATCTACATACCAAAGCACTATGCAAACACATTCACAGTTCTTCCAGCACTACCACAGGACCAGAGCACTACAGTCACTCATGGCACTCCAAATCTCCAGGACAAAAGTCAGATAAGATATAGCTTGAGTTGCTCACCATCAGTTTCCCTTCATTTAACCAACATTCTCAGGTTCAACAAGGAATGGGGAAAGTTCACTCTGACTTACTGCAAAACTGTCCTGACTCAAACAAGGCCCATCTGAGCTGCTCTCTATATTTTGCTCATGATACCAGGCTCATAACAAAGATCAGCACCTTTTAGAAGCCTTCACAAGAGCCTAAAAGTTAGCATAGGCTGGCTCAATGAACTCCCGCAGAGCTTCACATGTCTCCGCCATGCTTCTTGAGTGCCATGCCTTGCAGGAACATTAATTAGGTGAGTACATGCATGCTATGTGCATATACACAATGAAAAGAGCTTGAAATGCGGAATAGTTTAGACAAAAATACAGAGCTAGCCTAGGGTTGAAAGCAGCACACCAGGCAAGAGAGGGTTGCACACCGTGAAACAGTTCCCTGCAAGTCTCAGGGTGATACCAGACTGTTTCTCAATGTGCTTCGATGTAAACTCAGCCATTATTTGCAACTAAACTCCTGCACAAAGTCATGCCAGTGCTTCTACTTACATGACTCAAAGAATGCCAGTGGTCTCCCCCCAGGTTATAGCAAGCAGGCTAGAAAACTTTTCAGAGAGGTGCTTAACACATTAAGAAAAAAAAATCACCCAAAATGCATTCATTACCTTTGTAGTAGAAATCATAAAACTCATAAGGAAAGGAGATCTGTTGCACGACTTTTACAGTAATAGAATGCATAATCTGTAAGGCGTATGACTGCTGTGAGATGGCAGGAGCTCTGAACTATTGCCACCTCAACAGCTGAAGGTCAGCAGTTCCTTTACACACTACCAGAAAAGCTGATCTTAGAAATCAATCTCGGGTCACAATCCATGAACAGCAAGTTCCTCATGAACCAGTGGAAATGTCTTGTGGTCAAATCAACCAAAAGGCAAATACTACTAGAAATGCTGCAAAACCCTTATCAACTATCAACTGAATTTTACATTGTCTGTTTAAAAGCCTAGTAGAGTTTAAAAGAGGGAAATGGTACATAAGGAGCAGAGACAAAATACACAGGTGACATATTTGCTGTTTGTGCTTTCTAAATGTCAAACTTCTCCCCACACACACACATTCATACAACTAGACAACAGCTAAAAACTGTGCTCTCTTTATATTAAGAACAAAAGTCAAAGGGTTCAATTTCAAAACTGTGAGGAATGAAATTAATGTTCCACAACCCACCTCTGTCTTAGGGAAGTTTATGCATTTTGAACAAAAGCCTCTGAATCATGTAAAATTAAACAACAACAACAAAAAAAAAAAGAGTAAAAATTCCTCTGTCTGCAAACTGGTTTATAGTATAGTATGACACTGAATTTCACCCCTATCCTTTTCTCTTGATTTAGCCTTTCTGTTTGACTGTGCTTACAGGCTTAAGTAACACTTATTCTAATAATCTATGGCAGCAGCAAGGCAAAACACAGCACATAAAAATAAAGGCAACTTCTTTCTTATTTAATGCCTTCAAACACTTGAACTGTAAATGACCAAATTATAGTACAAAACAGAATTGTTTAAAGTGGAAAACTGTATCTTAGTTCATAAAAGTCAATGAGGCTATTTCGCTAGCAAGTCTCTGCTGTTGGGCAGCTATGGAAAAATGTATTTAAGAGCCACCCATTTATTTTGTAGCACTTCATGAAAGCCACTTAGACACAATCAAATGCCTAACAAATAGCCTGTAGCATACAGAAGCAGGTCATTTTTCAGAACTGTGTGTTCTCAGCCATTGTTCTAGATGAGAATAGTATAACCTAGCTAATATTATTGCATGATTTTATTTCACCCTTACTTTGCCTTGTCTCAGCCACCACAGTCTTCAGTTTCCTGACACCAAGATTTATCCTCTACAGACATTTAACAGTTATCTACTCTCCTTATCTATATTCAACATAATCTACACTCAAATATATCAAACACCTTACTCATTTTAATAAACTATTTCAATAAATCTTTGCCTAGTTAATTACATGCAGAGAAGATACATCAATGGTGCCATCTTACATGCAAGAGCAGAATCTGAGTTTTCAAGTCTGTCTGTGTGCTAATATTAACAGTTTGAAGAAAAACACTATTAGACCACAAATCAGGATTCTACAGACACTAACAGGTCTTAACAGCCATGATCAGTCTCACTCATAGCCTCCACAAACAGTCCCTTGCCCATGGTCTTGGAAGTCCACTTAAGCTCAACTCTGAGTCTTCAGCCCTTGCCAGAGGGACATGATTACGTGAACCTGCATCCAGCATTGGTTTGTGTCTCTGAGCATGGATAGATCCCCTCACACAAGCTGCAGTTAGACTGCAGTCCTGTTCAGACCGTTTTGTTCAGACCTAGATGGACTTCAGCCACGCACTGCAGCTTGTCTCCAAACCTGTCTCTGGTTCCTTTTACCACTAGCTGCACTCTCCAGATGAACGCTGGAACTTGCTCATGACTTTGCCACGTACAGGACTGTTAACAGACCTTATTACTAGCATCCAGCATCCTTACGTACAGATGCTATGGGATTGTGCCCTGGTCAGTTAGTACACTGTCCCTGCTGGGATTACTTTCATCTTCTAGCTTCCTTTCAGGAAGAGCCAGGCCTTGCCACTCCCTGACACTTTGCTATATACCAATTTGTATCAAATTCAGTTTCTTCCAGTGTATCCAGTATATCTGCATTTGGTTTTCTTCTTCATTACTTTGCAACCAAAGCACAAGAGGTAATTTTTAGGTAGTCACTGTTTAATGACCACTTTGTAATCTTGCCTCTTTTTGAGAAGATGCTAACCACACAGGTTTCTTGTTGTGGCTACCACTGTGATCAATTAGCTTTACAATACACATCCATCTTTAACTTCAAACAAATGGTTTGCTGCACTACATAACCTATGCAATTTTTAATAAAAATATCACATCAAGCTTTAAGCACTAGTAACAATTACATGTCACTGGTTTAAAAAAAAGCCTTTCATGCTGCAGAGTACTGTTGTCAGCATCTGCAGTCTTAGGATAACCATTCTTCAAACTGATGAAGGATAAATTATCATGTGTTACAAAAGTAACAAAATGAAACCAACAGACTACTTAAATGAAATCTACTTTAAAGAAAGCTTGAGTGTCCTGTTGCACCACGATTATCTTACTTGATTTTCTTTCCATTTATCACTATTTATTAATGTAAATGCAATCATTTTTGCAAAACTCATCTTTGGGAATAAAAATAACATCAGCAGCTATCATATTTGTATATTCTCTTGTACTCTTATACACCGGCCAACCCTTTCCTATTCCACTGCTACTATTTTTTTCTTTTGCTGGTCTATTCATATTTTTACTATCTGAGCAGCTATTAGCTTTCTGAAAGGAGACTGCTAGCTTAGCTACTGCTCACTCTTTTCTAAAGTGGAATAAACCCTAAAGGCAAAACTGTTACTTCAAATGCAAACACTATTCTTGAATTGTAGTTTAGATAACATTCAGAATATTTGTAGGTACAGTCAATACTGACATATGACAAAACATCACTGCTGCAGAATTCCCCTTCGGATAACGGGGAGTGCGCGGAAAAACTCCTTTAATACGCAACAGTAAAGTCAAAGCTCCTGTATGAAGAGCTCTATAGATTTATCTTTTATTCAAAACATTGTGATTCTAATGCAAGTAAGTAAGCAACTTGTTTATTCTTGTGCCTTTAAACTGCCATAATATTAATCTCTGGTTTCATGATTAAAAGATGGGATTTCTCAACAATGCCGACATGCAACAGCCATAAAAATCTTTATTTAAAACTACTCGCATACAGAGAAACTATTAAAAATTAATCAGTTATCCTTTGCAACGAAAGTTTGGTTGTCACAAAATCATGTTACGGAAAAATCATCAATCCCAATCACTACCATAACTATACCAAGACCACTGCTAACCCATGACCCTACGCTCTGTATCTATACAACTTTAAACACATCCAGGGATGGCAATTTAAAAAAAAACTCCCTTGGCAGCCTGTTCCAATGCTTGACCTTTTAATGAAGAAGCTTTTCCTAAGGTCTGAACTAAACTTCCCCTCGTGCAGCTTGAGGCCATTTCTTCTCGTCCTATGACTTTGTGAGAAGGGACCAACATCCGCCTCTCTACAGGTAGTTGTAGACAGCAATGACATCGCCCTTCAGACTCTTTTTCTTCAGACTAGATAGCTTCAACTCCCTGAGCTGCTGCTTACCATACTTGTTCTCCAAACTCTTCACCACCCTTGTTGCTCTTCATTTGATCCACTCCAGCACCATAATGTTCTTGTCGTATTGAGGTGCCCAAAACCTAACATAGGACTCAAGGGAGATGATCACTTCCCTACTTCTGCTGGCTACACTATTTTTGATACAAGCCAAGATGCCTTACACAAATAGAATCACTAACATTTAGAACATTACTTCCTTAGTCTGATAGCAAATTACAACATGGGAAGAACTATTTACATACAGAATACACATTCACAAAAGATAGATCTTCACATATTTTACATAAAATCTGATATTTAAAAAAACCAATACATAGAAACTATTTATGAAATCTTCCATGTTAACACTCAAAGAATAAGCAGCTGCAATAATTGTTTGCCCACACACATTCTGGAGCTGCCTACAGCCTGTGTAATTGAGTCCAAAGTTAATTTACTTCCTCGACGTTAGCCACATGTCAAAGGAAGATTAAGACAGACAGAAATTACTGCAGTTAGAAAGTGGCTTGTTAACAAAATATTAACTAAACATACTGCCAGAAGGGTACAAGTGGGCTTAGTAAACCCAGACAGAAAGATGCCATTAATACCCTAGGAAATATAGATTATAAAGAAGGTTAACTGTTTCACTCACCTCCCACTAGTTTAACAATACATTTCATTAGAAATGACAAAGGATGTGATTTTAAAACAGTTTGGACATACGCTTTGTAAAACAGAATAAAAGTCATATGAAAGAATTTTACAAGCTTATTAAAATCTACCGTATGGTCATGAGAACAAAAATATGCATAGATAAAATGTATAAAACAGTAAGTTCTTTAAGGATTATGAAGAGTTTAAGGCAAAGCAATTACATGAAGAGCTGTCTCTGAATAGCCATGAGCAGGCAGAAAGCTTATGAGCAAGCAATTAGAGACCAAGGGAACCTTGTGATATGCTACAGGTTGCCTGATCAAGGACAGCCTACTGGTGAAGCATTCTCACTCCAGCTACAGGAGCCTTCTTGCTTGCAGGCTTTTATCCTGCTGGAGGATTTTGACCAAACCATTATTTGCTGGAAACAGAGCACAGCCAGACTCCTAGAGCACATCAAGGATAACTTCTTAAGGTAGGCAATAGACAGCCATACTAGAGCGGATGCAATAGTGGACCTGATGATCACCAACACAAGTCAGCTCATCAGGGATGTCGAGACTGGAGGCAGCTTGAGATGCAGTGTTCATACACTGGTGGAGTTCACGGTCCTGAGGGATATGAGTCAGACGAGTATAGTCAGATTCTTGAAATTTAGCAAAGCAAACTTCCAGCTCTTCAAGCAATTACTCAGTGGGACCACTCAGGAAAGAGACCTCAGGACAAAGGAGATAAAGAGAACTGGCATATTTTTGAGGACACTCTACAGAATACAGAGCTCTTGATCTCCAGGTGTAAGAAATGAGGCTAGGAAGTAAAGAGAAGCATTGCTGAATCAAGACTTTCTGGTTAAACTAAAAGGCAAGAAGGAACTGCAAGTCAGTAGAGGCAAGGACAGGTGTTCTGGAAAGAATGTAGGGACACTGTCTAGTTGTGGAGAGTTTGAGTTAAGAAGGCAAAGCCACAGCTGAAGCTGAATTTGGCAAGGGATGTAAAGAATAACAAGAAGGGTTCCTACAGGTACATCAACCAGAAAATTAAGGTGAAAGAAATTGCACTCCCCTCTGATGAGTGTGACTGGCAAGGTGATAACAGAAAAGGAGAAGGCTGTGATACTCAACATTTTTGTCTGTCTTCATCAGCAGTCTATCTTTTCACACCTCTCAAGCTCATGGACCACAAGATCAGGACCAAGGTAGGCAAAGTGCTTCCCACTGTACACAAAGATCAGGTTCACAACCATCTGACTGGGACCCAATGAGATGCATCTCAGAGCCCTGAGGGAACCGGCAATGGTAGTTGTCAAGCCACTCTCCATGATACTTGTAAAGTCCTGGCAGTCAAGTGAACTTGAAGAAGGGAAACACTGAATTGATTTTAAAAGATAGGAAAGAGGATCCTAGAAACTCCTGACCTGTCACCATCAAGTGTGTTTCTGGGAAGATCATGGAACAGATCCTCCTAGAGGCTCTGCTAAGGTGCATGGAGGACAGGGAGATGATTCATGACAGCCAGCATGGCTTCAGCAAAGGCAGGTCTTCCCTGACCAATCTAGTGACCTTATAAGATGGACTCCCTGCATCAGTGGACAAGGGAAGAGTTACACGTTATCTAACTGGACTTCTGCAAAGCCTCTGATACTGTTCCCCACATCAGTCACTCCAGATTAGATTTGATGGGTGGATTGTTTGGTGGATGAGGAATTGGTTGGACGGTTGCATGCAGAAGGTAATGGTCAATGTCTAAATGACCAGATGCAGATATGTGAAAAGTGGTTTCCCTCAGAGGTCCATACTGGGACCAGTGCTGTTTAAAATTTTCATAAATAACATAGTGGGATTAAGTACACCTTCAGCATGCTTGCAGATGGCATTAAGCTCAGTGCTGTCAGAATGACACTCCTCAGGGACATAGTGTCATCCAGCACAGGGACCTGCTCAAGTTAGAGAGGTGGGCCTGTGTGACCCTCATGATGTTCATCAAGAACAACTGTAGGGTCCAACACCTGGGTCAGGACAAGCAAACTTTATTAGCAACTTAGGCTGGGGAATGAAGGGATTGAGTAGACTTGGGAGAACTGGTGAATGAAAAGTGTGACATGAGTCAGCAATGTGTACATGCACTTAAAAAGCCAAGCATATCCTGGACTTCATCGAAAGAACTGTGGCCAAGCTCAAAATCGGTGATTCTGCTCCTCTGCTCTGGGGAGACACCACTTGGAGTACTGTTCAGCTCTGGAGTCCTCAGCACAGGAAAGACACAGAGCTATCGGAGGGAGTCCAGAGAAGAGCCATAAAACAATCAGAGGGATGATATACCTCTCTTCTTCTGGACAGTTCCACCTTTGACCTAAACCAGCACACTCTCCTATGAAGAAAGTCTAAGGCCGCCCTGTGAAGACCTTAATGTGTCCTTTCAGTACTTAGAGGGGGCTTATATGAAATTCTTGGGCAGTCTTTTTAGCAGGGCCTGTTGCAACAGGACAAGGGGTAATGGTTTTAGACTGCCAGAGGGATGACTCAGACTAGATATGAGGAACAAACTTTGTACAATGAGTGTGGTTAAACACTGTAACAGATTGCTGAGGTTGATGGTGGAGGCCTCATGCATGGAAACGCTTATGGCCATGGTTGGACATTGCTCTGAGCAACCTGATCTGGTAAAAGATGCCACTGGTCACTGCAGGGACGCTGGACTAGATGGCCATTAAAGGACCCTGGTAACCAAACTATTCTGTGATCCTATGGTTACACAAATTTACTGAAACTACTGGTAAAATGAAGATTTAAAAAAAAACTGTTTGGGAGTACATTCAAGATTCTCTGCTCTTACAACACGATTTCATCTTTGACAACTGGGCCAGCAGCAGGTAAGTCAACAGTCACCTGGTGGGGCAGAATAGTTATACATTTTCTCAGAATCCTAAAAAGTTAATTTTAGGCCTTACAGTAGCAAAAAAAAGAAATGCAAATCCCACACAAAAGAGCGCACTCATATCTCAGAAATTAACCTGATACTTAACTCTGTTTTCAAGAATTCTTAAAATTCACAACTTCCTTTAGAAATTGACAGAAATGGCCACAAGGTTGGGGATGACAAGAAATTATAAGCGTATCAAGTAGGTGATTTGTCCATTGAATAAGCTGTACAAGAATGTCAGCAAAAGCAACATTCAGAATTGAGAAAGTAGACAGAAGGTAAAAATATCAACCATATTTACTATAATTAGTATTTTCTTCCTCACTATTCATCAACATATACTTAACAAGTAGCTGAGATTTCACCTAGTGCCACACGGAAGACCTATCATACTGGTATAATACACTGAGAGTTATACATTGGTCTAATAATTCCTACAATTTATTTGATTTGTATTTATTTCCTCCCCAAAAAAAAAAGAAGTATCAGACACTGATTTTGCTTGCACCTAGTTCTGAACAAAAGGTCAAAACAGCATGTTATTGAAGAAGATGGAATCAATTACAAGTTACTCTGGCTTTTTAGAACTTCGCTTCTGAATCTCACTGATGTGTTCTGATAGCGTCAATTTTTGAGAAGTAGAGTTCTGAAAAGCATGGTTCCTGTTAGTCAAAAATACAGCCGAGCCCAACTGCCTTCTGGGTTTTTCTAACCATACATAAATATTGCATCACAATGGGATGTATTTTGGAGTAGCAAAATTAATGGAGTCATACTGTTCAAACCTAAACAATAGTAATTCTTGTAGCTCCCAAAGTAATATTTTGTCAGTACAAGTTAAAACTTTCTACACGGTATGTATGACACCACCACCACTAAAGCACTTTCATTAATTTGTTCATATAGATTTGAAATGTTTTCTATTGACAGGTGGCACCTGCACTATGCTTCAGTATGTATCCCTATCACATTTCATAATCTATTAATTTCTTTCTATGTTTGAAAAAAAAAGTTCTAGAAACATAGTTCCCTCAAACATTGAGACACCAAATATTTGTTATTAGGAAAGACCAACATGAAAGCCTTCTCCATAAAAAAAGTTTGCAGTTTTGTTTTGAAAATAAAGTATATGTCATTTTCAAACACAGTATCAAAATCTATCTTAAATTGTTTAGTCCCTGAAGGAAAGTACTATGTCCTTCTGATTAAGGATACTAGTGCAAACAAACTTCACCCATAGCCTCCAAGGCTGGTTCTGAGTTTGTTGGGTTTTTTTTTTAGTGGGGTTTTATTTATATCTCCATTCTTCTCCAAATCTTCAAAGTAAAGAGAAAATTATTAGGTTCGCTGATCCACAGATTTAGAGAGAGAATTACTCTAGCAAATAATAATGTTTTTCTAAAAGATATGCCAAACTTCAGGCAAGTTACCTGCAGTTCTGAGCCCACAATGATTAGCTGCCACAGATCTGGTTAAGCACAGCTTTCATCTGCTCTAGTCCAAAAGCGAGCACATTGCTTATTTACTAGCTACCTTTCAATACAAACATATATTAAACATCTGTGTGCTTGTATCTATTAAAATATCTGATGAAATAGCTGCTATTCCTCCACCTTTGGGTTTTTAATTCAAAAAGTAAAGGAATCAAATGTCATTAAAATAAATTGTTCCACATTACAGGCCCAATAATGAAGAACAATTTAAGAAGCCTCATCAGGAACGTCTTGCTGTACTAACACCTGCTCTTGCTTTTCCATAATTACATCAGAAAAACACTTTGACAGATTCAATTCCAAGAGGGCTATGGCCTTCTGTGTAGTGTCTTTTGCATATCCTGACAACAATTCTATAATCCTCTCAAGAGACCAGATCTTTTTTCCACATATTGTGGACTTCTCTCTTCCATTTGCATTTTTCCATAAGATCCTTGTTCATCCACTCAGGTCTCCTGTATCCTCTATTAGATGTTTTATTCAAAAGAATGCACTTATCTTGAGCTTGAAGGAAAAGGTGCTTAAATATTGACCAGCTGTCTCTTGGGCCTCACCACCTCCTAGAGTCCCAGCCCACAATTCTTCCAAGTAGGTTTTTCAAGCCCTCCTAAAGTCCAAAGTCTAAATCCTTACTGCCTCACTTGTTCCCCTTACAACACTGAACTCTACCATGTCATGGTCATTGCAGACAAGACTATGCACAACCATGTCCCTGACCAAACCTTCTGTTTAATACAAGGTCCAGCAAAACACTCTTTGCTGGTTCTTCCAGTAGCCTCAAAAATATCCATTTCAATTTGAGATACTTTGAGGTAAATTAGTGTGAATCTTGTCCTTAAAACCCGTAATAAAGTCACTGGTTTACTTTGCTAAATCACTTGCTAGTTCTTAAATTTGTTAATCATTAACTGCTACTAAAATTTAACCTATGTGGTCTACCTTATTCTAGCAATACATTTTCAACTGTTGTCAAATCAAACCATTATATTAAAGCTAGAAATGAGATACTTCTATTACGAAGCTCTTGGGCACCTACTTGTCTACTGAAATTTACGATAATGGAGTCATCCACTTTCTGGTAAAATACAATGGATTACATAGTATATAAAGTATCCACAGAAGAAAATAAACTAACCTGCTGGTTTCAAGAAACAATATAATGTACAGTGTAAAGTACAGAAACAAAAGATATACCATGTCCCACCCACCTCTGTGTAGTTTTATTACTTCATTATAAGCTGCAGGATGAATTTAAAACTTAGAGCCTTATATCCATTTCTGTAATTTCATACCCTGATTCTCCCTTTCAAGTAGAGAGCTTTCAGAGGCTACTTAACAATATTTTCCATACAAAACAGTAACTGAGAAGAGGAAAGGTGCAAGTTTCAGCGTACTTCCATCAATAATTAATTACCAAATTCATGCCATGAATGATAGCTTTAACCATTACTTTATACTGCAAAAAGTTATTCTGCAACATCTTTTCCTTATTCCAAGGAGAACTTCATTCTTACTCTTGCAACATGAATGACTGCTTAAATAAGAATGACTCACAGTCCTCTTCCCTGCCTCTTCTTTGCAAGAAACGTGTGGATTTATGATCAAGCCACTCTCATATGGAATGTGAAGCATTCCCCTTCAGGCAAGCATCTTCAACCTCAGTCTTACTGAAAATATTAAGGCACGATAATTCTTCGACTCTCTCTGTGTCAGGGAAGGAACCTAAGGCGTTATTTAAACAAATAAATTTCCTTCAAGAAATGCCTGCTCAAGAGTTCAGATCTCTTACTTCCATGTTGTTCATTCCCACTCCTGCTATTTTCTGCTGTTTGTTCCAGAATAACTCCTTAAAAGATAGCAGGTAAAACTTAAAAAAAAGCCCATAATTATTTTTAACCTGATTCAGTTGACTGATCCAGTTTACCACATACACAGCCAACAGTTGTGTCAACACCATAGAGGACAGTAAATTTGTGCATTATAACAGAGGAATCTCTAAATTTATATTCACAGATTCCAAAGCATTTTCATGAGACTGAGGATTAACCTTCAGGAATATTAAAACAGGCACCATTCTAAGAGGCAGGAAGCAGCAGTAACTGATGGGACAGTTAGAGTACAAAATGTGGAGAAAAAAGGTTGTCCATAATCCTTCCTCACATATGTGCATATAAATAGCTTTCTATGTGTGTTTTGACTAAAACAGCACTGATTTTTAAAAGTTACTGGAAGTATCTTGCATGCATGCTTACACAAAAAGACTTGATTAACAAGGAAAAGGAAAACCTTCAAATTACAGTTAATGGTTTAAAAGGCAAACTTTCAAAAGACTAACTGATGACGTGCACTGAGGTATACAACAGACATTCATCTTCAAGTCCTGTACTGGACTCAGTACAGGCTTCTGTGTTCAAGAAACAAACAGCAAAATTCCAGCAAAAATTACACAAGTATTTCCAGCATTACTTTGATGAATCAGTTAAAAAGCAGCTACACTACCCCCGGAAAAAAAGCCGCACCAGATCTTGGAGAGAAGATCAAGACGAAAAGCTACAGTGTACAGAGCCAGGCGATGGGCTGCATATCTCTGGGAAGACGTTGCTGGCGACGGAAGGTGCCATCGCCTATGCGGCTCACGGCAGCGAAGCAAACGCTGTCGCCACGCCGAGGCTCCTTTGCCCTTTCGATCTGCTTCAGACCTCAGGGCGCCGCAAGGACACGGGGCCGACGGCTACAGAGAAAATGCAACAGGGTCCATGCAGACGGACGCGGACAGTCCCGGTAAGAGGCCTAAAAGGCCTCAGCCCCGCCGCCCCCGCCCTGAACGGCCCCCTGCGCCTGACGCCAAGGCGGCCGGCCGCAACCGCAGGCCCGGGTCACCCTGCTAGGGAGCACGACGGCCCTCTCCGCAGGCCGCGGCAGCGGGTCCCAGGCTGCGACGGTGCCGGCGTGGCGCCCGCGGTGCCCGTTACCTGGCCGGGGACAGGCGGGCCGCCGCGGCCCCACTCCTGACGATAAGGTGCTTTAGCGCCGTTGACATTGAGAGAGCCGCCGCCATGACGGTCACCGCATCCGTTAGGGGACGGCGGCGTCGCAGGGACAAACTTCTTCCAGCAGACAGGAAACGCGAAGGCGGAAGGGGGAGCGGTGGGCGGTGCGGAGGCTGGTGCGGGGTCGCGCGCAGGTTGAGGTGGTGCTGGTTTCATGTTAGAGCCTCTGTTTTGATTTTGAACTAATTCCAGTCTTATTTCCTATATTCAAGGAAGAAAAACCGGTAGAACCTCAGTTCTCTTAGAATCATAACACAGATGTAAAAGGGAAGTGAATTTATGCCCAGGAAGCTTTCTGGTGCCCAGTTCGTGGATGCTGTGACAGGACAAGAGGAAATAGCCTCAAGCGTCCCCAGGGGAAGTTAAGATGAGACATTAGGAGAAAAATTGTTTATTGAAAAGATAATCAGGCCTTGGAACAGACTACCCGGGAAGGGGGTTGATTCACCATCCCTGGGTGTGTTTGAAAGTTGTGTGGATACAGAGCTTAGCGACATGGTTTGGCGGTGGGCTAATGGTTAGTGGTTGGACTCGATCTTAAAGATCGGTTCCAACGTAGGCTTTCTATGATTAAATCAAAAGTCTGAAACGATTGTGTTCTGTGACAAAGCCTCAAATACCATAAGGTTCCCCAAAAGTACAGTCCAGAATATAGTGAAAGACTGAAAAGTTTTTGGTTCTGGAAGGAAAAAGGGCAATATTCCTGACATTATTATAATAATTTCTAGATTAGAAGAACATTTTGGAAGAATGTTCTTAGCTAAAGTTTTAGCTTCAATTTTACTGAAAACCTGGCAAAAAAACCCTAGAAGTTTATTTTTTAAAATAATGGAATTCCTACAGGAGGAGGAAGACAACTTTGCTCACAATTTTGACAGCAGTTCAACAAGGTCAGATACAAAAATTCTGTGCCAGCAAGTAAATTCAGCATTTTCCTGCCCCCAAAAAAATGGAGAACGGGAGTAGTTCTAATGAAAAGTTAAACAAACTTTCAATGAATGTCTACTAAATTATCAAAACAACAGAGCATTAATTTCCTGTGAGAACAAACCAGCAACACCCTTCTATTATATAATCCTAATTAAATGTCAGACTTAGTGCCATTATTTCACAGTTCATAGTTAGGCAAAGGTTACAACATACTTTTGGTTGTAAATCATCCTATTAGAGCTTTCTACTCTCGAATATGTTATTTTCAATGCTTTCTTCACATATTTCTGAATTATTGGGGAAGTGAGTATGTGAGTATGTACAAAGTCAGATGTAGTAAGACAGCAGAAGCTATTTTGTATCAGTGATGAATAGAAATAGATTATAGCCTTTGTTATATGGGGAAGTGATATCCTTTGTGAAATGCAGGGGGAAAATACCCTAAACTTTTGAATTTACAAGTTTTTCTTCACAGATTTTGAAAAAGTTTTTTCGTGCTTTTTTTTTTAACTGTGTCAATTACCACTCAATAATGCATACCTCTCACACAGAACTTTCAGCCACATACAGATAGAAAGAGTAAGATTATATGCATCTTGGGAAATTCATTCATATTTCTCTCCCTATTCCAAAATCTTGTCCCCACCTCCCTGCACCTGTGATGGTAAATTAGAGGAAGTACTTACACCAGCTCAGATATTCTTCAGCTAATCTAAACTGGTCCTTTTTGTGGTACTTCAGCTAGGAGCAATGTTCTATATTCTAGAATCAGAGGAATGTCTTTGCAGTGTTCAAAGGCACCCATGGTTTGGTGAGACCAGTTGCCCTTGAGGGCTCCACAGTAGACTAAGTTGTTTGAGTCTGTCTACTTTGCATCAGTTGGCAGATCATCATAGCTGAGGACCTCTGGGGTAAATTCAGCTTTGTATCTGGTGTCTTCTTTCACTGTCAGAGATGGAGCCAGTGGTTTATTCAGTATGAGAAGGCTTCTTTGCTTCATATATCTGTGTTCTTTGAATTCCTCCTCTCCCTGCTACCTCTTCTTTGTGTGTGGGAAGGACAGAGGTAGCACATAGCCGCTGGAATTTGGAGCTGCTACCTTGTTAACTGAATCTGTTGAAGGAGCTTGCCAAATCCAGGAGGTGTCCTTGGCAGCTGCAGAGACAGGACAGCCTTGTGCTAGATCGCAGTGACTGATGGGCTCAAGCATGTGCGCAAGTGAACATGCTCCTAATTGCTAGCACAGTCCCTGGAACCGTTTTTGCCCTGGCCAATTAGCACCATCCCAAACAATGTCTGAGCGCAGTCTGGGAACTAGCATGGGCCTCGGACTGTTCCTAATAAGCTGCATGGATGAGGCCATTCTGGGTTTTGGATTGTTTTTTTGGAGCAGGGGAAAAGAGGGGAAAGAGTTTAGCTCCATAGATGTGAGCTATGCCGCGTAAGCTGAACTGCATTAGGGGTACAAAAGGGTCCTTGGACTGTTTATTTACTAATATAAATGTAACCATAGCATTTGTTGCAGAATGATTATTGTATGGTAGTGACAAACACTAGAGACTATTTCAATACAAATAACCATAGCTCTGAGACAGCATGTGTGGCAATTCCAAGTGCACAGTTTACCGTGAAATTAATATGCACCAACAGTCCCTTGCAGTCTGGTGCCTGAGAAAGGGGGAGATACAAATTTCTCTGTCTCCCAATGTTTCCCCAGGTTTAGAACTAGACCTGTAAGATACTGTAGGCTTTATCTAGTTTGCTTACATTCGTGTAAATGTATTCACACTTTTATTACAGCACCTTTTTTAATCATTGTGTCTTAGGCCAAATTAATGAATTCATGTGTGTAGCAGTCTTTAAAATGAAGTGCTAAATATTGTGTTCTACATAATAATTAAATGCATTAATTTTTTTAGGTGACTGCAGAAGAATTTTTCTAAGACATACTTTACCGAACACTTCAACTTTTCATTCATAATTCTGGCTGCAAGCTGGTCTTCTGTCACTGATATACTGTGAAACACTGTCCCTCAAGACTGAAGCAGTTTGTGTGCCAGCACTTATTGTGCTGTACAATGTGCTCACAGCTCCTATTGTCTCACTCTATGAGAAAGCTTATTAGCTTAACTGTGCAAAGTCAGAGTCATATTTTCTCTTCATATATGCGAGCTGCACTCATTGTGAGAAATGGAGAAGAAAATTTAACCTTTTTCCTGCGAGACTGAGGTTGCAGATTTACTCCATGCCTAACTAAATCAATCCTGATACTAATGATTTCATAGTCTAGATTGAACCACAGGTAGCAGTGGCAAATGGAATTCTACAGCTGTTAATGTATTGTTGCTTTGAATTGTTTTTTGTTCCTCTGGGTGACAGAGAGGGACTGTGCAGGAAACAATAGCATCATTCTCAAAGATCTCACCAGTCTAATGCATCAAACAACTGGTAGAAAAGGGGTACTACTTACAAATAAATTCAGTTATACTGGGTATAACTGAGTGTATTCCCTTTTCCCTTTCATTTCTTGGTTGTATCCATTTTACATACAGAAACTATGGTTTTAATGTTGGATTACTGTAAGATTCTGAGCCTTCATACATGTAAGCATGACAAAACACACTATGTAAATCACACAGACTGGAGCTTAGTTTTTAAACCACTGATTTTTACATTGAAAATTTTATATTTTTAGGAGCCTACTTTGTAAGGATTGACTCTTTTGGCTTCATTATGTCCAAAATAATTTGTTGATGAAATATCAGGTGCAGTTACAGGGTTCTTTTGGCTGTTTGCAGTGGGACAAAGACATTTTATACAGAACTTTGCAATCTTTACCATGCTTTAGGTGTCAGGATAAATGTAATGGGAGAATGTTTCTCAAATGTCAATTTCTGCATTAAAAGATGAGCTAACATAATAACATGATGGTTTGGATTTTAGTATTTATTTACATTTTCTATATGATAGCCAAGGTTGATAAGGAAGCTAACAATACTCTCAAAGTCTGTTTGATTTCATATGAAATTTAAAGTGCAGTTGTAGCTGCCTGGATTTAATTTTCTCCCTCCCTACCCCCCTGGTATGGGTGAATAAAACATCTCAACTCATACAGGAGAAAAAAATTAAAACCAGGCAAAGACAGCCCCATTGTAAGCTTCACATGCAATCAAATGGCTTCACAGGGAAACTCCCCTTCCTGGCTGCACTGCTGCCACTGGTGAACCACAATTAAAAAAAAAAAAAAAAGGAAAAAAAATTCACTTTTTATACTCCCTGCTTTCAAGCTAGACATTGACATGTGAACCAAAATCTTCTTTTTAACTATTGCCCGGGAGGCCACCAAAGAATCCCGGCTGACCCCCTGCCATTAGAGTGAGTGATGGTCGGCTGCTGGTGTTGCATCTCACTTCCCCCAGGCTGCCACCCTGAGAGATCCCACCATCCACCATCGGTGTGAGTGACATTAGCCCAGTGGGCTTTGAAAACACTTTTCAGGTTGGTCATTGCAGAGAGATAGCTTCCTTCACACACACCACCAGGGTGAGTGACGTCAGGCCACTGGGGTTTAAAATACAGACCCTCAGGCTTACTAAGCTGACACTGCTGAGAGAACTGCTTTTATTGTTTTACATCAGCAGGGACCTCCATGTCTTTTTTTGCATTGTTTACTTAGAAGCCAGCCTCCTCTTTCCCCAAATCCCACCCCAGACAATTATTAACATATGTAGGGACATTTCTACTTTAAAAAATACCCCAAACAACCTGATAGTAAAGCAGATTTTAGTCTTTGAATTTTTATAGCCATCTACTTTCTCATACAGTTTTTGAAAGATCCTGAATGTGCCTGAGCATTTGTTAGTGGGAGTCTTAGAATGGTAAAAGCAAAGCAATTCTTAGATATTCTAGTCCTTTTAACTGTCCAGGTCAAACACTCCTTGATAGCTAATGCAAAAGGTAGTCCTGAGGCTCTTGGAAAATTAAGACTTCAGGAAATGTTTCTGTGCTGTCTTGACAAACTATGACTCTGGCTGGTGCTTGGTCTTCCAGTTCACATTGCAAAAATTAAAATGCATCTCTCTAGCCACCTATAATAGAAATCTATACCTGGTATTTTGCATTGGTTTTGAACCCTAAATTCAGATGGTGAGATTTTAGGAGCTCTGTTAAATAGTACTTGGCATTTGGGTTAAATACCCCTGAACTGCTTAATTTGATCTGAAATTGTCATTGTAGAATATTGATGAAAGCAATAATCATAATATGTAGTGCAGTAGAAGTATTTTCCTGATTAGAAAATGTTTCTTAGTACATTACTGAAAAGTAGTGATTTATGTGTCCTGGATTCTGATGCCTTATGAAAACAACAAACATAGGTAATTTAAAATAAATACATGCATTTGAGAATGTAGGGAAAAAAATTCTGAGAAAGATTACTTGTTTGATTGTTTATTTAAAGGTGTAGTATTTGAACAAATACATTTTTTCTGATTTTTCAACTTTATTTTTGTTTTTTTTGCGCTGTGGAATTTTGAGCTCTTCTCTGCATAAACTTGTCTTGAGTTCTGATTTCACAACAGGCTCTCTACAGCGTACTATTGGTCTTTAAGAGAAATTTTCTTTCATAACTTAAAACCATCTCTCACTTCTTCAGCTTGCCTAGTTTTTTGAATGGCATCAACTACAGATACCAAATGTCACCAATTTGATTAAAAGAAGAGACTTCTTAATAGTTGAGAGATTAGCAGGAAATTATTGAAAATAAGTAATAAAAATGTATTTTGAAGAAGCATCTGGGCTGTCCAATAAAATATGTTTGAAAGTTATTTGCTTTAGCCTTATGGGAACATAAATATAGAAAAGAAATATATTCACAGTGCAATACTAGGTCAAACTGAGGTCCTTTCATGTTATCGTGAAGGTAGCCCCTAATAGTCACCACCACTATAAGAAACTTCTGAGGACTTAGCCGGCAAGGATGACACTGAGTTTTCCATACTGACGTTCTCATCCTAAGTAATATCTGTAAACATTAAGGTTTTTCCTAGTCATAAAAGTTCTTTTAAATATGATGGATTAATGAGCTTGACAATATTACGTGGTAGTAAACACTTGGAGCCAGTAATGTATTGTGTGTAATATTTTATTTCCTTGTCCTATGTTTTGAGTAAGCCCCACCTCACTTTCACATGAACAAGAATTTCGGATCCAGCTGTGTAGTTCCAACCCATATAAATGGAACAAATAATGGGATTCCAGACTTCTGCAGTTCAGAACCACAGATAAGATTGGGAATCTAACTGCTATGCTACAATATTTGCAAGAGCTTTTAAGGAGTGCTTTTACTTTTTCTCCTGTATGCAGCAATCTGTATGTGATTCTGTTTGTTTGACCACAGGGAAGAAAGTGCTACTTCTAACTATCTTTGTGCTGTTTGCAGGTGTTCATGTATTGCCTTGAACATACTGATCTGGAGACTGTCATGCGAGCAGCATATTCCAACTAGCTCCCTTGTCTAGCATGATCTGGGAAAGAGCAATGTATAGAATCATAAAATGGTAGAGTTGAAAGGGACCTTAAAGATCATCTAGTTCCAACCCTCCCTGCACATGCAGGGACACCTTCACTAGATCAGATTACTCAGGGACCCTTCCAACCTGGCCTTGAACCCTTCCAGAGATGGGACAGCCACAAGTTCCTTGGGCAACCCGTTCCAGCATCTCACCGCCATCGCAGAAAAGAATTTTTTCCTAGTTTCCAACCTAAATCTCCCCTCTTCAAGTCTGTAACCTTTTCTCCTTGTCCTCTTGCTATGCACCCATGTAAAAAGCCCTACCCCAGCTTTCTTGTAGCCTCCTTCAGGTATTGGAAAGCTGGAAGAAGGTCATCTGAACAACTTCGTCTTGCTCAGCCTGTCCTCATGGGGGAGGTACTCCAGCTCTCTGATCATCCTAGTTGCTCTTCTCTGGACAAGGTCCAGGAGTTCTATGTCCTTCGTATGTTCAAGACTCCAGAACTATGCAATACTGTATAATCGTAATTGTATTGTTTTGGGATTACCCTGCCATGGAAATTCCCAGGTCTCCATCTAGCCCAAATGCTGACCATAGCATAGTGCATGTGAGAATAGATTGTGTCACAGACCTAAGCAGTGCAAAACCTCACTGTTCAGAAACAAAAAGTTGCCTCAGAATTTCATAAATTTGTTGGGAAAAATATTTATTAAAATATTAAATAATATATTAATATTATTTAATATTTAATATTATTAATATTAAAATATTATTTAAATACTGGGTTGTCTCCAGATATTTGGACGTTTTTGGTTTACTGAATTGCATATTCAGATTATCCTACGGAACCATGAATGTTGTAGTTTGAATTTGGTGGGCCTTGGCCTGAGGGATCGGGAGTTGCTATAGCAAATTGTGATAAACTGTTTAGAGTTTGAAAGACCCCTTTATCCTCAGCCTGGTCAATCACCACCTCTGCGAACAAGTGTTTTTGAAGTGGAAAGGAAAAAGAAAAATTGTTCTACTAGTTTGGAACTTTCTGTTTCTTGTTGGGAGTTACTCTTTGAAGAAGTGCAGGTCACTGGAGCTGGGCATGTCAGCCATCTTGTCCTTTAGAACATGCTGAATGGAGACGGAGTGGGAATTTGGAACCTCAAAGATCAGCAGAGGAAAAGTTTTGCATGCAATCCATTGTTTGACAATATGGAGAGACTCCCCCTGCCTATGGCCCATGGGAATCAGCTCATTGGAAAAGAAGACTGGCTTGGAAGCAAATATTTCTGCAGAAAGGATTGTAGTGCCAGGAAAATAATAGTATGTCTGCAGAGCAGCTGTTGGAATTCTTGAGAATTAATGATTCAGTTTCCATGTAACTAAATTACTAAAATACATACTGGCAGAATATTTTCAAATATAATTCTAAATTTCTAAAAAGAAAAATAAATACTGAGTCATTTATACGAGAGTGTGTTGAAGAATGTGCTCTTTTTATTCAATACACTGGTGAGGGAAGATAATGCCCTCCACTAAATAACTCCTGGTCAGGTTATATGCTGTGGGAATACAGCTTTTTAATATAGATGCTTGGCAATGGTAGCTTTAGCTTGCTCACCACACCTTTCCCCAAATGCACTGTTATTTGTATGAATTAAAGCACCAAATTGCTTTTCACATTGATTTTCTAAATTACTTTCTATAAACTCTTTTTCTACTACTTAAATCACAGTAACAACACGTTATTTTTCTGTTTTCTAAGATGCTATTACATGTTACTGTGTTTTACAACCTTTTCTGTAAATATTTTTTTGCTGTTACCCAATGTAAACCTCGCTGGTGCAATGGTAAGTTGCAGGCCCATTTCAGTATCTGGGAGAAGGTTCTGCCCTATGCCACTAAAAGGCTCAGATTGTTATTATGCTTACCACTGTCAGCCATTCTGCTGCAGGACACTGTCATACTTAGGGAGAAATTAATTGCATCCCACAGGAAAGTGGCAAACCAGAAATTACATTAATTCCCTGTCAAAGGAAAGTGAACTATTATTTTTCATTCATTTAAAGTGAAACAGTTCCTTAAACATGTAATTACAACATAATGGTAATAGAAAAGAGTTCATGAAGTCCTTTTCTTATTTTGGGGTCTCTTTTTTTCCATTTTCTTGACTAAAATTGTTCTTGGTTTGTATCAGATTTAGTTTTCACCAAAGGCAGTTGTATTGCAACACGAGAAACCACAGAAATAAATCTATATTTCATCCGAAACAGAAATTATTAGTCATAAATAGGTCTTTTCCACCCATTTAGTGTTCCTGGTGAGTTTAATTTGAAATAGTAAAGTTATTTATACTTGTGCCTTTTGGCTTGGATATTAACACATCAAGTTTAAATTGAGGAGGCTCTAACAAATCTACGTGTTATGAAAGCAAGGCTCTTTCATACAAATGTCTGTGTAAGCATTACTACTTCTGCTCTTCAATGAAAGAGTTAAGCATTTGCTATATAATTGGCTTGTGAAACTACCTTATCTTGGTCCTTACTAATTTTACCTGTATATTTATCATTCCTATCCTCTCTTCCCACCTTTGTTGTGGCTCTAAGCCTTACATTAGCAATTGTCTGTGAGCCTTTCTTTTAAAAAAATAATTTTTCAGGGATTATATCATTCCATGAAGAAAGCTGAAATAAGTTTAAGTGAGACTTCATCAAAGAGACTTGTAATCCCTGTTGTGTCTGTGTATTCTCCTTGTAAGTTTGTAAAGTATCATAGAAAACCCTTTCTTTAAGGCTACTTTCTTTTCTCAAGTATTTTCCATTTTATACCTTTCAGTGCTGTAGAAAAACAGACAGAAAAGTAGTACTTTTGTTTAAGTTACATATTTCACCCCTACTTCATAAACAAAAGTGCTTCATACTACTGCCATGTGAGACTATGGAGAAACTCTCATTTTCTGTTTTCCACGCAAGAAGTTAAAGGGTGGTAGTATTAAAAGAGGCTAATAAATTCACTGTGTGTGTTTACATGTCAACGAATACAGAAATTGTGACTAAAGGGACAGGTACAATAAATGTTTTTCAGGGTCTTTTGTTAGTTTAGATTTAGGTCATGGTGTATTTCCCAGACTGTCATTCTAAGACAAGCCATTCTGACAAACGTAGCTTTGCCTTTCACAGAGCAGTGGTCTTCTAGCATCACTGAACGAAGGGTTTTCAGAACTTTTGCAGTGTTCATAACAATCCACATTAAACCATGAAGATTAATTTCCAAACAGTACTTTTCTTGCTTATGTCCTCTACCAATGTTTCTATGTGGCATCATTCTAATGTCCCTGCCTCCATACTTCTATTATTGCTTGCCCTCTCTTGCTGGAATTCACTGGTGGCAAGTGCTCTTAGGGTTTTCCTTTTTTCATAGAATCGTAGAATTATAGAATGGCTTAGGATGGGAGAGACCTCAGAGATCATCTAATCCAACCTCCCTGCCATGAGCAGGAATGCTTCTTGACTCAAGAAGCTCAAGGCCTTATCCAATCTGGTCTTGAACACCTCCAGGAAGGAAGCATCCACAGCCTCTCTGGGTAACCTGTTCCAGAGACTAACCACCCTGATACTAATGTTCTAATCTGAGCCGATTCTAATCTAAACCTATTGTCTTTCAGTATAAAGCTGTTTCCCCTTGTCCTATCACTGGACACTCTTGTATAAAGTCCCTCTCCAACCTTCCTGTAATTTCCCTTCAAATATTGGAAGGCCGCTATAAGGTCACCCCAAAGCCTTCTCTTCTCTAGGCTGAACAATCCCAGCCCCCTCAGCCTGTTCTTGTAGCAGAAGTGCTCCAGCCCCTCAGTCATCCTCATGGCCCTCCTCTGGACTTGTTCCAGGTGGTCATTGTCCCTCTTATGGTGGTTGGACTTGATGATCCCAGGGGTCTTTTCCAACCTGAATGAATGATTCTATGACTGAATGCAGTACTCAAGGTGGGGTCTCACAAAAGCAGAGTAGAGGGGAAGAATCACCTCACCTGATCTGCTGGCTAGACTCCTCTTGATGCATCCCAGGATACGGTTAGCCTTCTGGGCTACCTGAGCACACTCTCGGCTCTTGTTGAGCTTTTTGTTGATTAACACCCCAATGTCCTTCTCTTCAGGGCTACTCTCAAGCCACTTTGTACCCAGCCTGCGTTTGTGTCTTGGATTATCCCAACCCAGGTGCAGGATCTTGCACTTTGACTTGCTGAATCTCATGCAGTTTGTGCTGGCCTATTTCTCAAGCCCATCAAGGTCCCTCTGGATGTCATCCCTTCCCTCAAGTGAGTCCACTGCACCACACAGCTTGGTGTTATTGGCAAACTTGATGAGGGTGCACTTGATGCCATTGTCCATGTCACTGCACTGACAAACATGTTAAACAGCACTGGACCCAGAAGAGAACCCTAAGGAACTCCACTTGTCACTGGTTTCACATGGACATCGAGCTGTTGATCGCAACTCTGTAAGAGTGACCTTCTATCCAGTTCCTTACCCACTGAATGGTCCATCCTCCCAGTCCATGTCTTTTCCTTTGAGACATGTATGTTCTGGAAAGAAACCATGAGATGAAATAAAAGAGTGTGTTTATGAACAAAATGGACAGAATGATCAAATTTTTCATTGGAATATTTGCAGTCTAGAGAGGATCGCTTGCATTCTGAATAAGAGCAGAGGCTCTCAGAAAAGTAAAAAATTAATAGTATTTTCTGGAAGCTTAAATTTCATCTACTGCAGCATGTCTAATTCTGGTGAATCTTAGAAATGGTAAAAATTATAGCCAAGTATTTTTTGTTAAGGGGTATAACCACTATAAGTAGGATCTGACAGGCTCACACAAAAAGAGCTGGTTTTGAACTCAGCCTCACATTTAGTATTCAATGTATTGTTATCGTATTATCTGATTAGAAATGCATACTCAGAAAAACCCAACTGCATTTCAAGCACTCTTTAATCTAAAACACTTTACAAAGTGTGCTCAGATATGCCTGATTTTTTACATTCATGTAGACTCCTCCATGCATTCTATGGAGACATTCACAAGTGACTCAACAAAGTAAGACAGTGACTTGATTATAGACTTAAGATTCGAGAATGACAAGTTTCGTGATAACTTAGATTAAAGGAATGTATGTGGAAGCAAAAGCAATATAATACTTGGATCCAGAAACCTTTGAATTCAAAGCAAACTGCAAATTTGCTCTATCAAATGCCTAACGTCTAACAACTATATAAGTAGGGAGAGAAACATAAGAGAGAAAGAGGTCAACCTTTAGTCAAAATTACCCTCATTGAGATTAAATACTTGCTAAGCATTTGCATTATTTCAACAGCTGATGGCTGAGTTTCAAGGAGGTGGTTCTCACCCAGGCCTTCTCTTTCTGGTAAAGGATCCTGAAAGGCATCCCAGCTCAGGACAGATGCTGCGTGCAACCTGTTATGATCCAGGATTGCTCAAAGGGGTCTCATTTTGGACCACTATATATAGGGCCCAAGACAATTTACTTTTTTCAGGTGTTTTTCTATTATGGCATAACTGAAGTGTTGGAAGGTTTTGCCAGTACAGAATTTGGTAGACCTTGAAGTTCTGTACTTTGCATCACAGGTGTACCTGTTTGGCACAAGTGTATTAGGGCATGAGATGATTGATTGATTGATCCAAAAAATAAGGTAGGAGGGAGACCAGGTGCACCGAAGGAGTGCTTCAACACTCTGGTACACTGCAAGAACAATGGTTATTGTTCCCCAAAGAATGGAGGGAGGTAGGAGCCAGCAGTGTGAAGTGGGGGCCTTAATGCTCTAGTACACTGCCTTTTGCAGTCTGCATTTGACTTCTGTCATTTATTGTTGTATGACCCAGAGTGGAGAACTGCACCTGTACTAAGTGGCACATGAGGTGGGAGGTGACTCACAGCATGACAGTAACCACTTGTTAATGTAATCCAGGTCCTTCTGAGTGGTGTTTGTGTCTTCATCTCTACTGACCACACATTCTAACATTTTTTGTCAACACGTGGAGTTCTCTTAAGGTTAACAACAGTATTAAACAACATGTTTATTTAGTACTGTGGTTCAATACTTCATTTCTCAGGACTACTTTTTTATCATCTCCTTTTGCATCTTTTTGGATGGTTTTTTTACCTTCTTTCCATTCATCTTACCATTCTTCCAGTAACAGCTACTTCCCTCTGCCATAAATAAGAGTTTCACAGAATCACAGAATCACAGAACATTAGGGACTGGAAGGGACCTCAAAAGATCATCTAGTCCAACCCCCACTGCCACAGCAGGATCCCCTAGATTCAGTCACACAGAAACATGGCCAGGCAGGTTTTAAACATTTTCAGAGGAGATTCCACAAGCCCTCTTCCAGGGCTCTGGCACCCTCACTGGGAAGAAGTTCCTTCTTAATTAATGGGGAACCTCCTCTGTTCCAGCTCACATCCATTGCCCCTTGTCCTATCATTGAGTGCCCCTGAGCAGAGCCTGGCTCCATCCTCCAGACACCCGCCCTTTCCGTATTGATCAATATTCATGGGGTCACCTCTCAGTCTCTAAGGTAGAGACTCAGATGCCTCAGCCTTTCCTCATTAGGGAGATGCTCCACACCATCATCCTCATGGTTCTGCACTGGACTCTCTCCAGCAACTGAAGAAACATTTATCAAGCTGTGCTCTGTCACTGCTCACATGAATCTCAGATTTCTTCTCCAACTGGACAGTTACTGCCGCAATAGGAATAACCAGATGCCTGTCACTGGCATCAGCTACATCGCGAGTTCCGACTGGCACTCCTGCATGGGCAGGAGGTCCTGGATCTTTATCTTGTAACAAATAAAATTTACATCTAGCATTTTACTCATCTCTTCTTAGCATCCTTTTTTACATTGACTTTGAAATTTATTCTTGCCTACTGCTATGAATTTTCATGCATTCTTAGGGTCATTCTAGCAAACCTGTAGCTACTCGTATCACTTTTCTGGCCTTTCTCAAGAAGAGATGCAAAGCTATGTGTTCTCTGATCAGAGGATATTATTATAGATAATGATCTTACCTATGGAGAAGCCTGATAGAACTTGAAAGTTTTTCAGACAGATCTTTAAGAACAAGGGATTATGAGCTGGAGATATCTCAGAATGTCATTAAAGCTTTGAGATGTCTGCCACTGTAAATACTTCCAGGCAAAAATATGCTCCAAAATCAGACTTCCTAGGGAATGTTTTTATTGGAAATTGAGTCTACTCCAATTTTATTCTGGTTTTTTGTATTACTAATTCCCTTTTTGACAAGTCACCAACTCGTGCTTTTGCCTGGCAAAGGTCATCCTCCTTTTTATAGGAAAAGTAGGTGGAGGGGAGTCAGCAGAAAGAAATCACAAAAGGTCCGTAATATTTCCACATCTTTCTACTGAAATACTTAAGAGCATCCTAGGCACAAAAAATATCCTAATTCAGACACTATCCTAGTTCCTCAAAATAATTTTCCCGAATTACAATATGATTACTGTGAGCCTGCCCAAAGATGACTTGAAGACCTTGTGCAGACTTAATCACTTTGGTTTTCCAGCAGCTAAACCCTTATAGCTTTGCACATTTTGATTGCAAACTACCACTACAAAATAAATACATAAATCACAGAATCATTAGGGATTGAAAGGGTCCTCAAAAGATGATCCAGTCCAATCCCCCTGCTACAGCAGGGTCATCTAGACCAAGTTGCACAGGAACACATCCAGGCAGGTTTACAAGGCACCAGAGCTGCAAACAACTGATGGGATGCACTTGTCCCAGAAGGGGAAAAGGATCCTGGGACAGGAATTGGCAGGGCTCATTAATAGGACTTTAAACTAGATTTGAAGGGGGAAGGGGTTAATAGTCTCCTGCTAGCTGATGACAAACAGTGGGGTAGCTCACAAGAGGCAGAGGGATGGAGAGTCAGTGCGGGCCCTCAACTTGCCCTGTGGCAAGCCAGAGATGATGCACCAGGACAGTCTGAGGATATCAAGGGGAAGTGGCACAAGAGGAGGACAGGGCCAGCCCAGCTGAAGTGCCTCCATGCAAATGCACAGAGCTTGGGCAGCAAACAGGATGAATTAAGGGCCACTGTGCTGCTGGGATGCCATGACATAGTGGCTATTACTGAAACTTGGTGGGATG
>JAOXOE010000874.1:11404461-11421324 GCA_028565055.1 Phoeniculus purpureus | reverse complement strand
AATATGTGAAGGGTGGGTGTCAGGAGGATGGAGCCAGGCTCTTCTCAATGTCATCTAGTGATAGGATGAGGGGTAATAGGTATAAGCTGGAACAGAGGAGGTTCCACAGAAATATGAGAAGGAACTTCTTCACAGTGAGGGTGACAGAGCCCTGGAACAGACCGCCCGGGGGAGTTGTGGAGTCTCTTTCACTGGAGACGTTTAAAACCTGCCTGGATGGGTTCTTGTGTGACTTGGTCTAGGTGGTCCTGCTCTGGCAGGGGGATTGGACTAGATGATCTTTTGAGGTCCTTTCTAATCCCTCATGATTCCGTGATTCTATGAAGCTATGATATTATGGCAATTTGGTAGATTAAATGTCTCATAAAATACTAGTTTGTGTGAGATTCATTGCCAATAACAATGGGGCTTTCCACCTATGTCCTGTGATCTCACCTTACCTTTCATAGCTCCTAACAGCCCTGTATCTGCATGTTAGAGAGATAAACATGCTGCCATCATGCCATCTGTACTCTCATATCAAAGCATTAGTTGCTTACATGAAACTATTTGTCAGCTCCGGGAGAAAAAAAGAGATCAAGCAATCTGTTGCTCAAGCAAAACCAGATCAGCTTTTCTTAACTGTCTATTTTCTGCCTAATTTTCATGTTCATTAGAGCTCACACAATATTGCTTGCATTAGAAGACACATCTTCACCCACAGTTTTGGCCTTTTGTATCCAACTTGCATTCTCTCTGTGGCAGGGTTAAGGTTTATCTCAAATAAATCTGTGTGTTTGCCTCAGCTCTAGCTGGCTTCCAGCACCCGACCCCCACGCTGCAGAAGCTGCACGCTGGATAATTGCTGCTGTTCAGCTATAGCCGTGTGCTCTATGTTTGCAAAGCTAGAATCTGTTTTCCTAGCAAATCAGAACAGGCTTTGATGCCTTAAGTGCTCTAAGCATACCTGGTATTTATGCAAAAGTGTGTGTTCCTGAGAATATTGTGATAGTGAAGACAAGTCTGTTTTTATCCATGTATTTCTTCTTTTAAAAACATAAACTGGTGTATCCTGCTCAGCAGCAAGGTGGGTCTGTCTGTTACACTACTAGGTGAAGCGATACGAAGCCAATCAGGGCTGTAATTATCTCATCTAGCACTGAAATCCCTTTAAGGCAATTAATTTTCAAGGTGTTGGTATGTTACTGTGCAACTTCGTCTAGGTGATTCTGCTCTGGCAGGGGGATTGGACTGGATGAGCTTTTGAGGTCCCTTCCAATCCCTCATGTTCTGTGATTCTGTGATTTAATGTTTAATACACAGTGATTCATACTCTGGAAAGCCAGGGTTTATTCATAGAAAGTTTGTTTGTGGAGTGTCTTTTAAAATGCATCTGATTTTGCCCTGGTGGCCAAAAAGGCCAATGGCATCTTGGGGTGGATTAGAAGAGGGGTGGTTAGCAGATTGAGAAAGGTTCTCCTTCCCCTCTACTCTACCCCGGTGAGACCATCTCTGGAATATTGTGTTCAGCTCTGGGCCCCTCAGTTCAAGAAGGACACAGAACTGCTGGAGAGAGTCCAGTGCAGAGCCACAAAGATGATGGAGGGAGTGGAACCTCCCCATGATGAGGAAAACTGAGGGACTCTTTAGCTTGGAGAAAAGGAGACTGAGGAGTGAGCTCATTAGTGTTTATAACTATGAGAAGAGTGGGTGTCAGGAGGATGGAGTCAATCTGTCCTCAGTGGCATCTAATGATAGGACAAGAGACAATGGGTGTAAGGTGGAACAGAGGCGGTTCCATATCTGTAGGTGAAGGAACTTCTTCATGGAGAGGGTGACAAAGCACTGGAAGGGGTTTCCCAGAGGGGTTGTGGAGTCTCCTTCTCTGGAGATATTTAAAACCCGCCTGGATATGTTCCTGTGCGACTTGGTCTAGGTGACCCTGCTGTGGCAGGGGGATTGGACTAGATGATCTTTTGAGGTCCCTTCTGATCCCTGATGTTCTGTGATTCTGTGAACTTGCCTCAATCCCATGATGACGCCTTAGTGGTAAGATCAACCTCCTGAAAAATGACAATGGTGTGATTTCTTCAGGCCAAGCTGTGCCAGGCTCCAATCACTAGGCTGTAGCTACCAATAGTTATTTTAAAGAAAATGGTGGGTATGTCTTCTCTACATAGTGGCCTAATCTTTCCAAGATACAATACTTGCAATTCTGAATTTAATTCTCAAATCTCTCTTTGTGTACCTGAGACCCTTACATGAATTTGGTAGTAAGGCAGTCAGAAAAAAGACTTAAGTGTCTGAGAAATACAGGCTCTGTTGAAAACTTCATCCCTCAGCAGTGATTAAACTCACCATCCACATAGGGGTCTCACCTAGTAGCACAACATCAGTGCTTCCCAAAGTTTTCGCTTAGCAACCCTACTTCCAGGGTCACAACCCTACTTTCATTTTCACTTCCAGGCTTGCAGGCCCCAAGTGGGGTCATGACCTTAACTTGGAAACTGCTCTACAACACGTTGAAAAAATTAACATACCAGCCAGTAAATACATCAGCAAAATAAACCCATCCAGGCTACTCAAGGATTTGTGCAAACTGCCAACCCTAGAGGCCTTACCTATTAAAGATGGTTTTCTGAAATCATCTTGAAAGCTCACATGCTGCTTTGGATATGTGTTACCATTGTCTTGTAGCCTTCCTTTGTTCTATTTAGCTAAGTTTGGTGTTGACAAATATGTGCTAACACTTCTGAAAATATTGCCATTTTTTTCTTTCTCATTCATATGTTGGAGGTGCTGCTTAGATTTATTATTTTCACATAATACAGTTCACAGTTATTGTGTGACAGAAACAAGATCCGGAGAGTCTGCTGTTCCCACAGCTGGAGCAAAACATACACATCTGCTAAAACTGCAGTGTAAATTGTATTGTCTTTAGCAATTAATCACTTGCATTCTATTCTATCAACTCTCCTCCTCCTTAACTTCTACTGTGCTTTACCCTCTCCTCCCTTCTTCCTCTGCTGTCTTCTCTTCCTCTTTTATTCTGTGTCTGCCGTTTACTTTTTTTAACATTTTCTCTGTAAGTGCCAAGTTTGGGTGTGGAGATGCTGCTGCAAAAGTTCCTACTTCTCTTCAAGAAATTTCTACTTCTAGATTTTGATGAGTTTTGAGCAGGTTGTGAAAGCACATAGGTTATGAAATCTTAGTATCTTTGTTTTACAGTGAGGAGATTATAACATTGTTCTAGAAATATTTGTTACTTTGTTACTCAGTCACCAAAAAAATCAGTGGTGTTAAAAAAGGTGGGTCTTCTGTTTCACGTTCCCTATGGTGGACTCCAAGCAACATGATTAGTTAGAGCAACATATACCAGTAGATGGCACTTGAGCATTCATAGCATTGCGTATGTATCTGATAAAAATGGACTTCTTGAG
Source organism: Phoeniculus purpureus (assembly GCA_028565055.1). Taxonomy (NCBI): domain Eukaryota; kingdom Metazoa; phylum Chordata; class Aves; order Bucerotiformes; family Phoeniculidae; genus Phoeniculus; species Phoeniculus purpureus. The sequence continues at coordinate 11,417,905 of JAOXOE010000874.1, read as the reverse complement.
TGTAGTTCCTCACATATGACTGTTAGTATAATTTTATTTATTGTTGACCTTGTGTTCTTTTCCTGAGGTACTTACTTTGTCTTTCTCTTTATTTCATTTTCTTTGCTGTGACACTTTGCTACTGCTTCTCCATTTCTTCCAGTTTTCTGTATGCTATGTTCAATTTTAAAAAGGAAGAAAAAAAAAAGAAAATATAAAATGGAAATGTCTCAACGACTTTCTTTCTTTTTTAGAAGACAGTTATGCTGGTCCTGGGTGATTCTTTACTGAGGAGAACTGAGGTGGTGGTGAGAGGGAGCAGTAAAATTTACTGTCAAATGTTTTTAAGTTCCTAAACTCGTATCTGAATGTATGGCTCCATAAGTGCAGAGTAGTGATCCACCTATACATGCAGATCACAGTGCCTCACTAAGTATTTTTGCAGTGTATCAGTGAAACACAGCCAAAGACACTGTACAAGACTACACGTTATGCTACCTTTGCTGTTCCTAGGCTGTAATTAAACACTTCAGGTTTTGGCCTTTCTTCCAGATAGGAAATGATGGTTTTGTTCTAGTTCTGCTGCGGGCCCTGTCTGGATTTCACTCTGTGTCACTGCTTGTGGTACTGCGTGCTAGGTTGCTGACAGTGGCAAGTGCTTTTCAATTAAGGCTGAAGTTCCATCAGAGCCCGTAAGTGGAGAATGCCAGGGAGATTAATAAACGAATTGTCACTGCTTCCAAGCATGCTGGGTTGGGAAGTGCAATGCTTGAGTTTACAGGCTGTGTAAACTTGGATCTTGGGGTCTGTATCTCTACAGCCCATAGAGATAGGCTCAGTCCTTTTCTTTTATTTCTTATAAAATGAGTGAAAATTGTTTTTTCTGAAACTAAGTACAAATGTGGAAATACTATTCATATATCTTGTATGCCAAGGCATTTTAGGCTTTCTGCAGTTTTGGTGGAGTCACCATCTGAAACAAGGATTTGAATTGCTTTGGCTAAACCATCTGTATGTGGGAAATGACTATGGGAAACATCCCTGCAGGGCTCTTTTTAGTTGCTCCAGTGGGCATTATCCATTATTTTTCCAAACGTCCTGCCTGAGGCATTTTTTTCTTTCCTTGCTGTCTTGACTAATCTAGCTGGTACTAGTTATTGTCTCTTTGAGAATTATTGTCAGTTCTAATAAATATTGCAAATCTGAACAATACAATAGTTTTAAAATGCCTTTTAACTGCTTCACTCTTTTATCTTATTTACCTTTTTTTGCTAAAAAATACAGAAATTTTTGTGTGCTTGCATTTTCTACACTATTTATTCTACTCAGCATAGGATGAGTGTTCTACTGAATTGATACTCATTTAATAGCAAAAGATTCACTAAAATAAATCAGAAAATATAATTTATGGTAAATTCTAGGATCACTAAGGGTTTGTGAAAGTGAAAGACATATTAAAAAAGAAATATTCTGTATGTCTGCTAACAATTGCATCCAACAGCTTTGGTGACACTGTTGTGTCCTGCATGCTTCTTGAGGGAATGGTTTCATTTTGGCTGGACATAATCTGTTGATTTTGGAGTCTCACAGGCTTAGAGGTTGATGGACATACATCTTCATGGGATCATAGAATAATTCAGATTGGAAGGGATGTGAGAAGGTTGTTGGGTTGTCCTCACAGGGAAAAGTTTTCCCTTATACTGAGTGTGAACTTCTCTTGCTTCAACTTATCTACAATATCTCGCTTTGTCCTGCTACAAAGTGCCTGGCTGTATATACATTATGACCTCCTCATAGGTGGGAAGGGCTGCTCTGAGGTGCCACCTCAGAGCAGTGAAGTGAAGTGTTCATTTCTCCATGCAGAAGCAGCTCTGTCTTTGAACCTCCATTTGCAGGACAAGTGCTCCAGCCCCTGAGTTGGGCTCACTTGTCATCAGTGCCAGCTTTGTCTACATTACCCAAGGACTTGCATAGCTATGTATCTGGTCTATCTGCTTGACTTATCTTGTGACTTCTTCTAGCAATGTTCCTAATTCAGAAATGAAAAGGTAGCACATTTTGGTATCTTTTATGTGTTTCTAATAATGACCATCCACCAACACAATCCTTGTTATTCCAGGTGCCTTTCAAAATATGAAGTGATTGAAACTTTAAATGAAGAGTACATAACATGAAGCTCAGTAGAAGATAAATAGGACCAGTGTTATCTCAATAAGAGCATTCCAAATTGCTAAAGGGTCCCAGGACAGGTATTAAAGCTGTTTTTCTTACATAAAACCATGGTTTGGTACATAAACATGCTACATATCATAAGAATTAATTTTAAAAATATGTACTTGTGCTGCAAATCTCTAACATGTGAAGAAAATGGTTCCAACATTAATTTTAAAATATGTAAAGTCTTTACAACTAGGTGACTAAAATTTGGTTATTGAATTTGAGTGCTGATATTTCATTTTTAGGAGTTCTGGGTATCTGTAGACCTCACTGAACTGTTGGGAGCTTCAAATGCTATTACTGTATGGCACTGGTGGAAATTCAGGGGCCTTTACACATTCAGGTATGCACTGGAACAGCTTGATAAATTCATTGTCATGTAGCATCTGGGAGGTCCAATTAGCTGCTATCTAAGTTCAGAGTTCCTTCCTGGTTTTCCAACGTATTAGTGCTCTTCAACTCCATGATGTAGTCACATAAACCTATTTAAAGGTTGAGAGATCAAAAGAGTGTACCTGTAAATAACAGACAAATGGACCAGACGTGGTTTTAACTCCAAATCAGACTCTGAGCAGAACTTTATAGTTCACACTTTGTCTTCACATTATGTTTCACCACCATGTGATAATTTTCATTGTCCAATGTTTAGAAGTAGTGAATGGATGTGAATTATACAGCTGAATCCACCTGCTAGGATACATTGTGTATCTATGTCTATCAGGAGAATATTATAAAAATTTAAATGGTTAACTTCTGCATACTGTGTTTGACATAGTACCTGCTGCCATAGTGGGTCAGGCAGGCTTTGGAATTACAGAAATATAAAAAAAAAATTTAATTTCTTTTTCTTCAGGAAGCTAGGAATTAAAACCTGATACCTTGTGCACCCCTAGGTGTATTACAAATGGTACACTAGAAAGCATAGAGTCCTAGTTCTTCAAAAGAGTAAGACTGATGTTTCTGTGCTGATGATTCATTGTATGGCAAAGTGTCACTGCCTAGAAAACAGCACCACACTAAAAATAAAAAGAGATAAATGGCAGCTGTTTGAAATTTGCTGAGTGTTCTCGGAATGTAGTTTTACTATAGGTATGTTAGCAGGCAGAAAGCAAGCAAAGAGGTAGAAAGTACAAAAGAGGTCCATGATTCTGCTCATAAATTTGTCTTACAGACACAGCTATCAGGAGTGCCTTTGAGTGTGATTGTGTGATCAGAACTTTGTATACTTGCTTGTAGGTATGGCACAGATAAACACATTTGGGATCCAGGGCTTTAGAGCCAGTAGTCTTACAGTTAAAATGCCTCAAGATGGGCCTCTTAGAAAAAAATGGATTTTACTTAAGTTTCAGATTATGGGTTTCTCTTCTCAAACATACATGTTCCAGTTTGTGTTACTGTGCCTACACTTGTGAATGGAGTTCAAAGGCCTGAGATTCAGTACAAACGTATATTCTGTGGTCAACCAGGAGTAGCAGAAAATGGATTTGGAGCAAAAGAAATAGGTATGTGAGACAATAGAAAATGCTTCAGAAAACACTGATGAGAAAGATATTCTTGAAAAGTTATTTCTTTTCTGGTTTTAAGTGCTTGTACAATATTGTTTCAGAGCTGGAAACTCTTTTTCCTGTACTTAGACACCCAGACACCTCTGTTTCTTGATTTAAACAACAGCTAGGATGGTGTGTACACTAGGAGAAGAAGAAAAACCAAGCCAGAAACATGAACAAAAAGGGTCAAGAGGTAGGAAAAATGGATTCAGCATCTCCCTTAGAAGGGAGTACTTAAAGTCACACTTCTACTTCCCAGGAAGTTACAATCCTAGAATTAAAGCCTCTCCTGCTCTATCTGTGACTCAGTGTAGAAAAAGATGTGGAATTTGTAATCTTGATTTAAGCAGAGAGTTAAGAATGATTTCATAGCTCAAGGATGGAGACACTTACCTACTGGGAGAGGCAACCTGGATTCTGGCCCCTGCTTCAAGCAGTATTTATGTATGTTACTCAATTACAAATGCAAAATGTGTAGGCAACTCCTCAGGCAAGAAAACAGAACTTCCTTTTCCAAAGGAGCACCTATTAGGGTTGCAAATTATCCTCTCTCAATGAATCTTGGTTCCTCTCCAATACAGATCTATGGCTTCAGCAGGCATGATGGACAATTTTTCAGCTTTGAAATGCACCTGAAGTTGGTGGTGGATACAGTCTTGGAAGATGTGGGAAACATCTCCTCAGGAAGAGACTGGCAGTGAACCTGCACCTCCCAGCTTATGAACAAGTGCCTTATCTACAAGTGTGATAGGATGTAAAACGTTGACAGTCATGCTGCTTTTACTGCTGCACTTGTTTCTGGGAGAGTTTCTGGAACTGTTGTTCTCCATTATAAGGCTGGGAAGTTTAGGCCAGACATTAGGAAAAAACCCCTCATTGACAGTATCATCAAGGAAGAGGCTGCCCCAGGGAAGTTGTTGAATCATCATCCATAGTCACGTTTAAATGTTGTGTAGATCTGAAGCTTAGGGTTATGGGTAAGTGGTGGGCTTGACAGAGTTCGGTTAATGGTTGGAGCCTTGCACTTCTTCTCGAACTGAAACAATTCCATGTTTCTGTGATTCAGTTTTAGGCATGCTTAGAAGATGCTGACCTCATAAAGTGTCTCAGAAGACGCCTCACCTGTATATCATAAGCAGACCCCAGTACAATGTAGTTTTCAGGATTTTCAGCAGAATAGAAGTAGCAGTAGGAAATACTGTAGAGGAACTTTTAAATAATTTTATGAACAAAAACCTGATATAGGTGTTTGTGGCCATTCTGCATACATGTACATGCATAAATACAACTTCCTGGAATTTTGGTGCATTCCTGACTTTGGCTGTCTGTGATTTTCTCAAATTTGTTATGTGAACCAAGAGCAGGACATAAAATTAGAACCTAGAAATCCTGCTCTGCTACAGTTTCTCTATAAGGCATGTAAATATATTTACAATTAAAAACAGTCTTTTAGTGTTGTTGTTTCATTGAAAATGAAGTAGCTGGCATCTCTCTTAATTTGAGAAATGGCTATTTTGCTCTTCATATCTATTAAACACTTTATCTCCTTGTCATTGTTACGCATTTAATAGTTCCTTGAGAAATTTTTTTCAGTATATTCTTCTTTTGTCCTTCTCTTTCTGCTCTCTTTCATTCTTGTTTTCGTTCCCCCAGGAGACCAAAATCCCTCTCCCTTTGCTACACTCATCATGTACTTCCTTACAAATAGGCTACTTGTCTAAATGAAACAACAGGAGGATGAAGGGCAAATTTTTTTTGCTATTATTTTGAATAAGTTAATGCAACAACACACTTGTAGCCTTTACATATGGATTATTCAAGGCAAACATATGAATCTATGAATAACAAATTAGTTTACAGTAAAAAATATACAGAAGGTTACAGCAGGAACAGCCTTCAAATACTAATTTACACAAAATTAGTAATTTCTACTCTCAGGTTTCAGTTCAGAAAAATGCTTAAAGCACCACTGAGTAAGGTGCTTTTTAGTAAAATTTTGTAAATTTTGGTAAGTGGGGCAATATCTAGAAGAACAGCATGACCCAGGTAGCATAAACAAGGATTTTGGTCCCTGCTGGGCTTACAGCTGTTACCTTTCCTGTGTTCACTCTATTAGAATCTACTCTTAAGAACATGTTGGGTCTGAATGTTCATTCACCAAGAAACCCCTAGATTAACCTTCTTCCTGAAGGAAAATAATTTCCAGTTGATAATGTGTTCTTTGATAGTTTTTTTGTGATTTGTTTTAGGTCTTGTGTGCTAATTATTACACATCTTGAATTGATCAAATGGGCCGTGTTTTGATTTGCTGTTTGGCATCTAAAATGACCAACTGCAAACAAAGCAACATGGATGTAAAGCTTAGCAAAAATTTGAATGTATATTAAAAGCCTACAAGAAGTATGAAAGTTAAAGATATATAAGACATTTGAGAGTTTTTGATTAGAGGATGGAGAGCAAATTAAAACGCGGAGTCTCCTCTTCTTCATCACTGTGCTTGGATTTAAAACTAGTTAATACCAATGAAATGGAGACATAATTGCTGTCCCATAAAATGATTTATTGAATCAATGTTAGCTGAAAGTTTTGGTCTTAGACTGGTATGTTTTGCTGCTATACCACCCACAAGCCTCCTTACCCACTAGTATGTCTTCTCTGCATCAGAGGGCCAGAACATTTTAGAACCAAAAGATGAAGGAAAATTCTCTAGGGAAAATTCCATTTTTTATTTTTTCACTCATCATTTATTTACAAATACACATTATACTTTTATATACATTGCACATTTACATGGTAGAAAAGTACAAAACTATATATTTAAATGAATTTATATTTAACTCGCCATGTTTGAAAATATAAAATTGCATCAGAAAAAAAGTATTATGAAAAGCAACAAACTTGAACTGATAAAGCTCTGATATAACTTTTAATGACACATTAATCTGTGAAAGAAAACTTCGAATACGGTAGTACAAGACCATCATAAAGCAAACACCTAGTAAAACACTTATACATGTTACAAAAAAACAGCAAAAAATGCTAAATCATCCCCAATCAGTAAAAATAAAATAAAAACCTTTTTTCTTATTACAGTTAGCCCTGTAGCTGTTAACAACCTTCATTATCCGATTTCTTTGGATCCAGAGTTCATATAGTACAGTATATATGCTCAGCACACTGAGATAACTTCAGTACATGATGTAAAGCAGAAGTTTCATTAAAGATCGCCTCACCGTACCCTGGAAGCATACTTAAGTCAACTACAACACCTTTTGGTCAGTCAGGATTCCTTGTAAACAAAAACCCGAGGGATCTTTTATGTTCAGAACCGGCAAGAAGAAAAACCAATAAATAAACATAACAGAAACTGACATGCAAGTTTGTTAAAGTGGAAAAAAGTTAACATCAGTGAAACAAAGAGATGACATCATGTGGGTAAGTTCTAAGGAATGGATTTTCATAGTTCACAAGAAAAAAGAAAAGCTTTACTTTACAAGCAAGAGACCTCACAATAAATAACACTGCTCTTCCCGTAACGAATAAATTTCTTCGAAAAACAAGGTGTACAGTCAACCAGACATTTTATGTATAAATTATAAAACATGACACAGTATAAATAAATGTCTACCAGACTCAACTATATGTATAGTTTTTTTTCTCCCCAAAATAAATAAGCATACACTTATTTACAGTATGGACATAGACTGCATGCCCAATGGCTGTTCCAATAGTGATGGAGGTTTTACCACTCTAGAATGGAAGATATAGGAAAGCTGTAGTCCTGGTCTTCATCTTCCTCTTCATCCTCTGGATCTTCATTAATGGCTAGATGGGGGAATACAGGGGAGCTGTTGTTTAAATAAGGACAACAACAGCGCAGAAGCAGCTCAGTGCATGTTTTCAAAGCCCTCTGAACAGCCATAATACAGCGTTGCATTTTATGCGACTTGTAGTGAGATGCTCTTTGGCATCTGCTGTTATGCAATACGGATTTTATACATAATCTATGAAGTCATAACTGTAGAAAGTTCTGAAGAATCAATGGCTCAGGTTTTATTGGCAGATTCCTGAAATCAAATAAAAAGCGCTCTTGTGTTCTAGGTTTAACTGCTTTATGTCCTTCATTCAGAGTTAGTAGAGGCAGCTGTGCTAAACCAGATGCCCATGTGCTACTATTACGTTTGTTCTTTTGGACCGAGTGAAAAGTTTATCCAGGTGTTAATAAAGCCATCAGTGAAGCACGTGAGAGCAGACAAAGTTCGAAAGGATTGCTAAAATTTTATTCCTAGGCAACGCCTTTCTGTCACAATGACTTGCCCTCAGAATATCCCCAAAACTCCAACTTGAAGAAGGCCAACCGGTTGTTGGGAGATCTATTGCGTTTTATCAGTAACCAAAGTGTGTGTTTGATAGATACATACTTATATGGTACCTGTACTGTATCTCAAATTTAGAGATCAAAAGTTTCGTATGTTTGAAGGTGTAAGTCTTCATTACCTAGAGATTGCCTTCAGAAGCTTTAAGTGTCTGCAGAGTTAAAAATCTCACTTACAGTTGCAAGATCCGGAGTGCTTTACTTCTAGAAGCACACCCATGGAGCAGGCTGCCTCTTTCATGGCACACTCACTTGGGTAAGTTGTGTTATCGCTGGCACAGACTGCCTCATCTGACTTGCTTTCAGGGCATAGCTCATTGCAGAGAGCACATCGACCTCTGCCAACCTTAAAATCCCACAAGCATTTCTTCCCAGCACTGCACTGAATGTCTTCACAGGATTTGGCTTCTAAAAATACACACAGGATATTAGAAGTGAGTGAAAAGACAAATAAAAAAGAAAGCAATAAACAAACAACCCCAAACCCCCTTTCCCTTGTGAATTGTGAGTAGATAAAGCTCAGATGAAGTAGATGTAGTAGATGTGATGGTACTTTCTGATTTTGTTCAAGAAAGTATTCTCTTGGTCACCATTGTCTATATGTAAGAAAGACAACTGTGCCAGCAGAGCTTGATCCTAGGAATATAGAATTGCATTTGTCTGTTGAAACATGACTTTCCTGCTCTATTGGATGTCCCCAAATTAGCTGTAAGTGAAGAATTTGCCAATGCATTCAGCATTTCTAAATTGATTAGTTTTAAAGTAGCCCACACAGACTAGTTTTCCACAGGATTGGAACAGGAATTCAGCTCAACCTATGCTGAGCAAAAGCAGCCAGATTCTCGCCCAAATTCCCCCAAGCAGTTTTGTGGAGCACCCTGAAGGCACTTCCTCATAACAAGCTTCGCTATAGTCCTTTCTGGAAATCACAATACAAAATGTCAGGATTTGCAGAAATTACTTTCCTATCTTCACCCACCAACTGTCTCCAAACTCTGTAGTACTTCTAAAGAGGAAAAAGTGATCAGATGTTTCCAATTAAGTTAATGCAAGCATTGCCAAGACCACTTGAAGACAATTGTTTCCAGGAATCTACATCCACTGAGTATCAAGACCTTGTTACACCATAAACATGTCATCGTGTATTTAATGTCCAGTACTTGCCCCTTGAATAGTAATGTCAACACCCACAGCGATAGCAAGAGAAGCAGGATCAGGTCCTCTACTCTCTCATCCCTTTTGCAATCTTTTCTGGGGCAAAGCTTATCCTGACTCTCCTTTTCCTTAAGGGAAGCACTAAACCAGGCTGCTGGAAGTCTCTTGTCTTCCCAGCACTAACTATATCCAATTGCGCAGAGTATACTCTGCAACAGCTAAGCGAGGAAGCTCCCCCACCCTTACCCTCCACCCAAGATACCTACTGATGCATTTTCCTTCATAGGCTAATCCAATGGATCTGCCCAGTAGGCAGGTAGCTTTCCTCAGGTGGCAGGCACTGGCGTAAGTTATGCCGTCATTCCCGCAGAGATACTGTTCAGGAGAGGTAGGCTCTGGGCAAATTCGATTACATGTCACACAGTAGGCATTATTAGTTTGGTCAACCACACATGTGGAGCTGCCTGGACATAATACATCCCTACAGGTTTCTGAAATAAAGATGGAAACACACAGTGATTAATCGAAGATCCCAGAGACCCTACAAGGAGTGAATGGGTGACACAATGACACAAATTACCAGATACAAGCTTTCAGTATCTCTCCTCATTTAAGAGCTGCTGGAAGAAACATCTCCATCTCAAAGGAGCTAGTGGGACACAAGTGCTGCTAGGCTGTGGGAAACTCTCAGTACAACTACATCCATGTCTTTTGAGTGTGATTTAGTTACTGTCTCCAAGCATTTGGAACATGGCTCTTGTACCTGTAGGGAAGTACATCCAACAGCTCCTCCTCCCTGCACTCATACACACACCCTTTGGCATTTGAGGGAGATCAGATTAGATTTGCAAACCTACTTTTGCATTTGCCCTGATACTGGACTTCAAGTTCGGGCTGTTCTTTACATCTGGCTTTGAGAAGGGCACACTCGTTCCTGTAGGTTTTCCCATCTAAGCCACACACAGGGCCTTTCCAAGTGATATTAGAGCAATCTGGAGCACAAACACACCGAGGTTTGTTCTTCTTGTTCATTTTACATTTCTTCCCAGGTCCACAGTCCACATTTTCGCATGTTTCTGGTGGAAGAAAGAAGCACTACTTTAGTACCGAGTATGCATAGCAGATTTGGTGTCAAAACTGCTTAAAGAAAAAAAGATACAGTGACTCCAGAATACAAAGGACATCTTTCCTCATCATACCGTTACAGAAAACATTACTTGAGGGAAATCAGCTCCACCAGTGAGGGCGGTGGGCAGAATTGCCTCGCCTGCACAACGTACAGGGCAGCCAAGCGTTAATGGGAGTCTTCTCACTGATTCCGGGACGCGTACGAGAAGCCCCTCAGAGCCCCACCAAATAAAGAAGCAGGACAACTGTGCTATCTCGGCTCCAGTTCCTTCCCCGCTCCTCTTCCCCCAGCCCAGTCCCTGCCTAAGTGGCTCATCAGCGAGAAGCAGCTCTCCAGCACCCCCCTCACCTTTGCACGGGATGCAGTTTGGGGCTCCCCCATTAAAAATCATCCACTTAAAAAGCGTGTTGTCGTTGACGTCCTCTTCCGTCCACGAAGTGGTGAGGCGGCCGGTCTTGCAGCACTCCTCCTTGCTGAGGTCGGTTTTGTAGAGGACCTGGCAGCGGCCGTTCCGCGCCTGCCGGAGCCAGCAGTTCCCAGCTGCGGGGCAGGCGGAGGAGGGGGGGGAAATGGGGGTAGAGACCCAGCAGTCAGTGGCAGTCACCAGTGACCCAGACACAACACGTGCGCCTTAGAGTGACTTTTACTAGACTGTTTACTTTTATTTGTCCCGTTTCATAACCCGCAGCTACTCTGGCCCATTTGGGAAAGCAGTTAAAAACAAAAAGAGAAAAAAAGAAAAGAATAAAACCAGAAACACCCCCAAACAAGCCCGAACAAAAAACCAAACTAAACCCAAACCAAAATCCAAACCACGAAAGAACAAACCGGAAAAAAAACACCCCAAAGCAACCCACTCCCCCCCCCCAAATAAAAAAAACCCAAACCAACCCAGAGAGAAAAGACCCGATCAAAACAGGACGAAGCAGTTTTCGGAGGTATTTATTCCATATGTAGAGCAGAAGGAGCACGGCCGGCACGTGACAGAAGCTTTAAAAGGATGTGCATTTAAAAGGGAATAAAAAGAAAATCGCGCTTGCGAATTCCTTCCTCCTCCCCTTGCCCTCCCCTCCTCACCGCGGCTGCACAGCAGCATTGTTTTAGTGCCGCACAGAGTTTCAGTCCCAGCCCATTTTGCAATCTGCACGAATTGGGAACATTTGCTGTTAGCGAAGTCTTTCGAAATCTCCACATTTTGCTGCTTCTGTTAACAAATGTCTTCCCTTCACTAAAGTTAAGTTAGCAGAGCTCCAAAAAAAAGTGAGAAAAGACCGCAAAATGCAAGGGCACAAGGAGTAGGAGGTTCCTACAGAGTTTTGAAAATCAATTAATCTTGAAAAGTTTTAGGTGCCACCGCTCCTGAAAGCATTTCAGCGGAAAGTACACTGTCTTAAAACTGGATAGAGAGGGATGAGCTGGGTTTTGGGATTTTTGTTTTGTGGGGGTTTTTTGGGGTGGGTTTTTTTTCCCCCTCCACTAGTTTCCCTGTTATTTGTGGAATCAAGCCAAGAACATTAGTCCAAGCAACTCCCACTTTTTTAAATGGAGAATTTTGGTTGGGATGTCTCTAGTGAATAACCAATGTGACTTCTCCAGCAACTCAATACCAATTGATTCTGGTGCTAACCCAGCCAGGGCTAGATCCTGCCTCCTTACTCCGATGGGAATGTACCGCAGCTAGGGTTCAGGATCGGCCAGCCGAGATGTCGGTGAGCGCGAGGCAAGACGCTACTACCGCTACCACCCCCCTCGCCCCGGCTTCACCGCTAAAAATCACTGAACAGACAACGCCCTTTAAAAAAAAAAAGTTTTTCGTCCTACAGTTTCCTACATTAGATTAACTTATGCTCCAGCTCGGTAGAGGGGTAGTAAAGGGGAAAAAAAGGAAAAAAAATATAAAACAAGCAATGGTAAGGCATCCAGGTTGTGGTTGGAATACGATCAAGAGAAGAGGAAAAAAAGCACACAAACTAAAAATCAATATTCCCTTGTGTCGAAAGAGGGCTCTTAAGAGTTGTCAATATCAGGTTCGGGTTTGTTTTGTTCGCATAAAAAAACTCCAACAAACCCAAACCAAGTAAAATTATTTAAGCATAGTCTTCAGTGCATAACAATTCACAACAGTAATACGTATTCCCCCCCAAGAAACCCCAACAAACAAACAAATAAACAACGCCCACCCCCCCCGAAAAACCAAAAGGAGGGGGAAATGCCATTATTAAAGCAATGTCCTGAAAATGACTTGTTACTGATTTCTAAAATTGTCAGCTGTAACTGTGGGGCTCCCGAGACAAAAATCTGAGCTATACTACCACGAAACTTTGAGCACTCATTCGGGAACCAAGACTGGGAAAGTTCCCTCGGGATGCTGGTTTTCGTTCATGATGCATAACAACAACAAATACTAAGAAATATCCTCATCTGTCCTCCTTGCCTATGCAGGGTAGTGAGAAGATCTGGTCAAAAAGGCATTTAAATGACACCTGTACACCTTCGTAGAAATCAATCCTATGCCCACAGGATTAACTTCTGTCTTGTTGGACCTTGGAGAGAGGCTTTTAAAATCGCAAGCAAACTGTCCCCAAAAGACAGAAAACAATAGTAATAATAAAGAAACATATCTGTGAATAAACAGTCTGGTCTTACCTTGTACGGTGTGATCTTCCATGAAGTGGCACAGGAACATCAGGAGTAAGAGCATGCCCGGGTGACTTCTCTGATTTAACATCCTCCGCAGAGCAATGAGTGAGCGAGACACAGAGACGGCGTGAGGGGGAGTAGGGAGAGAGGGAGCGAGCACTAGCCAGCCTGCTTATGATCGCTCTATTGAATGAACGTCAGGCTCTGAATGCAGTCTCTCTTTAAATCTATACGGGGGTCCTAGCTGTCTGCGGTGGGCGGTCTCCTAATGTGTGTGTGTCTGCTCGGGGGTGGGGAGATTTAAAAAGTTCACTGTGAATCAGGTGACATTTCCCACCTTCTGGAAACCCTCGCCAATGATCTGCTCTAGGTGCGCGCACCCCCGGGCGCGTACCCGCGCAG
>JAOXOE010000874.1:11367491-11381323 GCA_028565055.1 Phoeniculus purpureus | reverse complement strand
GATCATCCAGTTCCAACCCCCCCACCATGGGCAGGGACACCCCACCCTAGACCAGGCTTGCCAGAGCCCCATCCAGCTTGGCCTTAAACACTTCCAGGGATGGGGCCCCAACCACCTCCCTGGGCAACTGAGTATGTCATGCATGAGAATAACCTTACAGCCATTACATTAATTAATTGTCTTCCTCTGATAAGTTTTGTTGCACAAGACTGTGTTCAGTTGCACTTACCTGAACGCTGAAGACATCATGAACACAGTTCTCCTCATGACGTACCACAAGTTCCCTCTGCAAGTACCTTTCGTTATTTTCTTTGAACAATCCTCTAGAAGTCACTCTAGAGGACTGAAGATCTGCATCCAAGGTTGCATTATACTTTATGTCTGCAAGAATAATAACACTACATGTTTTGCTGATTATGACTGCCCATGATCTCATTACTATGCTCTGTATTAGAGTGACCAAACTTTCCAAACTACACAAAATATCGTATTTTTTAATAGCTTGCTCAACACAGAGCGGTCTCAAAACTAAAAAAAAAAAAAACCCTCTCTTATGCTTTCCAAAGCAGTTAAACAGGTTGAAATCCTGATGTAAGTTCTCATCCACAGAGAGCACATTAAATAGCAATCAATTCAGTCTCCACTGCAGATGTCTGAGCCTGCAGCTCAGGCAAGAAGCCAGTCAGCAGGGCCAGGATTACACTAGATACAGGGGCCTTGCAACAATATCCCTGAACTCTGAGGAGACTCTAATGAATCTGTATCTTCTCTTCAATCATGTAATAATTTCTGCCTTCTCTTTATGTTATGACTAATATGCTGCGGAAGTTCATCATTATTTTATATCTCACAATCACAAGTTCCTGAAGGCACTATTCATAGCACTGAAGCAGTCCAATTAGTTTTATTCAAGACATTTAACTAAATATCTTTATGAGTGCTTGTCCTCTGAAAAGAAGAGCTTCTCCCCACTGACATCTGCACTGAGCTGTGAAGCTTTTAATAATTTGGTTTTTTCCTGAAAATAGAAGCGTAGGTTTCAGCAGGATGAAAAAAACCCCTCAGTTTCTCATTAATGACAGTCTCTGTGGTCTGTTGAATACCAAGGATGCAGCTCTCCTTTATACTGTTAATTCCTTCATTTACAAAGATTATGGAGCCAGTGATGAAAGTAGCTTTAAAAACACTTTCTCAAGGACTTAAGTTTTATACTGATATTTCCCTTCTTGACATTCAATCTAATATACCATTAGAATTTTCCCTACAGGTTTAAATAATGGACTTTTGAGGAAATTCACGTAAGACAAGTCATTGAAATACTCTTACCTACTTGATTATTTTTTTTAGTAGGTCTAAATGCAGCCTGAAAACATATTTTGACAGTTATTTCTGTGTTCTTGTTCAGCAGACTGATTTTATCAGGCTTAAATGAGGCAGTTATAGACACATTTGCAATGCTTTGTGACCTGAAAAATATTTTCAAAAGGTTACATTAGATTTTCAATAGCACTGGATGATGTCTCTTACTGTAAGCAAATGTAGCATTGAACCTTTGGTTCCAAATGTAAAGATTTTTTAATAGCATTGGTAATTTTATTCTTTGCATGTAAGTGAATTTGTTGATAGAGCAGCTTTCAGTAACGGTAATAAATATTCTACTGTGTCAAATTAATGGATAATCAATGTCTTTATCCTAGTATTCTAGCTTTTCTCCCTTAAGATAACAGAGAACAAAGACTTGGTCTTGTTTTCCCAAGAACAAACCTTTTGCTCCTGTAGGGAAATTACTGAGCTACTCTGGCAAGGTGAAGGAGGCTAATTCTTAATTACTAATCTTACTTTTTCCGAAAAACAACATTCATGTAATTAATCAAGACTCTGAAGAACAGTTTCAAAGGAACCCTGCATGTAAAAACATACTCTAATCAAAAGTCGTTAATCAGCTCAAATGCCAGAGTGAAAAAATAATTTGCATCTTCATTAATTAAATCTAAATAAATGCTGGTACTCCAAGGAACATAATTTTTTAAAACAAAATTCCTGCCAGCACCAGTTGAACCTCCAGTTCTATTGTGGGTTAAAGGTCCAAACTGGCCATTCATTTTTAATAATCTTGTTTCATTATGAAATAAGTAGCAATTGAATTATGTTTTTCTTCTTACAATGGAAAGCCTCAGGCGAGAAGACAGGCAACAGATAGGAAAGCAAACTGCATTTTAATTTAGCTCCTCAAGCAAGCAGTGAAAAATACAGTACTTAGGGAGGCGGAAGACTTGGGTTCTGTGAAGCCTTTCTTCTTTATTTTGTAAAAGTACTCAGATTACTCTGGCAAAACTCACACACAAGAAATCTGGGTTTCTGGACAGAACTCACTGCCAGCTCTCACTCACTGCTCTCTGTCCTTACTTGCAAGACAGCCCTCTCCCCATTATCACCCCTCCAGGCAGGAAAGGTCACACAGGTATTGTGGGAAGTGGTTTCATGCATCTCAGGCTCAGACACCAAAATTATACTGCAGCTACTGAAGTACAACTTGCTGTTACAAATAATTTCAGTAAAGCCCCATTCTCTGCTACAGCCCCTTCTCTCTGGCCTATACATCTGCATAGTAGCAGCAGGCATGGGTGTCGCCTGGCTCTCCCCATGTCTGCCCAGGTCCCTCCTGGCAGTCCCTGTCACCCAGCTTCCCCCAACATGTTCTGGCTTTGTGCCCTCTTGGCTTTCAATGGTTTGATGCTACTTGCTTAAAAGAGGTTTAGTCTAAAGCTGGTTTTCACCTAGCTATGATGAGGCAGTGTGTTAGCTTTGAACATAAAGAATGAAAGAGCTTTCCGGTTTGTTTTGCTTTTTAATTAACTAGATGCTAAACTTGCAACTAAATCATTAAGGACTTCTTACTAAAAGAGTTTACCAACCATAGAAGAACCACATTTCCATCAGCACCAACTGATATGTCAGTAATGTCATCGTCATCTAAGTCTCTATGGCCATCTACTGATCTTCCAAAGAATTGGAGCCGTTGTCCAAAAGCAGAATCCGATCCTAATATTTTCTGGGAAAGAGAGCTTGATTACTGGGTTTGCTACAAGCCTGCTTAAGTCTGTAGATAGCAGCCTAAGCAACAGATTTTTACTGATGCTCCCTGTGTACTCATTGCATTGTTTAAACAAAATGCTTTAGTGGGTGTTTTCTCAGATGCTTTCAATCACTTCTTCCTCCCTGGTTGGAGAAGAAAATGGACTAGGTTTTTCTGTCAAGAGTAAGTCAACTGACTGCTGTATGACAGCTTGTACTTACTGGGAACTTCTTCCATCTCACATTCAGCAAATCAAAGAATTGGAAGCTTAACAGGACTTCTTAAGAAACTACTTCCTGTAACCAGAAAGTCTGCATGGAAAGTGACATTAAAATTACCATTATATTAGTATGTAAGTTATGCAAAGACGCTTGAATCCTTTTCCTTTCATACAACATGTTTAAAATTTAGAAAGAGATGGGATTTATCTAATCTTGATTGCTACACGTCAGTAGTGGATGTCAAAAAAAACATATACATTGTTTTTTAGAAATGGATCTAGAACATCTATTTCACTGTAGTGTATACCTGTGGCAAAACATAATGGAATCTCAATTAAACCAAGTGATGGAATGAGTTGCAGTACTGCTGCTGGGAAAGGTTTACTTGAGGGAGAAAAGGCTTCATTACGTGTAAAAGCATTCTCTTGGCCTCCTTGTTATTGCAGGTTAGCTCTTGGTTTGCAGATCAAAATATCATGTAATAAATAAGCATGTATAGATCCTTTTGCTGGTGTTTTCTGGAAGACATTTGGTTGTTTGCTTTTCAAGGAATAACCAAAGCCATTTAATTGAGAAGAAAAAAGTGTTCCCTGATATTGAATTAAATTGCAGAAGAGCCATTTAGCAATCACACTCCATTACACTGACCAATGTTCGTAAATGCCAGGGGCAGATTTTACATGCCCAGAAACTTGGTTTGTATTACTTATCTCCCTCCGCCTTTCACTTTGCTGCTTGTAATGGCCGTACATGAGGGGGTTACCTTTGCCCCGGCCGGCTTGTGCAGAGTTGCTGAAGTGTTACAGCGCAAATGGTGTGAGAAGATGATGAGCGAGGCAGAGGTAGAACTGAGAACGTCACAATTACATATGCCAATAGCTATCACAACCCTTCCACATTGTGTGTTCTCTTTCTCATCTGCTTTGTTTGTTTTTCTGGGTTTTCCTTTTTTGTTTTAAACAAGTGAGTATCAGGTCTATCGATCCCTGCTCGATCTAGCTGTGTAATTAGCTGATTTGCTTTGGCAATGCAGGCAGAGCACTACACCCTCACAAGGAGGGTGAGACTGCACCGTGCAGTATGTAAATAGGCAGGTTTGAAAGAAATGTTAAAGTCACACTGCATCTGCCTAAATGCTGTGGAAGGCAAATGGCTAGCAAAGGATGAATAATGAAATCTACGGGGATTTGTTAGTGTGACTGGTAGAAGAGCTGCTTTTTATTTCTGGTAGGGACGGGTGTTTTAGCCTATTAAGTATGAAATCATGCTTTGAAAGATCATGGTAAAATGGAACATTTGACTTCCTGGCTGAGCATTCACCTTCCTCCCTGCTCATTACTGCAGAGTGCCCTGCACAGAAGGAGCTGGTAGTAAATACATGTGGGGAAAGGTCTAAACAAGCCTGTGGAAGATTACATTTTTGATTTCTTAAAATATTTTGTGTTATGCACATTGTATTTTCTAGCTGATGTTTCAGGTATGACAAATTCAGTTAATTAAATTAATTAAGTTACAATTCCGTAACATACAAATACAATTAGTTTACACATATTTGAGTGTGTACCCAAATGGCTTCTACCTGCTCAGGAATCAAAAGTGTTCAGCCCAGATGTTGAAAGTACAGAGTAATTGCCATTGCAGAACCACTGGACATTAGGAATTGGAAGGGACCTTGAAAGATCATCTAGTCCCTCTTCTGGAAGATTTGAACCCAGACTTTACTGCTTACCATAGCACCTCTGTCATGGATATTCTCAACAAAAGTATCACCTTTCAGAGCTGTTCTGCTCTAGTGGAGCAAAAAAGTGAGGTTGCCTCTCCAGTCTAGTAGTTGCTTTTGGGTTCTGCTCTAGTCTGGTTTTGTTTAGGGAAAGAGAACTTGTCAGCAGTGTACCTCCCTTCGGGGCACACACTATGGCTTGAGGGTAATGAATTTCCCCGACAGGTGGGAGACTTGATGATCTCAAAGATCTTTTCCAACCTAAATGGTTCTATAGGAAATTCACTGGATTCATACGTAGGCACCAAGAATTAAAAGAGGCTCGGAGCAACTTGCAAGTCCTTTTCCTCTACGTGATTCATTTACAAGCACCACAACATCAAACCAGTGCATGCTGACAGCTGAAATATGAAGAGGCACAAAACGTGAAACAAGCCATGATTAGACGGCAGCCAATCAAAACACACAAAATCACTCTGCTTCTCTCTAGCAGATCCGAAGGCACTGAATACAGCATTATGCAACAGATTTTTACCTGAGAGTATTTGGTACGTATAGTCTTTTGAAATCCATTGTAAATGTAAATTGCTCCAGAGTTTTGGTTTTCCAGCGGTGCGCCTATTACAACATCATTAAAGCCATCCAAATCAATGTCTGCAAGCATTGCAATTGCTGATCCAAATCGAGCATTTTCTGACCCCTGTGGACCTTCCAAGAGGTCTTGTCGATCCAAAATTCCCTTTAAAAATTAAAAAAAAACAAAACCCACAGCTATCACTGCACCAGATTAGACACAGGAGCAGTATGTACGTGCATTGTTCTTAATTTCTGTTTTCCAGCACATTCCCCTTGGACTTCTCTGTCCTCAATTCCTTCACCATTGTATTGTCATTCAGATTGC
Source organism: Phoeniculus purpureus (assembly GCA_028565055.1). NCBI lineage: Eukaryota > Metazoa > Chordata > Aves > Bucerotiformes > Phoeniculidae > Phoeniculus > Phoeniculus purpureus. The sequence goes on along the minus strand of JAOXOE010000874.1, from coordinate 11,375,405 downwards.
ATTATGTTTCAGAGCCTTGGCAAGCATCATACAGCAAAATCAAAGCATGCTATGCAAAGCACTAGCAGCAAACATAACCATATGTATGAAGCTTAAATCCTCTCACTTGTCCTCATCTGACTGTTCTGAAAGTTTCACAATACATTGAAAAATACAGTTTCCAGTTTTGGATTACCAGCTTTTATGCAGAGGGAATGGAAATTATGTAACTGGACATAATTCTTTGAAACAGAAATGGAATTTCCTAACTAAACTAATGCAAAAAACATGTGTCCAAATGCTAAACTCCTGACCTCTCCAGTGCCAATGAAGAAAGACTGGAGATCTTTATAGTTATATAATCACATTTACACCAGCTTAAGTTCAACTCTGACAAATACTGTTCTCAACTTTAACCACAGTTATTACACTGTACTTAAAATTTTATAAAGGGTAGCCAAGTTGTTTATTAAAAATTACTAGAAAAGTATTCTATGCGCAACATGGACAACGTGCACAAATCCAGGTCCTTTTAAAAAAATAATTTAAATAATCATTATTTCAATATGCAAAATCTAAAAATTATTTTAAACCTAACATTTGACAAAAATTAAAGTTGTAACTACAGTTTTCTAATTTATGCAGTTTTCAAAACAAACAGACAAATCCTTTCATTTTTTTTTCTTCTTTCTATCATGTCTAATTCCAGTTGCAAAGTCTGGCAGTCACAACTGCCAGCAGAACACCTACCTTGAAGCTGCCTTAGGGTACAGCTTCAGGACACTCCTGTCACTCCAAGATTATCTGACTCCTGTGCTGTTGAGGAGGATGATCTTTCCTCTCTATTTATTTGGTTATGAATTACCTACTAAAAAGGCCATGTTGTGTTTTCTGTGATGGTTAGGAGATGCTAATTTACATCGCATATCGAGACTTACAATGATTGATTGAGAGACTTTTCCAAATAGAGGATTCAAAACTGTTAATACAGGTATTCTGATAAAACCTACTACAGGTCTGAATATAAAAAACAGGTCAGTCAAGCATAACACAGTTTCACTGAATAAAAGAGACATAAGTAATAGCAATCTTCCAGTGTGAAAGTCTATGAAACAATGTGGAAAAGCATTTATCAGAACTGTTTTGGGAATACTGTTAGGTGTTGAACAATTCTGCCAAGATCAAATGTCAAGCAACTGTTGACAGCAGTAAACTTGCACAGCCCAGTATTGCTGATAAACATCTGGCAGCAAGGACAGACACAGGAACCAGGTGAAGGTCTGGTGTTCCGTGTCCCCATGCCAAAGGGGGAATGGGAAGCACTGAGAAGACTGCACAGTCTCATTCATCCACCTAAAACCAAGGATGTGGCAAGGGATGCTTTAAAAGCATAGATTCCTGGGAATGACAGCACAAAAGGTTTTGGTAACTGCTTAGCGAGCGACATTCTGACCACAGTCTCACCCACAGCTCACAGGCTGTGACAGGCCTCTAGTCACAGACCTCATTAAAAGCAACAGCAACCAATGAGCAAAAGCCTTGAGCTAAGCTTTTCAGTGAAATGGTCGGCATCTGTCACATCTGTGTACGGTGGCTAAAACCAGGACCAGGGAGCCACCCAGAGCAGCAGGTCACCAGTAGAGCTTAGTTACTGACTTCCTTAGTTATTTTGGTCGCTTTCAGCTGGCTTATTCCCAGCTGACATGCACAGGTAGATCTAGGGAAAGTTTTCAGCTGTTCCTAAAGAGCAGAACTTGCGAGATCACACTGAGAAAGCCTTAATCCACAGTCCTTTAACCAGAGAGACTTGGCAGCATTTACCCCACCCTTATGACACACTCCAGGAAGAGCACATGCTCCATTTCTTCTTAGAAAAATACCACTTGCCATATTTCACTTTGATACAGATACACTAAATAGTGGCTTATGTGGGGTTGGACAGGTCAATCCAGGGCCAAATGGTATTTAGCATGAATGAGGCTAGTGTGCTTGAAAGAAGCTAGCCCATAGCAATGCGGGTTTGTGTCTGAAGGATGTGCCGCAAGAGATCACTCTTCTAACCACTGTCACATTTACCAGAGCAGACATCGCCACAAAGTACTACTGCAGTTTGGACAACTTCTTCTTTGATAAAACTGTAGTCCAGAGAAAAGCAGTAAATCCCACCCCATCTGCAAATTAAAAGACAGGTACCTATCACGTATGAATAGGCAGGAAGCTGACTCCAGCTTTGCCACAGTGCCATTCTCACCTTTGTAACAGAAAACACGTATACTCTCCCTTTCTCTTTCTTCAGGTCATCCATAAACATTGGTGCACCCACGAGCAGCACATCTGTCACAGAATCCTTGTTAACGTCCACTGAACATATCACACTGCCAAAGTAGGAACCGATCTGAAATCAGCAGTAAGACAGTCGTGTTTGTATGTGGATTTTGTAAAGTAGTGTTTTAGCACCTGACTGAAATAGCCCAAAATTAATGACTGAAAATGCCCACTGGAGTGAAGTAACTATATGTCACAATCCAGTGTTTGAAGAGGCGTATCTACATCACATGTCCACTGTTACTGCCCGGTAGTTGCTGCTATGGCTTTACCACTTGGCAGTGAGAATGCAAACTCAGAGTAAGCTATGGGGGGGGGTGTCAATTTATTTATTTATTTTAATATTACATTGTGCAGATGAATCTACCCAATCTCTGACTTCCTTTTGGATTTGTCTTCCAAACAGTCAAACTCAAAAACATCTAAATTCACTGCTCTTTTCCAATTAGAGACAAGAGAATGAGCTCCCAAGTCTTTCTTTTGATGTCATCTACTTTGGAACTTCTCAGACAGAGCGGAGCTCGCTGAGTCTCTCCCAATTGGGAGTGCTGACAGAATGATACACTAAGTAGCTTTGCATATTTTCTTTTACCACTAATTGGAATACTTCCTAAAAAACTGTTTAAGAGTTACAGTTAGCCTCATTGAATTTGTGTAGTGGAAGAGAAAAGTTAAAATGGATTCTAAATACATTGCAAGGAGGAGGAATTTTCAAAAGGAAACCATTGTTATTTACTGCTGTGTCAACAAAAAGAAACCAGATGCCTGCAAAATCTACAGTAATAGCCAAAATGTACTTACCTGCTCACCTCTCTGGGACTGCACAACAGCAATATTACCATCACTGTCAACATCATAAACCACAATTCTGCCAGTATAGTTGGATCTTGGGGCACCAGCAACAACATAGAGGGAGCTCTGAGTTGAAAGAACAGCAACAGAATAACCTGGAGAAAAAAACCTCAACATTTATACGTGTAAGACACCACTAACTAAGATTATCCATAAAGGCACAGAGTATCACAGAACATTAGGGATCGGAAGGGACCTCAAAAGATCATCTAGTCCAATCCCCCTGCCACAGCAGGATCACCTAGACCAAGTCACACAGGAACACATCCAGGCAGGTTTTAAATGTCTCAGGTTGGTCAAGCATGATTTCCTTTTGGTGACCCTCTTGTCCTTGATGTGCCTGGAGACAGCATCAAGGACAAATTGCTCCATCACCTTTCCTGTGGTTTACGTGAGGCTGACCAGTCTATAGTTACCTGGGTCCTTCTGCTTACTCTTTTTGAAGATTGTAGTGACATTTGCTAGCCTCCAGTCTCCAGGCTCCTCTCCTGATCTCCATATGGAAAAGATCTCCAGATGGAAAGATCTCCATCTTTCCATAACTTAGGAAAGATGATGGGAGAGTGGCCTAGCAATGACTTCTGCCACCTCCCTTAGGACTCAGGGGTGCATCCCTTCCAGGCCCATGGATTTATGCACATCCAGATTGCTCAACTAATCCCTAACCCAGTCGTCATCAAACAGGGCAAACTCCTGTTTTGTCCCAACTTCCTCTGGGGTCTCAGCAGTCTGGGGCTCATCAGGGGAACCTCCAGAAGCATAGACACAGGCAAAGAAGGCGTTCAGTATCTCTGCTTTCTCTGTACACTCTGTCACCAGGGCACCCACCTCATTCAGCAGGGGGCCTGCATTGCCTCTAGGTTTAGTCTTACCTGCAATGTATTTGAAGAAGCCCTTTCTGTTGCCCTTGACCTCTCTTGCAAGGTTTAGTTCCAAGGAGGCCTTGGCTATCCCCTCCTTCCATGACCTATAGGCTTGTTGCTTCCTCTTCAGTTTGCCCAGCAGCAGCCTGTTTAACCACGCAGGTCTTCTGGCTCCCTTCCTTGACTTCCTACTTCTTGGAATGCTCTTATGTTGGGCTTCAAAGTAGAGGTTTTTGAATGTTAACCAGCTATTTTGGGCCCTTTTACCTGCCAGTACCGTGTCCAATGGGATTTTCCCTAGCAATTGCTCAAAAAGGCCAAAGTTGGCCCTCCTGAAGTCCAGGGTTGTGATTCTGTCAACCTGGTATGTTAGTTAGAGAAGGATGATTGCAGGTGAGAAGTTAAGCTGTTATAGATGCTGTGATAATTGAAATGGGGGGAGAGAGTACTCTGTCTCAAAGCTGCTTGGTGAGCGTGACACGGCAATTTGCTGAACCTTGAAGAGTAGCACCCAGCTGCATAATGTTTATCGGACACTACATCTTCCAATGCACAAGCAGCTGAAGCTGTGACACAGGAGTATTCACTCTTTCTCAGAACTATAAAACAGCAGTTTCATGACCTGGCCCTGTCATGCATATGCATACCTGGACACCTGTTCCAGACCAATGGCACAATGCCCTACACCAAAGACCACCTGAAGACAGACTTTGTGGGATGCTGCAAAGGCCCACAGTGGTGACCTTCCTTGCTCTTTCTCCTACTTCTTCCATTATATCTTCCTAACCTTTTCTTCTCTGACTCTCCTATTGCTCTTTTTATCCCCTTCTTTTCCTCTCCCCTTATCAATAAAAGCAATGGGTGGACTGCATCTGACCTTATTTGCATCTTAATTTCACCCTTGGGATCAAATCAAATCAAATGCCTATGGTCTCCCATGACAGATGCATAACATTTGGAATCGTCTTCTGTGAAAACAGTGATACCCAGATCAAGCTGAAGCAGGTTTGCAGTATAGCGCCGACAGAAGTTTAGTCTACTCAGCAAAATGCAGACCACAGAGATGTCATGCTTGTGAAAAATTGCACAAAGTATTCTTGGAATGAAGAAATAGAGAAACATACGAAATACGATCAGTATGTATTTTTTGACGCAAAATTCTTTTCACGTTCTGAGTGGAGCAGAGTTGTTGAAGTTCTTTAACGTATTTGATAATGTTTTGATACATTTCTTGATTTGTATTTCAGCTCCTTACCTAGGTAAGAGCTATGGTTTCTGTCCTGTAGAATCTTCTCAAACACATGGCTTGGAAAAGTAGTGAATCTGTCTGAAGACTCCTGAACTACTGTTCCACTCCAGTCATAGGCCCCAACAGCACCCAGCAGCAGCATATCCTTTAATAAAATTAAATATCAACATTTTAGAACTACCTATTTTAGAAAAAGAGTGAGAGAAGCTGAAGTTACCATATGTAATTGCCTACACCACTTTGTTTAAGGGAGTGATGTACAATCTGATGACTACAAGCAGTTTGACTGGAGGTGCTTATAGCCACCACTTACACGCAGACTTTACTGCCCTATTAAGAGGGATTATCACCTTTACTACAAGAGGATAAATGACTGCTTTGGCTTCCAGTGCACTGCATCTCAAGATAAAATGACTTTATTGAAACACTGATAATTTACTAAGCCTGTCCACCCCAGGGTTGGGCTTGCTGAGTCTATGCTTTTATGTATTCGTGATCCTCAGAAGACTGAGGTTCACACAAACTGAATGGAAAAAGATAAACTCTCCTTTTTGACAACAAAAGTGCCAATAACAGCATGCAAAAGCTGAAAGAGAATGATACAAAATTTCATTCTTTAAGAGACTATCTGTCTTTCAAAGAACAATTAAACCTAAACTATTTGGGATTATTGTATAGAATATTTTATACAGAAATACTTAATGTTAGACTTGTAACACAGAAAACGCTCACAGTTTAGTTTTACATTCACATTATTCACACTATTAATGTTCTTTACTGAACTGAGATACCATTGTAGAAAACTGTATTAAGAATAAGATGTACAATTTTTCTTAAGAAACCACCAAGTCTTTCTTAACTTTTGTCATTTCCTAGCATCAAGCACTTGCTAAATTAAAAATTCAATTTGCACAAATGCAGAGGACTTAAGAACTGTTTCACTCACTTCTAAGGGCTTTGAGAAAGAATCAACCTTCCTGAATTTTGAAATGAAAGCTGCTCAAACCACACTTGAATTTTAAAAAGAGGATGTATTTACTCAAGATAATATTGAAATTTATTAGCATGGAAAATACATCTGATTTCCTACGCTTTCTAAATTCTAAGTGAAATGTGCTTAAAACAAATATTACTAAGCCTGTACATGTTAGGTGAATTATTTTCAAACTTGATTTACTTATATCTTGGTTACTGCTTAGAAATGTACCAGCTTTACAATATGGTTTCAATTCTTTGGAGCTATTCAACTTCAGATTACCAACTTGGAGCAATTAAATTTGTCATGCTATGTGAATAAAGAAATTACAGAAATAATTGGATTAACACATCTCAAAAATGTTACATGAAATAAACTGTTACTCAACTTCACACATTAATGTATACTTAACTAAGCGATTGTATCTGTTTGCATCATTAAATTATTAAATTCAAATACCTTTTCTTGTGAGTAGTACGCACTGAAGCCCACCTGTGACATTTCCATTTGGAATGTATCACCTTGATCTGTACCTGATAAAACGAATATTCACATATGGTTAACACTATAGAACCACACAAGAGATCAAATCATGCAGCTATATAGGGAACTTTGTTTCCTAAAACATTTCCAACATTTACAAACAAGGGAGATCTGAGAGCTGATATCCGGAGGATTTAATAGCAAATTGGTAAGATGGAGCCACAATGCTCTGAGTCTTTTCCAAAAAACCTAGTAGACATTGATAAAGATGACTTGGACTAGTCTGTGCAATCTTGTCTTTGTATTATTTCTTTATATAATACACTGAAATTAGCAGCATTAACAACTGTGTATTCAAAACTTTCAAACAGAATACAAATGTTTACTGTCACACAGAACTTACAAAAGCCTGTTTTAAATGGCTGTGATTCTGTAATGTGATCAGTACACTGGAAGGAAAGGATACTGTGCAGAGAGACATTCACAGGCTGGAGAGGCAGGACCAGGTGAAACCCATAAAGATCAAGAAGTCCAAGTACCAGATCCTGCACCTGGAACGGATCAGTGCCAACACAGGCTCGAGGAGTATGGCTAGAAAGCAGTTCAGCAGAGAAGGACTTGGGGATGCTAGCTGATGAAAAAATCAAGATGAACTAGAGGTGTGTAAGGGCAGCCCAGAAGGTCAACTGCATTCTGGCCTGCATCAAAAGCGTAGCCAGCAGGTCAAGGGGGAGATTCTGCCCCTTGACTCTGCTCTTATAAGACCCCACCTGAAGAATATTCATAGAACCATAGAATAATAGAATCATTAGGGATTGGAAGGGACCTTGGAAGATCATTTAGTCCAATCCCCTGCCACAGCACGACCACCTAGACCAAGTCACACAGGAACATGTCCAGGCGTGTTTTAAATATCTCCAGAGAAGAAGACTCCACAACTGCCCTGGGCAGCCTGTTCCAGTTCTCCATCACCCTCACTGTGAAGAAGTTCCTTCTCATATTTCTATGGAACCTCCTATGTTCCAACTTACACCCATTGCCCCTTGTCCTATCACTAGATGACATTGAGAAGAGCCTGGCTCCATCTTCCTGACAGTCACCCTTCACATATTTATAGACATCAATGAGGTCACCCCTCAGTCTCCTCTTCTCCAAGCTAAAGAGACCCAGCTCCCTCAGCCTTTCCT
>JAOXOE010000874.1:11315321-11367391 GCA_028565055.1 Phoeniculus purpureus | reverse complement strand
CTGAGGGAGCTGGGTCTCTTGAGCTTGGAGGAGACTGAGGGGTGACCTCATTAATGTCTATAAATATTTGAAGGGTGAGTGTCAGGAGGATGGAGCCAGGTTCTTCTCAATGGCATCTGGTGATAGGACGAGGGGCAATGGGTGTAAGCTGGAACATAGGAGGTTCCACATCAATATGAGAAGGAACTACTTCACAGTGAGGGTGACAGAGCACTGGAACAGGCTGACCAGGGGAGTTGTGGAGTCTCCTTCACTGGAAGGAGACCTGCCTGGGTGTGTTCCTGTGTGACTTGGTCTAGGTGATCCTGCTATGGCAGAGGGATTGGACTAGATGATCTTTCAAGGTCCCTTCCAATCTCTAATGATTCTATGATTCTATGATTTGATGACTAATCTTGCCTAAGTTATCAAGTGATAATTGATCACTTCTTGCCTAAGTTTCTAAGAAAAGTGTCCTAATTTCTAGATATCAACTTAATTTGTGGTGATTCACAGGCCCAGTGTTTTTTCCCCAAATAAAATAAAATTAAAAAAACCAACACAAACAAAACACACACACACACACACACAAAAATTAGTCTTGCTGAAGACTTTCTTTGAAAATATGAAAATCAGTAATTTTTTTTTTCTGAAGATGCATGTTACAGGATTATTCTTCTTCCTTTTATCCTTTGCTAAAGCTGTTCTTAGAAGAACAGCCTTTTAAGAAACTGGTATAGTTGGAAACTCTAAGATACCAAAATTGAAATAGAAGAGGCAGTTAACAGAGCAACGAGAGTTGTGTTTTCTTTGCTGTGGCGTAACTTACTGTTTTGTGTCTTACACTGCACATTGTCTCTTGGAATTAGGACAACAAACATCAGAAGGGACGCCATTGCCATGTACAACTACACTCCTGGCAGCCCATCTTGTTTCAAGGCTGGCAAAGTTTCAGTGTCTTGGGAGTAGTAAGGAAAATAAGTTATTATTTTAACAGGCCTGGTTTGCAGAGCTCTGTGATAAGAACAATTTGTCAGGATCAGTCTAAATCAGTTCTCCCACTGACCCCTATTTTCCAAGACCGTTTACAGCAATGATATGATATAAGCTTCAATAAGGCCAAGTGCCAGGTCCTGCACTTGGGCCACAACAACCCCATGCAATGCTACAGCCTTGGGGAGGTGTGGCTGGAGAGTCATCTGTCAGAGAGGGACCTGGGGGATTCTAATTGATAGGAAGATGAATATGAGCCAGCAATGTGCCCAGGTGGCCATGAAGGTCAATGCGTCTTGTCTTGTGTTAGAAATAATGTGGCCAGCAGGAGCAGGGAGGTTATCATCCCCCTGTTTTTTGGCACTCATGAGGCCACATCTTGAGTACTGTGTCCAGTTTTGGGCACATGAATACAAGAGAGATGTGGAGGTGCTGGAGCAGGTGCAGAGGAGGGCAACTAAACTGGTGAAGGGCTTGGAGAATAAATCTTATGAGGAAAGAGAGAGTTGGTGCTCTTTAGTTTGAAGAAGAGGAGGCTGAGAGGAGACCTCATCACTCTCTACAACTACCTGAAAGGACGCTGAGGAGTGGTTGGTGCTGGTCTCTTCTCACAAGCAGTTAGTCATTGAACAAGAGGGAATGGGTTCATGTTACAACAGGGTAGGTTTAGACTTGATATTATGAAAAGTTTTTTCACAGAAAGGGTAGTCAGGTACTGGACTGGGCTTCCCAGGGAGGTGATTGAATTGCCATTCCTGGATGTGTTTAAAGCTTGTTTGGATGAGGTACTGAGGGATATAGTTTAAGGGTGAACTTGTAAGGTAGGGTAACTGTTAGACCCGATGATCTCAGGAGTCTTTTCCAACTAGAGTGATTCTGTAATTCTGTGAGCTATCCTCTTCTTCCCTCGTGAACAAATCTAACACTGATGTAATGACCAATACCGTTGTTGCATGTCAACAGCTAAACACAAGCAGCATGAGAATTACCTAGTTGCAAATTTTACTAAGAGAAGGTGAAGTGCTACAAAATTTATAACATATATAATTGCACAATAGCAAGGCTGATGAATTCACAGCACATAAGTGACCAAGGTGTGCAGGTTCTGTGAGAGTGTTGCAGATGTCGGAAACACACGCATCTTAAACTTTAAGGCTATGGTGATCTAGTCCACTTCAGTCTGCGTGGCAATGACATGAAATAAACTGAACTTAGAAAGGATATTTCTTAGCATGATTTATATATTTGAATAATGTGCAGTACTGAGAAAACTCACATGCTGGGGAGTATTTTGTTGTAAAAGTCGTTACTCTGAAGTAGTTAAGTTCCTACAAAATTAAGTGCAATCTGTTCTTGATAACTTACATTACTTTTCCACATTTTATTCTAACATCTAAAACTGAGATACCTTCCTCCCTCCAATTCTACTAAACTGTAGCAATGTCTCTGAATTCCCAGTAGTCTGACTTTTGACAATACAACATCTTTGACAGTGGTCAAGACAAAACTGAAGTTCCAGGGTGAATATGTATAAGAGTGGTAGTGCAAAGCTTCTGAAAGAAAGATATTCTGCTTTTTATCTTGGGCTCTACTTCTTCGAAGTGTTACTCTGTCTCATTCATGTGCTGATAATGTGGCACAGCTATATATGGACATTTCAAATGTTGAATGTCCTTGAATGTGAGGATGTGAATTTTTTTTAAAGCCGTTAAGATCAATGTACCAAGAATTGTCTTACACTCAGGAGAAAGAGAAGAAGGATCCATAGTCAGAAGAGGCAAAAAGACAAATCTCTATTCAGCAACACACAAAGTGGTCTTCACAGCCTGCATGTACAGATAAAGTGGTGCTGTAATACATCCAGCATTGTATTTTCTTTATCTCCACTGTGTCAAAGAGAGTTTCAAAACAGTTTAAAACGGGTACACATGAGACATAAATGCTATTAAGGCTGGTCAGTAATTACTTGAAGTTAATTGTGGACCTGTTAGATTCAGTTTCACAATCTCTAAGATCCCAAGAGAGTCTACAATCCAGGATTGTCATACATCAAGAAAGAGTAAAAAAAATGGAAAAGACAGTATAAGTGATTCCCAAATCACAGTTCCTCATCTACACTACATCCTTTGTCACACACACATTAGATTGTGAGATCTTTAATTAATAACTCCTACTTATCCTGATTCAGACAAAAAACGTCACTACCAGAGAAAAAGCAGCAACAGAAGCACTGAAGAATATAACAATTATCTTAGGGTCACTGAAAGAGGCCATGCAGCATTTCAGCCTCTATTAGGATTGTTATAAATCACATTAATTTCCCAGGTCTGAGATCTGAGCCCACAGGAAATTCCATATCAATTTATACTTTGGAGAGTTTACTTTTACAGGGAAAGCTTTATTCCAGGTTAGCTCAGTAATCCATAGGTCCACACTCAGTGGTGTGTTACTTGCTCTTTTATAAACTTCTCTCTGTAACTTCAAATACTGTTTCTTTAGTTCAGCTAATCACTTCTGAGCTTTTAATTTGATAAACCAATCCTAGTCTGAAGCCTTATTTTCAAAATATAGAACGAATTTACTTCCAAAAAACCACCATTTGGTCTGCTCACAGTCACAGCCTTTGGAGGTACCAGACTATGTTCCCAGCTGTGATATCAGGTCAGTTGATGATATGCATGGAAAACATATGAAATGCAGCTTAACAAAATTGAACTTTCATTTCTGTGACAACAGCGTGCCCACCTTTATGCACATATTTTTAAATAATTTATTTATTTTTGGAGAACAATTACATTCTGGTATTCAATATTTACAGTTGTCATGAAATCTGGGTTCACATTTCTTTTCCTAAATTTTTTAAAGACTAGTATTTCTACTTATATATCATTGTTACTTTGGCAACCGTTCATAGAACCATGAGTAGTTTATTTTGGCATAATCTCCACACTGCAGAAATAAATGATCCCATTTTCCCACCGCTTGTTCCCACCCATACCTTCTCTCCTTAGCTGGCGTCAATGTCTGTGCAGCTGCATTGTCGATTGATACATTTTGTTGGCAAATTTCTCTTGGTTGAGCTAGATAATTTTCAGCAGTTATGACATTTGAAGGTGAGGCTGGCTACTATAGCTGAGAGTATTTACAGAATTATAAAAGCTACACACGTACATACTACGATGACAAAAGCTTTTGCTAGCCTTTTAATATGAGGTAAATAATCATTAGCACCAGGTTGATCGAAATGTGCCTGCTCATTAACTAAATATGGGTAATCACTAAGTGATTTATAGAATCATAAAATTGTTTAGGTTGCGAAAGAACTTTATCAACTGTTGTAAAAGAACTTTACGTCCATCAACTGTTGTTAAACAACTTTTAGTCCAACTGTTAACTAAATTCTACCAAACCCATCACTAAACCAAGTCCCTAAGCTCCTTATCTACATTATTTTTAAACACAGTCAAAGATGGTGGTTCAATCACCTCCCTGGGCAGCCTGTTCCAATGACTGATGACCCTTTCAATGAAGAAATTTTTCCTAATGTCTATCTTAATCTTCCTGTGGTGCACCTTGAGGCCATTTCCTCTTGCCCTATCACTTGTAACTTGTGAGAATAGACCAACAGCGTTCTTTCAGGTAGCTGCAAACAGCAATAAGTTCTAAATATGAGTCAGCAGTGTGCTTAGGTTTGTGAAATGGTTAATTTATACCAATTTACTCTATTTGTGATTTAATTACTAAGGAAGAGAAAACATAGAGTAAGATTCATGTTCTCACTGAATGCCTACTAGCACACATGATGTCTGTATTACTTCTACATTTTTTCCAGAGTTGCCATTTCTTGGTAGAAGGACTCGTGTTCTAGCCTCTACCTTTTGTTGGTACAAACATGAATATCCATCTAGATTGCTTATCTACATCTCTGCTTTCTCCTGTATCACATTGATGAAATTATTTTAGTGTCATTTTAGTACTTGATGTGGTGGTGAATCCCACCACTCATAGGCCAGTGGATACAGTGTTTGATTCTCTTCTCTGGCTCATAAAACAATACACTGGAAAATTCAAAAGTGCTGCTAAATCATTAAGTGCTGCTAAAATCCAATCCTTCGATTTATTTTAGACTTGCAATAAAGTTTGAATATTGTCAAATCAAACCTTGTTAAATACACTAATCCATAACACCTGGGTGTCTTGAAATATGAGAGAGAGTTAAACAACTAAAACTTTCTAATTAGAGTTATAAACGATGTAGAAGTGATCATTATTCAGACATTATCTGCAAATGCACCCACAAACTGATGGGAATATTTCAGTTTAGTTGTCTAAAAGTTAGGTGAAGTTTATGGAGGTTTTCTTGTGTGCCATCACAAGGCATATACAGTACAACCAAGGGATCAGGCCCAGTCAGCATGAGTTTATGAAAGACAGGTCCTTCTTGACTAACCTAATCTCCTTCATTAACAAATAGACCTGCTTAGTAGGTGAGGGAAGGACTATGGATGTTTACTATTGGACTTCAGTAAAACTTTTGAGACAGTTTGCCTCAGAATTTGCATGGAGAAAGAGAGTTCATGAATTGAATGGAAACATGCTTTACTGTAGAAAAAAAATTGACTGGATGTCTGGGACCAAAAAGTGGCGGTGCATAGAGCTAAATCAAGTTGGCAATCAGTCACAGACAGTGTTTGAGTGCACCCTCAGTAGATTTGCAGATCTACTATCTACACGGAGTGGGTATGTTGATCTGCTTGAGGGTAGAGATCTACAGAGGAATCTACAGAGGTGGATCAAACTTCTGAGTTCAATTTTATGAGGTCCAACCAGGCCAAGTTACAGGTTCTGCACTTGAGTCACAATCCAATGCAAGCTGAGGGGAGAGTGGCTTGAAAGCTTCCCAGCAGAAAAGGACCTGGGGGTGTTGGCCAACAGCCAACTGAAAATGAGCTAACAGTGGTGCCTAGGTGGTCAAGAAGGGCAACAGCATGCTGGTCTGTATCAGAAATATTGTAGCCAGTGGGAGAAGGGAGGTGATCATCCCCCTGAACTCAGAACTGGTGACACTGAACCTTGAGTACTGTGTTCAGTTTTAGGTCCCTCATTAAATAAAACATATTGAGGAACTGGACCATGTTCAAAGAAGGGCAAAAAAGCATGTGATTGGTCTGCAGTACAAGCTTTATGAAGGATGTCTGAGGGAAGTGGAATCATATAGCCTGGAGAAAAGAAGGCTGAGGAGGAGACTTATTGTTCTCTACAACTACCTGAAAGGACATTGTGGTGAGGTTGAGGTCAGTCAGTTCTCCCAAGTAAAAAGCACCAGGACAAAGGAAATGGTCTCAAGTTGTGCCAGGGAATGTTGGTTATCAGGAAAAACTCCTATGAAAAAGAAATTGTGAAGCTGACAAGCATTATAAAGCATTGGAACAGCTTGCCCAGTGAAGTGGTGGATTTACCATCCATGGAATTATTTAAAGTAATGTAGAAGTGGTGCTTAGGGACATGGATTAGTGATGACCTGGCAGTGCTGGCTTAATGGTTTGATTTGATCTTGAAGATCTCTTACAACCAAAATGATTCTGTGATTTTGGTGTTCTTCTATAGTGAATGAAACTCCACATTTGTCTCTATACAGCAGTTTGTCTGTAAGTATCTTATTTATACTTGTGTGAAAAAACTGAATCACTTTCTGAATATGGCTGTACCTCTTCATTAGCTATACAAGAAGACTAGACACAGAGGGAATAAGTTAAAGCTCATTAAATAACCCTTGAACAGCTAAAATTTGGTCAAATCCTTTCTGACAGACATAATCTCAGAGGCTTCTCACAGAAACCATTGGCCCTCTAGCCAGTGTTGCCACCACTCTGCGCTAGAGTTTATAGTAGACTATTTTTCATCCTTATCTTAGTTCTTGTAGTTCCTGTGATGCCTTTGAAATCTCTGAGGTGCCATAATCAATTAGATTCAAGAGATTGTAACTCACGTGCACCAAAGGGATCCTGACATGCAGAGTGTTATCAGCTTCACAATCCCCTCAGGTATGAGCACTTAGAGTGCTTAGGGTACCAGCCCTCTTAAGTTTTACTTGGCAACAAAGCTGCATTTTGTGCTGTATTTCTGTTGTCTCAGTGTGCATGCTGAAGTCTCAGTTTCCCTGTTATGCATAATTTCTTAACACGTCTGAGTCTGGATGGGATTCATCCCAGGGTGCTTAAGCTCTTGGTGCAAGAACTAGCTAGGCTGCTCTCCAACATTTATTACTGGTCCTGGATAACTGGGGAGGTTCCAGATGACTGGAGGTTGACTAATGTGGTGCCCATCCACAAGAAGGGCTGGAAGGAGGATCCAGGGAACTCTAGGCCTGTCAGCCTGACCTCACTGCCTGGCAAGGTTATGGAGCAGATCATCCTGAGTGCCCTCGAGAGGCATGTACAGGACAACCAGGGGATCAGGCACAACCAGCATGGGTTTAAGGAAAGGAAGGTCCTGCCTAACCAATCTGATCGCATTCTACAACTGAGTGATCCACCAAGTGGATGAGGGGAAGGCTGTGAATGTGGTCTGACAAGACTTCAGCAAAGCCTTTAACACAGTCTCCTTGAAAAGAGCATCCTCCTTGAAAATCTGGCAGCCCATGGCTTGGATGGATACACCCTCTGTTGTGTTAAAAACTGACTGGATGACCAGGCACAGAGAGTGGTTGTGAATGGTGCTGCATCCAGCTGGTGTCCAGTGACCAGTGGTATCCCCCGGGGATCATTACTGGTCCCAGTTCTATTCAACATCTTTATTGACGACCTATCCTTTGTAAATCTAGCTCTAGTAAATTCACAGATGACACCAAGTGTGGGAGGAATGGTGACCTGCTGGAAGGGAGGAAAATGCTGCAGAGAGATCGTGACAGAGTGAGTCAATGAGCAGTGGCCAATGGGATGAGGTTTAACAAGGCCAAGTGCAGGGTCCTACACTTTGGCCACAATAAACCCCTGCAGTGGTACAGACTGGGGGATGAGTGACTGGACAGAAACTTGGCAGAGAGGGACCTGGGAGTACTCATTCGCAACCGGTTGAACATGAGCTAGTAGTGTGCTCAGGTGGCCTAGAAGGTCAATTACATCTTGGCTCGTATAAGGAATACTGTAGCCAGCAGGACTAGGGACGTTTTTCTCTCCCTGTACTCAGTGCTGGTGAGGCCTCACCTTGAGTACTGGGGGAAGTTCAGGGCTCGTCACTTCGAGAAAGGTGTTAAAGTGCTAGAATGGGTCCAGAGGAGAGCAACAAAGCTGGTGAAGGGACTAGAGGGAGAGTTTTATGATGAGGCGCTGAGGAAGCTGACGTTGTTTACCCTGGATGAGACTCAAGAAGTAACTTATCACTGTGTATAACTACCTGAATGGAAGTTGTAGACAAGCGGGGCTCAGGCTCTTCTCCCAGGCAACTAGTGACAGGACAAGAGGGCAGGGCCTGAAGCTGTGCCAGGTGAGGGTTAGGTTGGATGTTAAAAGCACTTCCTTATGTAAAGGGTGATCAGACGCTGAAATGGACTGCCCAGGATGTCCTCATCCCTGGAGATGTTTAAGAGAAGACTGGATGTGGCACTTAGTGCCATGTTCTAAGTTGTGGTGAAGTTAGGTCATATGCTGGACTTGACGATTTTAGAGGTCATTTCCAGACTCAGTAATTCCATGTTTCTGTGATTACCTTGTCATCTTCTCTCAGGCTATGTACATTTTATTTTATCCTACATTATCAGCTATGTTGAGCTATATTGAAGGCTGACCCATGTTAAAATCAGTTACGGAGAATCTTTAGAAGTCTCCTACTGTCTCTAAGGAATCAGGCTTTTGAAATGATGAATATGTATTGACGTAATCCAATTCTGAACAAGCACTTTATGTACCAAGCAGAACCACTTTTACTGTAACACTTACAATATGTGCTGGCTCTGCTGATACTTGCCCTTAAAAATGCTTTGGAGAAAAAGCAATGCAAGACAACCAAACAACCCTTATTTCACTCCTTCCTTCTCATGACATATGGCTACTACTGAGACAGTTGATACCATTGCTGGAACCTATAACAAACGTACATTCATTAATCAGGTCTTGCATTTCTCTTGGTATTACCTGAAGAGAGGAAATAATTACTTTATGTAGCTCTATTGTCAAAACTATATGTCATAATACAGTTCCATACACACAAATACTTTGACATTTTCTGGCGTCTTATTTATGGTAGTAGACATGAACTTCTCTTTTTCATTGCATAGGTGATGCAGAGGGATCTTACAGATATTAACTTTTTGCTCTTTCACAAAAACAGTCTTTTGAGGCTTTTGAATCTAGAATACTTCTGTAAATTTTGCAAGACTAAATTACAGTGCTAAAGGAAGACTATTCTCCTTCCAAAAGATCATTTTTGTTAGAAAAAATAACCTAAAGATTCTTTAAAGTCAGTAATTTCCATCAGAATTCCAAGAAGGTTCGTAACATCACATTTTTACTGTCTGCTTCAATGCTCGTGCTATGACATGTTCTATTTGTGTTGCAATAAGGACAGTACTCAGCTCAACACCTTTTCTGACTTTTCCAACTCTGTGGCCTCCTGCTGAGAAAAAAATTCCTGGCCTTTTCCCATTCCAGAAGACTATATTAAACCATGATATCTAATCTTTAAATAATGGTATTTTGTTTCTCTGTCACCAAGAAAGACTATTCACTATGACCAAGATTAGCCCTGAGAGACCAATTTCTCCAGACCACCCCAATAGTCAAAATAACAAGCTTTGGCCAGGGGTAAGCAAGAGAAGCTAATTTGGTTCTTCTGAATCACTCTTCGGAAAAGTGTAAGGGGTTTTCCACTGCTTAGAGTCTACAGAGGTTAGTCTCACTTACGTGTTGACCCTCTGAAGCATTTTAGAACAGGTTTCTCTTTCCTTCAAAAAGCTATCCACCTGAAAGAAAAACACCCTTTACATCACTTCTTGTTGTGTGTAGTCACCTCTGTCAGATTACCCTGCGATCTGCTTGGGTAACCTTCTCTATTTAGGTAATACATTGTTACATCCTCCCCATAGCACGCAGTCTGGTGGCCCCTGAAGAAAGACTCCAACTGTCGCAGTTCTCACTGCCTGGTGCTTTGGAAGTTAGGAGGGGAAACACAATTTTTTCTGTAACATATTTACATTGGTTATTGTTCTTGGAGTTCAGCAAGAAAAGGAAGTGAACAATCTTGGTCCTGAATCCTTTGTCTCTCCAAGAATAGAGCAGCAATCACTCTTTTCTTTTTTCTTTTTTTAAAGATTATGTGACTTCTACAAATAAAATGGGCGCTGACATAATATTTTGGGGAATTTAATAAAAATTAGGCTAAAACTTTGGAATTTTTGTTGTTCTTTCCAAGCTAAGAAATAATAAATCTTACCACTTTTAGTGAGGATTCACTTACATTCCATTACGCAACCAAGATAAAAATGATTTTATTTCTTTTTAAAGACTTAAGATCTACCCATATGTGTCATTACAGTTTACATAAAGGTGTCTGTTGAATGTAGAATGTAGGGAAAGTGAAAATATTCCTGCCTTAAGAATAAAATAAAAAACCCCCAAAATTTGCTAACTGCACCAATTAAGAGTTCAACCTTTAGCTCTGTTAGGTATAAAGATGGAGTGATCATTTATTGACATGTTCAGTTCAGAAACAGAGTACATATTGGTCTGAGAATAAGATGTCAGCTGGTGCCCTCATGTGGATATGTGTGCCATTATCTATAATCAAAACATTTTCTCAAAGTCATAGAAACTTTAGCATCTCAGTTTTACACAAAGAATTTGGAAAGTTTGTTTAAGATAGGCTTTTTCTTTCTACTTCCACTGCAGGCAATCCCATATTACCTTGTCGTAATCAGAACTTCCTAGTTGGATGCCAGGTCACATGGCATTCACTGGAAATTAGAAGTACAAAACTGCACTCAACTGCACCGCTACAGTCTACCTACCTCCCTGATAAAAACCTATTGATTCATATTAAAAACTTCACCAGACTATGGTCTTTTTTTGAGAAAATGCCTCTCTTACTTGAAAAGAGAGTAATTGTAAGACACTTGTCAGGCAACACAGAGAACAGCTGAATATGCACGGGGCATATAGGCTGGTAGAAATTATTCCAATTTGATCAACATCAGTGGAAGATACTATCAGTCAAGTTCTACCCATGTTTTTCTGAAAGTGTGTGAAACAGCAGAGTGAAAAGCATACACTTCCAATAAGAATACTGATTCAGCTCTATATTTTGAACATTTGGAAACTGTCAGCAATGGTCCGTTGTATTTGACAAGGAGTTAGGTATAGGCACACCGTGTAACGCAAGATGCACCCAACTCCTTGCGAAGGATCAGTGCAATTCTGCTCCTAGTGCCGCTCTCTTTCAAGTTCTTATAGAACCATAGAATCACTTAGACTGCAAAAGACCTTTAAGGTTATCAAGTCCATTATAAAAATCTATGCATGTTTTACAGTATTTCTCAAAAATGCTTAGCATTAACTGTAGAGGTAATTAAGGTGTTTAAAGCTAAGTGCAGTACCCTAAAAAATCAGCTGCATAATTGTTGCATCTTAAGTGTAAGGAAATGAGAAAACAATTGAAGATAAAACAACTATAATACTTTAATATATCGAAGGAATGTTTTCTCACAATTGTGCTGAGTGTGCCTCCAGAGCTAGTTAGATACTGATTTGAAATACTGTAAAACTTTAGCAAAATTTCAATTTTCAGGGTGAGCAAAACAGTTACAACAATTATAAACAACTGACAGGTAAGGTAGCTGCAACCTATAATCTGAGAGACACAAGTATTGACAACAAAATCCGAATTCTGAACTGGTGGGTATAGAAGTTGGTTTTATGTTCATCAGCCATCCACAGATCAGAGTGTGGAATCCTACTGCCTCTAGCAAATCCATATGGTGAAGTATTTCTTACCTTGTGCATTGTTACAAATCTCATATATTATAATTAGAGAGCCAAAACTTTAATCATGGAACAAAAATTAACTCTCTTTTATTTATCTGCAGATGATACAGATGTCCCTGTACTAGGTAGTTTTGAAAAGAAAAGCATTCAAGTCAAGCAAAATACTACAGAGAAGCAACAACTTTTCTTTTTGAATATCACACACGACCTGTAGATCCGAGAGCATTCAAAATCCTTTGTGCTTATAACTACTTTGTTGCATGACTTTTCATTATAGGCATTTTTGACATTAAAAGTATTTTTCATTGATGGCACACAATACACGTGATAATTAAAATACTTAGATTATCCACACCAGATATTAGCCAGGTAGTTGAGCATCAAGCATTTTAAAATAAGAGGTTCTATGGGTTAAAACTCATGTGTTCCCTTAGAGTCAAGTATGACAGGATCATTTTTACATTAGCATCTTAAATAAAGTGCTGAAAGACATGGTTTAGCGGTGGGCTTGGTACAGTTAGATTAACATTTGGAGTTGATAATCTTAAATGTCTTTTCCAATCTGAACAATTCTGTGATCATCACTGAATGCTGTAATGCCTGTTCCCATCATTCTTCAGAGCATGTGTTGCACTGCTTAATGATCATCCAAAACTCCTCAGCTAGCTTTAGTTGAATGGTGCTGGTATGTATGCTGGTTTAATACAACCTTTAGCTATCCTTTGGGGCAGAGAACAGTAAAAAAATGAAAGAAGTCATCTCTTCAGGAATACTGTAGATGTCAACAGAAAAGGAAGATACTTTATACAAAGTCTAAAAAAAATACAGATTTTTAAAAAATCTAATTTAAGAGGTCACATATTTCTCTTATGCTGTTGCTCAATGAAAATAAAAAGAAATTCTTGTAGAAAAGACTTGAGACAGTTGAACAGAAGGACTTGTGTGTCTGTGAATTATAGTTCCATACTGCTTATACTCTGCCTTAGAGCTGTGTATTTTTCTCTGTACTTGTGCAATACATTTATATTGGAAGGCCCTCTTGAAAGTGGGTGATCTATTGGTTTAAGGAACTAAAGATTAATTCCAGATGTGGTCATGCTCTTCTAGCCCCTCAAAAAATAACTACCGCACCATCTGTTTTGTAATAGACAATTTCAAAGAGTGCCAAGGGGAATGTTAAAGACATCGGTCGAATGGCCACATATACCTCACACACAGGAATCCTAGAGGTCATAGTACCTTAGACAGATTCATATTTTCACTTTTTTCTCTCCACCATTCCAGCATGGAAATGTAAATAATAGCTCTCTTTCCTCCCAAAATACAGAGGAGATGTTTTCCAGATTATTGTCAGTGTTGACATGTATGAGGACACATTCAGATGTGAATTCAGTGGTATGACTGGAATTCAGGGTAACATATCTCTTATACCTGCCCCACTTTTGGATCCTTGCAGAGTATTCCAAACAACTTTTTATGACTTTTTAAAAAAAATTAACTCAGTAGCAGGAGGTTAATGATAAACTTACTTCAGACCTGGCTGGTTGCCCAAGACAAAAAAAGGGTAAAACAGGTGATGAAGGGTTATTCCAGATCATGATGACTTCTTTTTTTTCTAGTTGTTTCACAAAGCTCCAAGTAAAGAAATTGTGTCTGTTCTTCAAAAGCAATGCTATACATCAAATATGCCTCTCAGGTATATAATACAGAAAGAGTCAGAACTAGCACCGGCATAACTGAAATTTTAACAACAGTAAAACCAGAGTAAAATGAGATCTCTGAATACTTCATAAGTATAAATCTGAACTTCAGAGTGGTAACTAAAGACTTACGTAAAACAGTCTTGAGAAAAGGGTAAAAAAAGAAAACAAAAGGAAACAGAAAATGTACTGTTAGAGGTCAGACAATCACAACCTTGTGCTGTCCCAGAGAGTAATTTTTGCTGCAGTGACATTAAGTAAACAATTAGTTAAAAGAAGTAAAGATTAACAATAGGTCTCCATTTTATCCTTTGTTTTTTTGACACTGCATCCAGCCCTGTTTGAGTTTATTATAAAAATAGCTTAATACTAGCAGACTAGTGTAGCTACCTGCATTTTATTGACTTTGTTACAGTTCTCTCCATTCAACAGCACACGGCGGAATCAGTGTCAGACTGTAACCTTAGTGCCTAAGTATATTCAAGCTAGATCTTCAAGTTCAAAGTTTGCTTCTGAAACAAAAAATTAATATCAGCTCCTCACCATTTGCTTCTCCTTAGTATTGCTAGAATTTAACCTCTTTTAAGCCACAGTCTCTTTAGGTAGTATAAGGGAATCCCATACAGTAAGATTTGTAGTTTTTCACTATGAAACATCAACAAAGAAAGGTTGGAAAGTGGAATAGAAAATATCTGCTTTGACTTCATCACAGCTTTTAACATTAAAGACATCCAAAAGAAGT
Source organism: Phoeniculus purpureus (assembly GCA_028565055.1). Lineage (NCBI taxonomy): Eukaryota > Metazoa > Chordata > Aves > Bucerotiformes > Phoeniculidae > Phoeniculus > Phoeniculus purpureus. The sequence goes on along the minus strand of JAOXOE010000874.1, from coordinate 11,353,001 downwards.
ATACTCTGAGAGACTAATATAAGTATTGCTGTGGGAGAACATATATATGCCTGCTAGATAAATGAGAGGCACTATGGCTTTGGACAAGATTTAATTAAGTATGTTGGACTCAATAAAAGACACTTGGAACTACACATTATACACTACAGGTAATCACACACTCCAAAGCAAAAGCTGCAAAAAGAAAATGATGCCTGAAAGAAGGATCCAAACCATAAAGTATTTTAAGGGGAAAATCATGTGGAGTCAGCCTATAGACATAGAAAAGAGATGGTTTGGAAATCTCAGTCTCTACAGAGCTACTTATCTCCTCCAGAGCTACAGAAATATATCTCATTTTATCTTATGTAGGTATCTTTACACCCAAAACTTACCGCAGAACAAGCCTAACAGAGAAAAAGTATTACCAATAAAACTCACTCTTGCAAACCAAGCAGTGTAGTAGTCCTTCTGTTGAGGATTTCCTGGAAGAAAAGACTTCCAAAATGAAGAAGTATTTAGGCAGAGTTTTGTTATACAAATTCATATTACACATCAGCTTAAATCCTGCTTTTGAGAACTTCTAACATCTTTTTTTCTGTTCCAGAACATAGACATCAGATTATCAGCCACAAATCCTATCCTCTACTCCATGTTTTCTAGGCACAGATTCTGCCTACACCTAAGTAATGTAATCAGAGCTGAGGATTGACATACCCTCTGACAAATACTCAAAATACTGGGTGCAAAGAAGAGCAACAAAGTTAGTGAAGAGCCTAGATAACAAGTTTTGTGAGGGGATGCTGAGGGAGCTGAGGCTCTTTAGCCTAAGGAAGTGGAGGCTGAGGGAAAATGTTATTGCTAGTGTCCTCTGACAGGTAATTAGTGATAGAACAAGAAGAAACAGCCTCAAGCTGCATCAGGGCTGGACATAAGGAAGTTTTATTTTAATGAAAGAGTAGTCAAGCATTGGAACAGGCTGCCCAGAAAGCTTGTTGAGTCACCATTTCTGGATGTGTTTAAAGACAGTTTAGATGTGGTGTTTAAAGACAGTTTAAAGATGTGGTTTTAAGTGGTGAACTTGGGTTAGTGGTTGGACTTTATGATCTCAAGGGTCTTTTCCAACCTGAATGATTTTGTGATTCTATGATTTATCAATGTTCCTAGCTAACAGGAGAGGTCCCAGATGACTGGAGGCTGCTAATGTGATGCCTATCCACAAGAAGGGGAGGAAGGATGATCTAAGCAACTACAGGCCTGTTAGCCTGAACTTGGTACAGGGAAAGATTATGGAGCCGATCATTCTGAGCTCACTCACACTGTGAGTGTAGGACAGCCAGAGGATCAGGGCCAGTCAGCAGGGGTCTGTGAAGGGCAGGTGTTGCTTAACCAACCTGATCTCCTTCTATGACCAGGTGACTCATCTGGTCATAGTGGATGAGAAGGCGGCTGTGGATGTTGTTTACCTAGATGTCAGTAAAGCATTTGACAGTCTCCCACAGCATTCTCCCAGAGCAGCTCATGGCTTCTCTAGGAACAAGTGGACTCTTCATTAGGTAATAAACTGACTTCATGGCTGAGCCCACAGAATTCTGTTGATTAGGGTGAAATTGAGTTGGCTGGTCACAACTGGTGCTCTCCAGGGCTGTGTTGGAGCCAGTCTTGTTTAAAATCTTTATCAATGATCTGGATGAAGGGATTGAGTGCATCATCCGCATGTTTGCAGACAAGTGAGTGTGTTGATCTGCCTGAGGGTAGGAAACCTCTGCAGAGGCACCTGGACAAGCTGGATTGATGGGCTGAGGTCAATAGTATGAGGCTTACTGCCAGGTCCTGTACTTCAATCATAACAACCCCATGCAGTAATACAGGCTTAGACAGGAGTGGCTGAAGAAAAGCCTGGCAGAAAAGGACCTTGGGACACTGATTGACAGTCAGCTAAACAGGAACCAGCAGTGTGCCCAGATGGGCAAGAGAAAGCCAGTGGCATCCTGGCCTGCATCAGAAATTATGTGGCCAGCAGGAGTAGGGAAGTGATTTGTCCCCCTGTACTTGGTACTACTGAGGCCTCACATCAAATACTGTGGTCATTTTTGGGAATCTCATTACAAGAAAGATGTTGAGGTGCTGGAGCGAGTCCAAAGAAGAGTAATGAGGCTGCTGAGATGCCTAGAGGACAAGGGTTATGAGGAGCAGTTGAGGGAACTAGAGTCTGGAGAAGGTTGAGTGAGACCTTATTGCTCTTTACCACTACCTGAAAGAAAATTGTTGAGGGGTGGAGGTCTGTTGCTTCCCCCAAGCCACTAGTGATAGGATGAGAGGAAATGGCCTCAAGCTCCACCAAAGGAGGTTTAGACTGGACATTGTCAACAATTTCTTTGAGAAAGAGTGGTCAGGTACTGGAACAGCTGCTAGTGGCAGTGGTGGAGTCACTGTGTGAAAAAAAAGATGTAGATGTGGTTTACTGGGCATGGTGGTGTTAGGTTGGTGGTTAGACTTGGTGACCTTGAAGGTCTCTTCTAACCTAATGATTCTATGACTCTATTATTCTATGGTTTGCTCCCCCGAGCCCAGCATTCACCTACTTCACTCTAAGGACAGATATCTGTGGCATATGTTTTGCATGGGAAAAACTTGACAGCCACTTTCTAGCTACTGGCTGGCCCACATATACCTGGTCAATGTTTTCCAACAAAAATATATTCAAAATTGCACAGTCCAGAGAAGAAAGCAAGAATTCATTTTATTCGTTTGACACATGCTGTTTTGAGGAGAGTTTGATCTGTAACAGTAGTTAATCATGCAGCAAAAACAGAACACAGTTTTAGAAAACAAGTTACCTGTTCCTTAAACACAGGATTAAGACATAGTGTACTGGGTTAGCTGGTACAAAATACAAGCTCCATGACCATCTGCCCAAGATGCAATTACTGATGACAGACTGCATCACTGGTCACAACAGCAGTTACTCCTAGTTCACTTGACAAGAAGAGCTCTTCCTTTACTGTTGTGAGGTTCGAAGAATCATAGAACGGTTTGAGCTAGAAAGGCCTTTAAGGATCATCTAGATTCAACCACATTGTCTTGAGCAGGAAAAACTCTTACTAGATTGGATTACACAAAGTCCCATTCAGTCTGGCCTCATCCAAGGCACATAACTCATTACTTTAAAAAGGGTCTAATTCCTTAATAGAGATTAAAGGAAATTAGTATTGGCAATGATGGACCAGTGTTCAATTGGAACAGTATTTAACCAATACTCAGGCCATACATACAGAGTGCAAGCAAAAAATTGTTACATAGACAAGTAGAAATTTTTTCCAAGGCAAAATTCCCAGTAAAATTAATCCTTAAACTGCTGAAATAGTGCTTGATAATGCAAATGTTCCAGAAAATCATCCAGTGGAAGATCTTTTGTCACGTTACACCAGTGCCATGTAAAATGTAATAGCCAGAGTAGATAGAGGAACATCCCTGTGTATGTGAATATTAAGCTCGAACCCCTGCAGGAAATGTTACAAATATAATACGTAATGCTAGGTAAGCAAATGGGCTTATACATGAGGGAAGGGATTTTCATAATAAAAAGGTGTTCTGAAGGAAAGGATTGTATATGCTACTGGGCAATCAATTTACAGCCTAAGGGAATTGGGACTGTTCACCCTGGTGAAGAGAAGGCTCCAGCAGGACCTCATAGCAGCCTTCTAGTATCTGAAGGAGGCATAAGAGAAAGCTGGAAGGATTCTCACTTAGAGACGCTAGCGATAGGGCAAGGAGGAACTGTTTCAAGCTATAAGAGGGCAGATTTAAATTAGATCTTAGGAAGAAGTTGCTTACTAGAAGGGTGGAGAGACATGGGAACAGGTTGCTCAGGGATGCTAGAAGTGTTCAAGGCCAGGTTGGATGTGGTCTTGGGCAACCTGGACTAGTGAGACATGTCCCTACCCATTGCAGGATGTTTGGAGCTAGATGGTCTCTGAGGTCTTCTTCTAACCTAAGAAGGTCAACTGCATCCTGGGCTGTATCAGAAGAAGCATGGCCATCAGATTGAGAGAGGTGTTTCTGCCCCTTTGCTCTGGTGAGACCTCACCTGGAGTACTGTATCCAGCTGTGGAGCCCTCAACACAAGAAGAATGTGGACTTGTTGGAGTGCACCTAAAATGATCAAAGGGCTGTAGCACCTCTTGTTCAAGGAGAGGGTTGTTCAGCCTGGTTTTAAACTAGAGCATGAGAGATTTAGCCTCGATCTAAGAAAGAAGTTCTTTACAATGAGGGTGGTGAAACCCTGGAGCAGACTGTACAGACAGCGTAGAAGGAGGCATTTAAGGGTCAGGCTTGATGGAGCTCTGAGCAACATGATCTAGTTAAAGATGTCCTTGCTTACTGTAGGGGTAGTTGGACTAGATGACTAAAGGTCCCTTCCAGCTCAATGCACTCTGCGATTCTATACAGCCAGCACGTGTGCGTGCCGTGGATGTGGACCGTGTCGGCAGACTCGCAGCGTTTACAAGTACGCGCTGTCCTCACGGGTACTGCGATCAGGGGACTGAACTCAAACGAAAACCTGGCTTTTACGGTGCTGCCCCAGAACTACGTCCTGAGTTTTTGGGCAGAGCCAGAGCCAAACCAGAGCCTTGTTCCCTGCTCGCTCGCCATTCTTTGAGGGCAGTCACATCTCTCTCACCCACCGGTGCTGGAGGAGAGCCCACAACGAATCCCCTCTCCCGGCCGACCCCTGGCCTGACGGCGCCGAACCACGGCCGCGCACGCCGCCCCAACAGGCCGCAAGGGGCGGTCCGCGCACGCCGCCTCCGGGCAGGCGCAGCCGCTACTGTGGGCCCGCGACGGAGGCTCTGCCTTCCCAGGGACGGCGGCTTCATGCACTGTCAGGTAGGTGCAGCTCCCGGCGTTCCCGAGAGCGGGCCCGGCTGCGGGAAAGGCGGCGGAGGCGGCTTGCAAGGCGCCTTGCTTGGGCGGACAGCAAAGCACGGGCTCTCGGTGCCTTCCCAGCACCTCACTCCCCGTTTCCATGCTCCCTTGACCGGAGGGCCGCGGCAGAGCTTATCAGCTCTAAGAAAAGCCTGTCCTTCCTGCCCCTGGGGTTTGGTGTGTTAGGCGAGGTTCTGGGCCCACCAGCGGCCTCTCTCTTAGGCCCCGCGGCCTGACGCGCCTGTTCCTCACAGATCTCGGTGCTGTACTTCGCCCGGAGCGCGGAGCTGGCGGGGCTGCGCTGCGAGAGCCTCACAGTGCCGCGGGAGATCACCTCGCTGCAGCTCTGGGAAGAAATCGTCAGGGTTCACCCAAGGTACTCGGGACAGGTGCTCCCAGGTGCACAAAGTTTAACGTCGCTCAATTTTATTTTTTTTTAATAAGTATACAGTGTTTAGACTTGTACACATATCAGTATTTTGATACCATAAAACCACTGATGCTGCTGTGTAACTTGCAGCAAGTGATTTGTGTTTCAGCCAGTGGAAATAGCTTTACACTGAAGGAAAGGCCAAGTCCAACAAATTACGTTGAGCCTTATGAGTGCTTTATGACATGGGGGATATGCTATCCAGGAGAGCCATAGTGTAGCAAATGCACCTAAAACTGGACCTAAACCTGAAACTGAGCTGTTTTTGAATGATGTTCTGGTTTGTATCAGAAATAATGTGGTCAACTGAAGTAGAGAGGTGGTTGTCCACCCGTTCCTGGCACTGATGAGACCACATCTTGAGTACTGTGTTCTGGGCCCCTAACTACAAGAAGGGCATAGAAGTGCTGGACCATATCTAGAGGACAACAAAGCTCATGTAGGGTCTGGAGGTTGTGAAGTCCTGCAAGGAGCAGTTGAGGAAACTGGGATTGTTTAGTTTGGAGAGGGAGACCAAATAATTCTCTACAACTACCTCACTCTTTGGAGGAGAGGCACAACCTCTTCTCCGTGGTGGCAAGTGCTAGGATCAGGGAAAAGGGCCTCAAGTTATGCCAAGGGAGGCTTAGGCTGGCTGTTAGGAAGGATTTCTTCACTGGAAGGTTTATAAAACCTTGGGATAGTCTGCCTGGAGCAGTGGTGGAGTCACCATCCCTGGAGGTATTTTTATATCGTGTAAGACTGTTGCTTAGAGACAAGGTTTAGTGGTAACCTGACAGTGCTGGGTCAAAGGTTGGACTTGACAATTTTAAGGCCTCTTCCAACTAAAGAAATTCAGTGATTCTGTTATTAATATATGGAGAAGCTGAGGTGTCTCTATGGGAGATCAAGTACAACTGGGACAATAAATAAGAAATGAATGATAATGTGCAGGTGTTTTTGATCACTTTAACTGTCCTGCTAGGCATTGGTTTGAGCTTATCACACATTCTGGAAGGTGGATCAGCAAGGGGACTGAAGCCCTGCCACAGGCTTCCAGCTGCTCAACCATGGCAAGGGAAACAGGCTCAGCCACTTCCAGCTTTCTCTGCTTTCAAAAAAAATTCTGTAGGAAGATTGGTTCTGAGGAAGTGCTAGGTGTGTGCTGTAAAGAAGCCCTGTGGTACTGGTGCTTTTTGGAGGTGTCAGCAGAAATCCCCCATCACATTAAGGCTGAGGGAAGGTTCTCAATCCTGTCAAGAATTAATCTGATAGGTAAAGGTGCAACACTGTTTTGAAGGAGGAGTGAAAAAAAATGTAGTATAAAAGAAGTGGAGGTCCTCGTGATTTAGTGCTAAGTGCACTGCAATTTCCATCGCATTGGATTTAGGTGCCACCATCTTTCTTTAGGCATCACCCTTTTTAATTAAATCTATTCTCGAAACCTGTGGGGAAAAAACCCAACTCAACCAACTATTTAGCAATGGCAATCTGATTCCAAATGAGAAATTCTAATTTATCCTCACGGAGAATAGACTGTGTTTTGGAGGAAAAGGCAGTAGAGAGTGAGTGTAGTTTACTTTGTAGACTGTTACTTTGTGTCAGAAACAGCAGGAAGCAGAACCTTTGGTTGGTTAGCCACAGTTTGGCAACTTTGTCTTTTCGTGAATGATGACTTGGGGGAGTAGATGTTGCATGTGCAGTTACTTCACAAGTAAGCTTCACAGAAGCTTCTAGGCTTTCTGGGAAAACTAAATGTAATGGTAGGACATTGACCACAGACTTCTATTCACATTGCTAATGGGTATTCATGCTGCAGCTTGATCCTGCTTGACAATGCTTTTCTGTTCCACACATTTTGCCCAGTGAATTAAATTACAAGTGACATTAATTAGAGCTCATCCTTCGAATGGACACTTCAGTTCCATAGTTAAGCTGTGTTCCTCGGTGATTTGCTTTACTTTCATGCAGTCCCTCCCTTCAGTCTACCCTCTGAGGCAGTGCTACTGTGTTTTGCTCAGCCTGTGCTTTGCCTACTCTTGTCTGGCTAGCTGGTAGGAAATACTTGTATCCTTTTGGCTGCCTGCTTGTTTCTAGGTGCTCTACACTGCCTGTGTTAGATTTTACAGTCTTCAATAGAAGCAGTTGTCATACCTATGCCTTCTAAGGTAAATTGTTGGCATTCTTTTTTGGTGTCTTACTAGTGTTGCCCTCATGCTCACTGTGTGATTGCAATTGGTCATGAAATTGATTCCTTGCTGTTGACTCTCGTAGCATCATATGAGATAGGAGATCTGCCAGAAGACACATCTTATCTGCTGCCCTAGTTCGTCACCATTTCTTATCAATAGTAAATTTCAGGTATATAAGTACAAAAGACCCAAAGCCTTACAGTCAGATTACACAACAGGAGTGACTCTTGAAACTTTCATGAGATCTCATGAACAGCATCCCACAATGCTTCTTGCTGTGTAGAAAATTGTTCCAGCTCAGGCAGACTGAATCAGGGGAACACTTTCTTCTAATCCCAAAGTTACTTTTTTACAAGCTGCTGAAGTAGTAAACTGTTATACGTTAATTCCTTCTGATATAGTCATATAATAAATCCAATTTCTGACTTCTGAAAATTGTGCTAATTTGATTTCTCCTTAGCCTTCACAAGAAAATATTCAGATTAGTAGGTGGTGTTCGAAACAGGGTTGTGTAAGTCTCAGTGGTATTCACCTCAGCTGCCCTAGACTGTGCACCAGTTTATTGTTTAATGAAATCTCATGGTTAAACACAAACACTGTATTTAGAAACTTATTTGTGTTCCTGCAAACCCTCTCAGGCTTGCTGTCATCCGGGATCAAGTAATCTTTGCTGTTCGGCAGGAGTACGTGCTTCTTGGAGATCAGCTTCTGCTTCTGCAGCCCGGAGACGAGGTTGCCATCATCCCACCAATTAGTGGGGGCTGAGTCTGCTCAGGTTCTGTTAGGTAGGTATCACTTCTTGCATAGTTTTCTGTGCAGCATCAACCTATACTAAAATAGCTCATGGATTCTGTATAATGTCCCAGTAATCTTTTTGTCGTTGTGTAGGTCCAGAGATATGGCTGCAATTCTGTCCCTCCAATCTCTCTCTTTTGAGAGAGCATAACTTGTGTTTCCTGCTGGAAAGAACATTTCTGGAAACATTCAAAAGCTGCCTGGTCATGGTTCTGCATGATCTTTTCTAGATGATCCCGCTATGGCAGGGGAGTTGGACTAGATGATTTTCAGAGGTCTTTTCGAATTCCTGTCATTCTATGATTACATGACAGAATAATTGTGCTGACCAGATAATATAAGCTGATGCGTTAACACATATGCAGGACCTGGAAGAAAATTGCTAGTTGGGTCAGGCATTGTTCTGAATTTGTTTTTTAGGTCCTGTTATTCTTCCATAGTTGTTTCTGCCTGCTAGTAGATACCCAGTTTGCCCATATAAGTTACTAATGAAAAACCTCTGACACTTTTTTAACAGAAAAATTATACAAAAAATACTTTGCTGCTGCGTTAAAAAGAAATTAATTTTTTGTTTGTTGCTGTTAAAGGAACAGATGTCCTTAGAATACCTTCATTTCTTGGCATCCTTTCAAATGCCACTCCTTGTATTTACTACAGTTTGTTCCATTGCTTATGCTCGAAATACCTCTTTTCCCTCTCATTCTTAGATGAACTGGTGACTGATTTCTGCTCACAGAAATGAGACTTGTCTCATGTGTCACTGGAATAAATGAGAGTATGACCTCCTTAATGTCCTGGAGAAGTTATTAAACATTAGCATTAGAACTATAATCTGTGTTGATCAGAAATTCAGTTTTAAAACTATTTGATTTCAGGATAAGGACAGCAGTCTCAGAATTTTACCACAGGTCTACCAGTGCAGTGATCCATGCTGTTTGATTTGTACTGTTAAATTGGGCTCTCAGACTAGTTCTAGATTTGTCTTACTGGAGCAGTCTAGGAAGGAATCAGTATCTATCAAAAACCAGGTCACTGCATGATATGTACAGTTATACTCTCTCAGCAAGTCTTTTGAGAAGTGAATTTGCTATGGCGAATGGTCTCTTGGGGTGAGGAGGTAGATGTTGTGTGTTTTCTGTATAAATTGGGGCATCGGCATGGGATAAAAAGCAGTTGGCCAATGCTAGTAGTGCCAAAAACAATAGACTCTGTTTGGTTTCAGCTTTTCGGGTGAACTATGGATGGAAGCAAAGATGTGCCAAAAGATTTTATCAAACTCAAGCCTGAAAAGCTTTCTGTAGATGAAGTGTCAGATCTGGTGGTTTCACCATACTGTGGGGCAGTGTCTCTGTTCATTGGTGAGTTTAATATTTCTGAGCTGGATCCGAGTATATTAATAGTCCAATGAATAGAACCTAGATTGTCCATACCCCAAAGTCGTGCCTCTCAAATAAATACATTCCTGGACTGAACCCAGGAAGTTTAAAAACACGGTCTAAATGATACATAGTAAGCCCATGGCAGCTTTTAAACAGTTATACTGCTACAAAGTGTTGAGAAATTTCCCTGCTGGTGTGGCTATCCTAGGTCTGAAAAGAAGAGCAGCTCTGGAGTATTGGGCTAGTTGGGAACTACTCCCTTTGGACGTAGCTTGTTCAAGGTAGGAAGTGGGATGTTGTAGCAATGCCACAGGTTCACACCTGTATGAAAGCTCCTGTGATTCAGACATTGGTTGAAAGTAACATACTGTTTTAGTCATGGGCTGCTGAAGGTCAAGGCCGATAGCTCTCTTGTTTTGCTTGATCTACGTGGTACAGATCTTGAAACCTCTTTGTGCATAAACCTTAGCTCCTAAATACTGAGCACTTAAACATTACATGGGCAAATGCAGTACTATCACCTTAAAAATTACCCAGCCTTGGCCAGTACAGACCGCAGGCTTGTAAAATGAATAAACTAAATTCTTCCTTGTTACAGGTTTCTCTCATTCAAAGAATCTATTTAAACAGCCATGAGAAGGGGGAAGTTGTTTAGAGCAGCATAGTGCTGACCTTGGCTACAGCATGTTTTACTCAATATTTATGTATCATGTATTGTTAGAGAATATATAATGTATTATAACTATATGATATGTATTTATTTGCTTAGTGCTTCGGGTTGATAAATCATTTGTGTTTAGGTACTACAAGAAATAATTTTGAAGGGAAAAAAGTGATTCACTTAGAATATGAAGCATATACTTCAATGGCAGAGAATGAAATAAAGAAAATCTGCAGAGATATTAGACAGAAGTGGTCATCAGTCAAACATATTGCAGTGTACCATAGACTTGGGTATGTATGGTCAGACCTTCTGCAAGTGGAATATTAATCCTTGTCTGGTGCATGGCTCTGCTTACACACTTGCAAACCTGCAGGAGATTTTACAAACCAGCAGAGATGGCTGCAGGATCTTGCTGGGTAGCTGTTTTAGAAACTGTCTTTTCAAAAAAGGTTTGTATTGGTAGTGTTTGCTGGAGCTCACATTTAGCCTTCAGGATTCTTGATGCTTGTGTGATGGTTTGAAAGTGGGAAAAACAGACTGAGATTTCATTCTATTGATGAAGGAAGCTGTTGATTTCTTTTGACTTTTCTTAACAATGTGAAATTTGCAGCACTTAATTTTTTGAGGTGTTGCAGAATGCTCTGCTTGTCAGTTTTAAGTCAAATTATGCCATAGGGATCTTGGAATCTTAGACTGTGGAGAGGGAAGAAACCTGGTAATTACCTGCCATGCTTCTGGAGAACTTTCTGTTGTTCCTTGAGTCTTGGATAAGTATTTTATTTTGGGTTCAAAACACAGAATACTAGTGTCTGACACACTGTTGAGCCTTCTCTGGCTTCTCACTAAAACTAGCAGGATTTTCGGAGGCTATTACAAATGTTTTGGTGTTTTGTTTCTTCTGTAATCAATGGAGAGTGATTCTCTTGAAAGCAGCTTAAAACATTTAAACATTTTTCCTATTAACTGTCTGTCAGAGGAGTTTTATTACAGAGGGAGGGTTAGGAGGCAGCTACTTCTGCTAGTTTGGAAAACAACACACCAAACAGGAAAAACTAAATAATTTTAAATGAGAATTTGTAAAAAAGCTTTCACTGCTAAATCTGCAAAGATTGGGGCATGGAATTATTCTTTCACAAATTATTGTGAAAATTCTTTGGTTTTCAGATAAGAACTGGCTGTTCCTAACTTGTTAATTATTAAGCCTTCTTCCAGTGAATTTCCTATGCATTGTTGCAAGTTAGCAGTCTTCCCCTCTTAATTCCACAGACTTCACTTAGAAAAAAAGAATGAAAGAAAAACACAACGCCTATGCTTAGTGAGTTTATTTATTTTAAAGCATGGAATTCTCCCATCTGGTACTCATTTTGGTTGTGGTTTTCTTTCTTTAAAAAATGTATTATCTTTTGGACATGGTTTGACACTTGCTCAGTATGAATGAGTCAGGAAACTGTGTGGCCAGAATACTGACGTGACATGGCCACAATGTTTGGGTGCTCTTGATGTTAAGCATTAGCTAAAGCTGCTGATTGTTCCTCTTCTCTCCCTAGTGTGGTTCCAATAACTGAAGCAAGTGTGATTATTGCAGTCTCCTCTCCACACAGAGCAGAATCTCTTGAAGCTGTAAAGTACTGCATCAATACCCTAAAAGCATCTGTCCCAATATGGAAAAAGGTATGTTTGTGGGTAAAGTTTATTTTACACCGGTGCCAAGGCCTTAGACAGTTGCTGTTGCTCTTAAGGGAAGCAGCTTGCCATCGACTGGTCAGTTGATCAGATCCATGACAAAATTAACCAGTTAATTTAGTTAATGTGTTAATGGGATGAAACAAAAACAACAAGGAGAGTTCAAAAACCATTTATAAATTGCAGGCAAAATAAAAAGCTGACTTCATTTTTGGGAAAATCAAGAAGACACAATTAATTCACCCAACATAAAATCCCTAACATAAAGACATACAGAGATTAAGCACATGTTCTTCAAGCTGCTATCTCCAGCCTCTCAAAGGGAACAGACTCAGAGCTGTTCTTTTTCTTTGTCAAAATATGGAGTCCATTCAGTCTGTTCATATTTCCTTCAGGGTCAGCAGTTCTTTTAAGTTTCAGTTTCCTGTTCCATGTTCGTCCAAGCAGTCTTCCATTTACAGCATGCTGATTTCTATGGACAGTGAATGAGGGAAAGTTCCTCTCTCAGTTTCAGCAAACAATAGTTTGCGGGCAAAACATTTCCTTTGCTGATCTCTGAGATTCCACTCTCCATTGACATCATTCTCAGGGCAAGACACTTGTCTTACCCAGTTCAGTGCCATGTGTGTCTCTCTGAACAAAGACAAAAATTAAGAAGCTGGAAACCGGATGCTTCAAAACAGTTGCACCTGTCCACAGAGTTGCCTATTGGCCAGTGATGAAACTAAGCGAGAACTTGGAATTCCAAGTCCCTTTATCACAGTTACCATAACAACTCCCATTTCCTCAGGCCAAGAAACCCACCAAATTCGAACTATAAGCATTACAGGCAGCAGTTGCTCCTGAGGAGATGCCAATGTTTAGCACCAGTGAGTTTCCTATAATGTAGTCAAGCAGGCAGGGCAACTGGAGACCCTCCCTTGCCCATGCCATCCAGCTCCTCTTACTTTAACCCCAGGATGGCATTAAAAGTTACTTTTGCATGGTAATACTCAGCTCTGTACAGGTTGTAAATAAACTCTACATCATCTTTGCTTTGGCAGCATTGGAGTTTTCAAGTAAAAGTGGCATTTCTTGTATTTCTGTTTTCTGCTCATCCCCATGACCTTGAGAAAGCACAAAGCATTAAGCAACAGCACACAATGAAGGGAAGAGCAGAGATCCCAGAGCTGGTATGGCCAAACAGCAGTGTGTGGAGAGACCAGCCCCGGTCTAGAAAGAGCCTTATTGCATAACCACAGTATTGCATCCAAGTAATGAGCAATAGTTCTGCCTTCTTTCAAAGGCAGAATTTGGCGTATGGTAACAGTGATGTTCTTCACAGTACTTCACTTTTCTGACACCACTTTCAGGAGTCTGGACTTCTGTGGTCTTAGAGGGGCTCAGAGCTCTGCTGAATTTGCTGCTTAGAATTGGGCTACTGCTGGATAGTGTAGTCTGTGCTGAAGCTCTAATAGTGTATTCCTTATTATCATTTTTATTCTTTCACTGCTGATATTTTTGTATACAATTAAATACTGAGCTGAAAATGATGGTATTGTAGATTTAAACATGGCAATGTGTAAAAGGGGCAGTTTCAGACACAATTGCTGTGTACTCTACAGCTTTTACGTAATTTCCTCTAGATATCTTTCTTGTATTGACTTCAGTAAAGATGCAGCCTTCTAAAAATGATGGGGCTCATCCTGATGCTCAGCATCTACTCACATTTAAGTTAATGTGTTCTAAGGATGCTTCTCTTTTTCCTATTTGCTGGCCAAGGGCTGTCTAGTCCTGTTGTGAACAGTAAATAATAGCAGGATGGCTGTTGAGTTCTTTGGCCTGGCTTGTGGCTGTATGTAGCAAACTCTCACAATATTCCCATTCTTTGTTTATATTTGCAGGAGATTTATGAAGATGAATATTCTTGGAAAGAAAACAAAGAATGCTTTTGGGCAAATTCAGAAAAATAACTACTAATATTCAAATAAAATGTTACTCTTCCTAACAAGGATACTGGTTTAGCTTTTGAGTTGTTTTTTACAGAGGATCTATATTTTTTTAAGCAGCTGTAGTAGCCACTGTGATTAAAGTAGTTTAATCAGGACTGAGTGAAATAAATTTGTAAAATTATAGGTTTTAAGTATTTTTTACTCTGCTTTGAAACAATCTCTTTGTACATCTTAACACAGAGTCAGTTTTTAAAGCCATCCTCTCTAAAACTATTGGTTGCAAGGTATTTAGTCCTCTGCAATACAGACTTGCTTTAGCGTTTACCTTGGTAGCCTGTGTTCACTGACTGTATGGGAGATCACAACAGGAAAATTGTGTGGTTTTAAATATTAAAAATAAAGCCCTGAGTAAGTTAATTTTATTACTCTAGAATCAGTTTGCAAGCTCTGTTATCTTGACATTCTTGTAACATAAAACCTACTTCAAGTAGATCAAACAGACAGAGAAGTAAATATATATTGTACCCCAGGGTTACTAACTTTTCAGTAGTGGTCATGTTCTAGTCACTCTGTCTGACAGAAATATTTTTACTGTGCATTTAGTTCATTGAACTAAAAATATGGGCAGAACTTGATTCAAAGTTAGATCTAATACTCCACTACCAAGAGACTTTCATTAGGAATAACACACAAACCTGTAAGTACAAGTCCAGACATGAGTAATTTTGAAAGAGTTTCATGGCCTGTGAAACTGTATGGTGCTGCAGAAAAAAACAGCTATTATTACGAATAGTCATCTGCGAGTTTAATTAATTTTTGATGTTAGGATTCAAAGTCATTCAAATGTATTAGTTTTTCAAAGTGAGTCTGTTGAATTTTATGTAGTTTATTTATGCATTTACATTCTCATATTTTATTACAACTTTTGTTCCTGTTTTGAAGCCTAGTTGAAAGACTGATGTTGTGTTCCTATGCTTCTGCTATAAACAATGGGCTGCTCGTCTGAGTAAGATAACTTTATTTGTATTATTGTCCTGTGCCATTATAGCATCTAGGTTCTGAGATTTCGAAGTCTCATCATTCACGGCATTTTTACTAACAGTGAGTGGCAGTTTTAGCAATCATCACTATTAATAGACAGATGATAGATACAAAGGAGGGAAATTAGGTAAAACAAAGTGAAAAAATTTTGGTAAAGTTTATACATCATCACATCACATCACACCGAAGCCTCAGAAGTATCATCCATTTCATTGTGTTTGCAGTACAAATCTACAAACAGCTGCTAGCTGCACAAAAAGAAACAAGAAATATAGGCCATGATCTTTTTTTCCTCTAAGTGATGTCAGTCAGCTTTTTGTACTTTGTGATGGTTACAGTATATAGATTAAGTAAGCCCCAGTGAAACATACAGCTTCAGGCAGAAGCATGGTTAAACTATTTAAGTACTTTCCTTGATGGAAACGAGCAAGTTCTTCCTCTGTCGGACATCAGCTGCTTCTCACGTGCTTACATATACACAGTCTTCAAGCCATGTGAACTCTATTATATAGGCAGAGCTGAGCAAGTTCAAGGTTGAATTTTCCTTTGCTTTGGAGTTTGACAGAACTATTTCCTATTTGAATGGCAATTTTGCTGAGAATTTTACAGAATCCAGACTACAGATTGCGTCCTCTGTCAAATAATAGGTTTTGGATTTTGAAAAGAAAGAAGTACATAGACTTTCTCATTCTTGATGTCCTTGTTTCCACATTCATGTTTGCTGTTACCATGCAACTAATTAGCATTATTTGGCTAGTTTGCCTTGTAGGGGATGGTTTGTAAGTGAAATAAAACATGTGCAGTCCTTGCATAATGTTGTTGTGCTCTGATACAGAGGAATAGTGGTATTTAGAACAGTTAAATTGTACCTGGGACCTGTTGATCAAGGGCAACTCTTGTGTTGCATGAATTCTGCAGTTGCCTGGAGATTTCTCCAGGTTGACCTTAAGTCACCCCATCAGCAGTGCAGCTGTGAAGGAGGGTGCAGAAAAGAAGAGAAAGAATAATTGTGTACTTCCCCACAGTGACCGGGAACAATGAATGGAAGAGATGTTGTACTGTCACAGCTGAGTGTTACAATGTGTGTATGCTGCCATGGTCAAAACAATGAAATGTCATTTTTTGTCCCTAGCTGTGCATGAGGCAAGTACTGCTTTGTTCTGGAACAATGATGTATCAGTCTTGTGTAACTTCGGGTTCTTCAGCTGGCATCTAAAAGCAAAATGGAAATGCCCTTAGGAGGGATGATGTGCATAATTAGAGGTAAAATGTATCTCACTAAAATTTAAGCCCATACTCTGAGCTTGGTGTTCCAGCTCCCTCTGTAGGGCTGCCCTCTCTTCTAGGGCAATATTATGATAAGAAGACAAATGACTCTGTTCTAAGATAGCTGCCTAAGGCGCTACGTCTGAAGTGACCCAGAAGTGCTTCCAAATTTCCAGGCTGGGGATGAATCCCAGCTGTGCTTGACTATGTGTCAAGGAACAGTGTGGCTCACGTATTCTGGTTTCCACACATGCAGGACTAGGGTGCAGGATAAGGGCTACCTTGTTTTCCGGTGAGGTCCATGTGAGGTGATAGGCAGTAGCAGATCAATATATATATTAACTCCCAGCTTTCTGGGGCTAATCTAGCTGTTTCACTGCCTTGGGTCCAAAATAGGGTAGTCCCACTCCTCAGTGGCTCACCCACCTGTGTCACAGCATGCTGCAGAGGAGGTGGCTCCAGGTGTAGACAAATGTTCCTGGGAACAGATATTGCAGACCAGAAGGTCATAATGTGATTACTATAGAGATCTGCCAGATTATGGGTGTTTTGGGGAGAGAAACACGTATAATCAGAGTGGGATTTTGGCTTTCTGGAAAGCCAAATTTCTTAATCTTGGTTGGCAACATTGGAGTGTGGCAGAACATCCATATACCAGCATTGCTTAATTTTAAGAGTTTCACAATTTTTATCTTTCTTTCTTTCTCCTCTGTTCTCAGAAGCTCAAACCGATGCCTACTGTGAAAACAGTTAAGTGACAGGATGTCATGAAATAAATGGAAGGTGGGGGACTGGACTGTGTTATATAGAGCCAACCCAGGAGATGGCAGCCGAGAGACAGCTGTGCGGGAGGAGCAGCTCCAAGCCTGTCCAGGTGCTGGCTGTGCTGGGAAATACATGGGTTCACCTTGGCTGTCACTGTCACCCACAGGAATTAAGCCTTTTGACTAACTTTTTTTTTGGCACACATTTCCCTTAGCTGCTCAAGGAATTTGTAGTTTTATACCATGTTCATTTTCTCCATCAAAAACAGTAAAAGGGGAAAAAAAAATCCCTACAATTATTAACAATGTGAAATACTCTGTGAAAGCTGACAGTACTATCTCTTGCCACCAAAAAGCTCTTGAAAACAGTTTGAGATACTTGAAGAGAGTTAAGAATAGGCTGATGACTGTAAATCTGCAGTTATCTTTGAGTACTTTCAGCCTGTTTTTATAAAAACAAACTGATATGGTCTTGTCCAGTGTTACAAACATTAACTTCCTCATGTACCTTTATAGCCGTTCTGTTTTAACAGTTCCATTTTGAGTATTTTAAGAGGAGACAATATTTTAAAAACTGCTAGATACCAAAGCCTGTGATCGGATAGAATTGGTCATAAACGAGGGCTGAAAGATAGGATTCAACTGTGAACATTAGGTACACTTTATTACCTTTAAAGAAAAAAAAAAGTGGAGGCAGTTAGCTATAGATTTTGAGGTGTCTTTTTGTAACTCCATTGCCTTTAATTTGCAAGCTGTTGTACTTCAGTTTGGGATATAAAGGGTAATACATACAAGTCAGTGTATAGGGAGTCTATCTTTCAGTTCTGCAGAACATTAAGACTTGATGAAAGATGGAGTTTTGTGCCTTAGGATTAAGGTGATCTGTTCATGCATTATGGATATGTTAATGTTAGTAGCTTGCTAAACATACAGAGTTAAAAGTGGAGAAAAAATAAAGGAAGCTTCATGAAAGTGGTCAGTTTTCAGGTGGTAGTTACTGCCACTGTCTTCCTACTGTCTTCCTCTTCCCATCCAAGTTCACCTCTCTCTTCCTCTCCCACCATGCTTTTGCTGATTTGTTGCATTTGTCTTTTTTGGTGTATGATGGGGAACAGCTAAGGCTGGTGGCACAACAGGCTGCTGATGACTGTAGGGTAAAGTGTACTATGTACTGATATATGTAGTAAAAAATGCAGCCTAAGAAACTGGCATGAATATGGTGCGATTTTAGATGCCACTGATAACTCCACATTTATAGGAATGCCTGAATTTGGTAAGGTTTTAACACCACCTATTCAGAATGTCAAGTATAGATATTTTTCACTAATGTGAACTGACTGTCACTACAATACCACTTTACCAGCAGTGTTATAGTAATGACTTGTAACTCGCAAGATTTCAATGCAGCTTCTTTGTATACCTGCAAAATCATCCCCTTTTCACTATGTGCTACTGGACCAAAAGCATATTTAGTCCCATTTTATGTGGTGCTTTATCAGTAGGATTTCTTCTCTTCAGGGCACTGGTTAAAAGAATAAATGAGTCTGTGTTCAGCAGTATACTTGTTTTTATTGCAGTAATGCTGTTAGACTCTCTGGACCTACAGTGATACAGTCCTTGCTCCCGTAGAGCTAACATGGAAATTTTCAGCAGACAGATTATAAACTCCCTTTTACGTGCCAAGTTTATACGTAGGCTTGTACTAAGCTAACTCTGATTTTGGACTCGATTCCAGTGCTTCTAGTAAATGAGCAGCTAGACTTCAAGACCAGATTCAGATAAAGCTTGAGTTTGCTGAAAGTATTCCTGACTCTTCCTGCTGTAAGCACAAACAGAAGCACATGCTGAAGCTCAACATTTCAGAATATTATTTCACCTGTAATGTGCTTTTTAAAAAAATAAAACTAAAAAAACCCACCTCAACAAAGCAATCCCTCGTGAATAATACAAAATATACATAATATTTCCACCACTACTTGTGGCTGTGCCAACTTAAAAGTGCAAGAGACTCATCCATTACAATAACTAAATTAGCCATTTAAGTGTTTATTGTAAAATAAAAATAAACTAGAAACTTAAAGTGGTTAGGATACAGAAACCTTACCCATTGCCATGCCTTTCTTTTATTTTGGGTAAAAGTATTATAGCCAGGCTGATGGGGAAAATCCTGTGAAGGTTAGTGAATTAAATCATTGCTACCTGATTGATAAACTGTTATCCCCAAAGGAGCTGGATGCCAGATACTGACAAGCATCTCCCACTGAAGGTGGAAGAAGGAAATTTGGCTTAACACCTAAATTTCCTTTGCAAGCAGCACCAGAAATGAAAGGTGCTGCAATCTACTGTGTTGTGAAATTCCCCTTCTGGCCTGGAGTGCATGACCCTAGTTA
This sequence comes from Phoeniculus purpureus, assembly GCA_028565055.1. Classification (NCBI taxonomy): domain Eukaryota; kingdom Metazoa; phylum Chordata; class Aves; order Bucerotiformes; family Phoeniculidae; genus Phoeniculus; species Phoeniculus purpureus. Next base: position 11,333,579 of record JAOXOE010000874.1, on the reverse strand, counting down.
TGTAGGAGCTTCCCACACATGAGGGTATAGTGTTTTGTTTTCTTTCCCACAAGTTTATACATGATTTAAGCAACAAATTTGTATCTGTACTTTCAGAGCACCATTTGCTCTCAGGGTTTAAAATTACAAGTCCGGAACTTATTATTTAGATTTATGCAGTTGCTGGGAATTTTTTGCTTTGTTTTTTGGGTATCCTTTATCTTTTAAATAATTGTTTTGGTCACAAACTCTGTTGGATGGCAATAATATTGTTTGATAATCAAGATCAGAATCTGGATTGTATTTCAAAATGTTAAAAAAACTCACCTCAAAACAGAATATTTCATAGATAAAAAAATAAATCCAAAACCATATAAAACTACACTGAGCACAATCCAGCTGTCACTGCAAATAAAGCTGTTATTTGCCAAAGAGATGGTTGTCTCCTGATTGATTACTGATTTAAAGAAGACGTTAGTAAAACTTTCAAACACACTCAAGGCTAGCTTTTGAAGAGTCCCTCAGGAAATAATCTGCAAGGTGCCTAAGCAAAATTACAACCTAGCTTTGGGGGAAATAAAACATGACTTTGGGTTCTCAATCAGGCACATTTAAATGTTTTACTCTTCAAGTTAACAGCTTGAGTTGGAAATAATCTCATTGCATGGCAGCATCCATCCATCTTCTCTCACAACCGCTTTGAAGCATAACTGCCAGCCATGAGAGAGAAAGGCAGTCAAAAGGCCAGATCCCCTGAATGTTACAAGACTTACAGCATGGGCCTTTTTAAGACTGAGCTTTCATTAAAACTAGACAGCATAATGGCATGTGATAAACTGAGGTGTGCAATCAACATAAATTCAACCAAGCATTGTGCTCAGAGCTCCTTCCACTGCAGTATTTTACTGTATAAAACCAAAAATGAATACTGTATAAAAACACATGAATATGTGGATCCAAAAAAACATGACTGCTTAGGAGGTTACACTGAACTTTGGTCTCCTGGAGCACTCTGAGATGCTACAGAAACAAGTGCAGTAAACAATTTACAGAACATAGACCTTCACTGTCTTCTGTCATAACACGCATACTTTCTCAGTCATCATCCCCTTTAGTACATGCTCTCATTCTTGAAAAATCTTTCAATATAGAATTAAAGGCAAGATCTTTGCTGTCTTCACTGTTTATATCAAAAGTGAACTGATGTCAGAGGGACTGAGAGCACAAAGCTCCATTTAACAGTAGTGATATTGCTTCTGAAGAAGAAAAATCTAAAAATTGACCATAACTATTGCAGATTCTCTGCAAATCACTTAGAATATAAGTGATTAAATTCATACTTTCAGACTGTAAGTATGCAGAAGATAGTTAGTTATGCATACTATTTGGCAATATTTCCCCAGAACAACATACTTCAGTACTTTACTTGTGACCTTAGTGCAAGGAATATGGTGAAATTTTATAACAGTTTGCCCATCCAGTTGTCCTCTAGCACCTGGACAGACATCTTCATATGCAGTTTCTATTTTATAGAACTGTTAAGAGAAAGGTTTGCTGGTGCAAACTATTTCTCTAAAACAATAAGGATTAAGGTAGTCAATGAAAAAATGAACTTTCTTGTTCCAGTCTGGAAGCAGTATTTACCATGCATTCATCATCAACTTAATAGAAAATGTCCTTTACACATATGGTACTTGTCAACTGAATTATGAACTGATGTTGTTCCACAATAATCTGAAATAAATTGCTGTTTCACTGCAGTGGATCAGGAAAAGCGTTGCTGGCACAATATGTTACTGTAAACTCCGGACCTGCCAGTTCTAAGGGCTAAGTTTGCTTGAAAGGCAGGAATTTACAAGAAAAGGCACTATAAATCATTTTTTAAAAAAACCAAACTGTCCTGCAGTTACTCTTATAATAGAGTAGAATCTGTAAAATATTTTCATCTATAACAGAACACTTCCATTAAAAATGTTTAACTGTTACTAAGCCTTAAGGCACTCCAGCTTCAGAACCGACTAGATCACAACTACTGTTGGTGGCTCAGATCTCCTCTCTTTATCCACGTAATTCATCATCTTCAGTCTTTGTCCTTCGTGAGTTCTGTAATTTCATCGACATCTTCTATGTCCTGTGCCATTTTCTCATATTGTCTCTTGAAGAAGCCAAGCTGTGAGAAGTATTAAAATAACACCACATGACAATGAGTCATTGAAAATTACGTTTCTCACCTAAAATAAACAGTGTGATGTTAAAAATGCAAATGTGCATGCACATACACACACAGTGTTTGATTTGTAGACAATTCCAAACTCTGAAATGAAAGTCTTACACTCCTGTCTGGTGTAGCTAAATGCCAGAGCAGTGCTGAGTAGCTAGTTGTCTCCGTGCCAGGATATAAGCATCTCCATGCTGCCTTAGTGTGCCATGGAGCCCTTAAAGTATCAATGCCCAGGAACACAGCAAAAATTTCTCTCTCTTTAATTGAAGTATCTGTTTTAAATGACTTTTTGCCCTTACCCTTCTTTGTTCTCTTTCAGTGTGTGTTCTTTGTTCAGTGAATATCCTCTCCCTTCTTGCTTCTAAACCTCAGCTTTGCTCACTGGGAATATCATGGTAGTTCAAAACGTAGCCAGAGAGTTATGGGAGGACGAAGGCAGCATCAAAAAGAAAAAAGTCACAGCCCCTGTTTTTGAAGCACTGGAAACCCATTTATCATATTCATGTTTCTATGAGGACTCACTTCAGAATTTTGATTTTTAAAATGCTGCTAAGTGCTGTGATTGAGGGCACAGGGCCAATGCAGTTCATACCATGGAACTGCATGTGCTGTTTTGGTCAGCACCACAGAAGAGAGATTCCAAAGAAAACAGCCCAAATATATTTACCCCTTTCTACTTTTCATTTTAAGAATATAAACACCTACTTACTTTCCATAAGATGGCAACCAATACTAACAGCAAGAGGAGTCCAGCCAATATACTACCAATCACAACACCAACTGGTATCTCAGCTTTCTCATCTGGCTTCATTATAGTAACTGGGATCTGAAAGCAGAGAACGTGCATTAGGGGTTAACATAAACTCCGTATAAAGCAGAATTTGTAAATCAAATACCATACTAATCAAGAATTGCTGGACTGCACACGTTACAGCACCTATGACTGGAAAACAACAAGCACTTGCACGCCTTTCATTTGTGTCCAGGAGTTCCTAGTGGCACCACCATGGCACAAGGCAGTGCCAGCTAAGGATTAGGAGCACTCATCACTCTTTGCTATACACAACAGCTAGAGAAGCAACCTCTTCCTGCCAGCTTTTGGTCTCTCCAGAAACAGGAGGTCTTTCAGAGTTCTTCCCAGAGTGCATGGACACACCATTCGTGCTTGACACATGCAGGCAGAGAACAGACTGGTGTAGGGGCCCATCTGTTCAAAACAGATATCTGCTGCATCCAAGCACTGTCAGAGCCTGTTACCTTGCTGGGCAACTGCAGGAGACAATAGTAACAATGGCCAGATGCCATTGTTTGCTGCAATTTCTCTCCTACTGCTGGGCAGGTACCTCTGTCTCCTTTGCCTGCTTCTCCTTTGCCTGCTGTTCCCACCTTCTGGGAAACCATTAACAGCATTTTAGATCTTTTGATGTTAATCTGTATTGTCTGGAGTCAAGTGCATGAATTTGCACTAAGATGTATGGGTCAGACAGGAGTGTTTGTACCACATGTAGGCTTCCTAACTACAGGCAATACCGTAGAGCTCCGAGAACAGCATACTGCGGAAGGTAGTTTTTCATGCACTACAGCTGGTATTGGGCGTGACAAAGTATAGAGTTATGCATAACATAGCTGCACAGGGAGACAGTGCTGTAATATTTATGAACTGTCAAATCTTTGGATTCAGTCCTGGAACAACACGCATTTAGCATGAAGGTTTTTTCCTTCCTGAAACACGATAAAAGAAGTCATGTTGGTTACTTTTTCAGGGTTGCTTTGAGAGCACGTTTGCCTGGTGCAATTTAATCTTAAGATTTCTGGGAAACTTGTACTAGACTGACATCTCTGTGATTTAAGTAATTTCTGATGGAGGGCTTTGTGCTAGGTGTTGTGCTAGGTGAGGCTATGTGTATTCATTTCATTAAGGCAGGATGGCTTTGTGTGTTTTCTAGCCAAATGGCCATAGTAATGATTATAGCAGGTTAATGCTCTATCTTCCAGCTGGCAGTTTTTTTGTAACTTGGAAAAAGTTTGAAAGCTTTTACGCAAAGATGGCTAAGCAGCTTTCTCACATAGCATCACAAGGCAACATTAATTCATTCTGTCTCACAGAAATCTAGCTCATCCAAACTAGAGAGCCAATCTCTTATGCATGTGCAGTTTGCCTGGTAGTGTTTCTACAGTAGATTAACAATTAAGTGGAGCTGTTGGAAAGATAAATAAAGGCCTAAGAACAAATATCTTCCCCTGAAGTCAAACTGTGGTCAGTAAAACACCATGGCTAGGATTCACCTTATCTTGTGTTATAGCTACAGTATAGTTTCTTGGCCTCCGACGGAGAAGGGTAGGCTTCACCCTGTTTATTTCACCCTATTTATTTTTATTTTATTTGTTTTTCTTAAGATGAAATGCATCTTGGAAATATCGTCTTTCTAGGGATTAGAGTTTATAGAGGTGTTAACTCTTATGTGGATGACTAATGTAGAATCTACATTGGGTGAATTCTACCACACTCATTTAAATTACCAGGGTAAGTAAACTCAGTTTGCTTCTGCACTGTCCTATTCCCAATGAAGCATAAAGGGCAGAGTCAGGGTGTCACTAATTGGTAGCCTGCTCAGAAGGATACACAGTGCTGGGTATTGACTCCATCACTGTCTGTTCTAGGGAGATTGTACCTCCGCCAGCTAACACATTTTCCAAGACTTCTCAAAGGGGAAGAGGCTATTAAGGAAGGACCAGATATAAACCTCACTAAAAGCCACTGTATTTCTTAAGACCCCTGTGGATAGATTTCATGGTCTGTTCAGACTCTGCATCAGGACTATAAAAGTCTCAGATTAAGAGGTTTCAAAAGCTGGGTGAGGAATTACATTTTATTTGTCAAGTGACTTAATCAACATTTGCTGCAATAATTGAATTCTGGGTCTCATGAAATCACCAACAGAAGTTGTGGTAATGAAAATTTGGCAGCATCATGCATCAACTGTGGAAAAATACTTGGTAATATACGGTTTATGAGCTACCTAAAGTGTGTGCACAATATTTGCATCGTGTATTAACTAGTTTCATCTCTTAGTGGAAATAATACTGTGCAATAAAGCTGAGACACTCAACACACTTCAAATATAGTGATTTTTCTGCAAATACATGATACTATTTCTAAAGCTACACATATATTCCTTTTGCTTCTTCAGGCATTAAGGCTTCCCTAAATACAAATAAATCTAAGTAGAATTTCTTCACCAGAAAGAGTGTTACATATAAGAAAACATTTTTTAAAAACCAGTACTGAATTTTACTCTAATTTCCACATTGACATAGACAAATCAATAACTGCCTTCATACATATTTAAATGAATTTTCCATTGTCTGTGAATGGGCTCTGCTACACTTTCTTACAGATATTTGACTCCTTTACTAATTTCAATGGCCTTGGGTTATTTTTATGGATAAAACAGGCTGGTCAATCCTGTAAAATTAAATCTAAACACAGTATTGCAAATGAAAGAATGTTCCTCTACAGGCAGACCAAGAGAACAAAGTACCTCTTATTACAATAGAACCACAGCACTAATGTATTCTTCAATTTTTATTTATGTTTGTATGTTTTCTGGTTTTTGTTTCTGGAAAACTTGGGAGAAATATTCTTCACTAATAAAGCAGTGGTTTGCAGACTTCCCTTGAGATTAGCTGTATGTTGAATGACTTCCATTCCAAATACAAAATTGCTCCAAATTCTTTTACTGAATTTGGATTAATAAGATTTGCTGGAAACATGTGTCAAACATCTGTCTACAAGTATCAAACCAAATACACTTACAGAGGTAAGACTGTAAATCACATCTGCACAAATGTGTCTCAGAGCTCACTGATCTACAGCATTCAGAATGGAGTCCCAATTTTGATCTTTTCAAAATCAGAAAGCAGAATGAATTTCAGAAGTTTCTGTGTTTTGCTGATAGTTCTACAATCTACAGATTTTGATTAAGTCTGGTTTATGCAGTGTTTGGCTGAAGTGAAATGAAAAAATTGTAGTAACTTAAGCAAAAGGATACACTAGTTCAACAAAATCAAATGTTTTCAGAGTTTGTAATTTGCTATGTACCTCAAAAGGACACTGAAAATTAAGTAATACCACTTTAATGCAGTAAAAATTGATTACTTACAGTTAGAGTATTCTCTCCAATTACAAACAGCTCAGGGTTATGTGTATCAATTTTTGCCTCTGCGGAAAGTTGTAATGTCTGGAAAGCTAGCTGAAAGAGAATATGAGAAAAAACTTTACTGGGGAAACAAACTGGAATGTAGTAGACATTCTAAAATAATACTCTTGCTTTGAAATGAAGTCTTTTAAGAAGATTAAGAAATGAGGATTTTTAAAGAAAACCAAATTCGTTTTCTAATTTGCACTAAACTGATGTGTCTATGAAAGCAATAATGTATCAGTAACTCAGATTTCAGTTTTATGGTCTTGCTAGCAACAGTACACCAGAACTGGCTTTTTTCTTTAACACAGAGTTCAAGCAAAACAGGACTAGATTATAGTCCCATTTTTATTGTTATTTTGAAGCTGTCACTGCTGCTAACAGGTAAGAGGTGGGGGGAAAGTAGTGAGAAATGGGTAAACAGCTCAGCACAAAAGACAGATGGGGCTTTGAAAGAAATGGAAGCTGGAGGTGCTTTCTCTTTCTTCCCCTCACCTCTATTCAATGCTTGTGTTTTTTCCTTCTGTATTTTTCCTATCACTACCTGTTCATCTCTACTGCTCAAATTCTGATATTTTTCCCTCAGTTTAAAGGAATAAGATGACGAAAATATTAAGCCAATTGCCTTTTGAAAAGGGACCTTGTGCCAGATAATACTTCCCTTGCACTTGTGTTGAAAGGAGCATGGCTGTGCAGACAATGCCTGCTCACTGCTTCTTTTCTTCCCATGCAATACCAAAGGCAATGCCTGCTCTGTCATTTTGCTTCCTCAGTCATTTCTCTGTGGCAGGGCCAGGTACAGTGGTCTTGAAACACGAGAAACTGTGGGTCCACAGGAACCAATGAACACCAAGTTGCCTGTCCCTGCAGCATAACAGCTATTGCACACCCATGCTGTCGCCATGTGCCCAAGTGGCCTATCCTGAACTCTGGAATGTTTAGAAAAACTATGCAAACTCTATTTAAAGCACCATGTTAATTCCTCAACACATCTTTCTTTGCTTTGCTTAGTGGCCTGCTATCCCCTTCTAGGGCAATGACTGATAGCCACTAAATAAAACGGCTGATTACATTAGCAAGTGCTTGCAAGTTTATTTACGTTGAACATTAACAAATTGAAAATAACAAAATGGCAGATGAAAGGAAAACTGTGACACGTGACCTTTTCTTCCCATAAATAAACGAATAAATAAACGAATTATTTCCACTTGGGAATTTTGTTCAGGTCTCCACCTTCTATGTACCTGACAGCACTAACAAGTGCTCTTGACCCAGCTGATTGGAAAAAAATAAAGGCAGACAGATTCTTTCCTTCACACACTTGCAGAAGTATATTACATTATCAACCTGACCTTTTAAGAGCTGAAGGCTAAAGCTGACAACAGCCTCGCTGTTAAATGTCAGTACCTGCCATTAGACTTGCCAGACAAACTAAAGAGACTGCGTCATGTTCATGATGTTCTAGGCAAACCCAGGACTCCCAAGACAGTTTGGTTGGTTGCCTAGCTAAGAAGCAAACACAAGCTTGTTTCAAAAGTTTGGTAATTCTTCATGAGTTATATCCTGGAGAACAAAAGGTAATTTAAAATGGTAAAGTCAGGACACTATTTCCAGACATTTGTAAGCGTCCTGTAGGTATTCAATGGGGGACTGTTTCTTCTACACCAACTCTAATTAAAAAGAAAATTATTTTTGAGGTCCATACCTTCTCTAACAAATATAACTGGCACCACTAACAGGTTTTTGATATTTTGATGTAACTTAAAATGAACACTGTGAAGGCTGTGATGTTCAAAAGCTAAAAGCAACATTCTTTTCCAGGTTATGATGATACTGTACTACACTGTCCTATGTTCAGTCTTGTGGAAACTGCAGCTTTCCTTAAATGAATTTAACAGACACAGAAAAAAGTTATCAGATCCATTATGGAGCCACAGCCTTTGGTTTACTTTTAGATTCAAGTTTTCAGTCTGGGAAAACACACACCACAATGTAAAGAATGTTCTTTCAAGACTCAAAAATCTCTTTACTTTGAAAAATATCAGGAGTTAGGAAATTTCTGAGTATTCGATTTTTCAAGAAGATTGCAGCTTATACTCACAGCGGCAAAGGTTCCATTCCAGATTCGGGTGGACACATTCACAAAGTACTCGCTTCTCATCACAATATCTTCCAGTTTGCATGTGATGGTACTACACTTTATAGTCTTACAATTCTTCCAGGGGAAACAGCAAGGAAAGACAACAGCATTCATTAAAATAAATTTTCATAGAATCACAGAATCACTCTGGCTGGAAAAGACCCCTGGGATCATCAAGTCCAACCATCTACCGTACCTTACAAGTTCACCACTAAACCAGACCCCTCAACACCTCATCCAAACAATCTTTAAATACATCCAGGAATGGCAACTCAACCACCTCCCTGGGAAACCTATTCAAGCGCCTGACCACCCTTTCTGTGAAAAAGCTTTTCCTAATATCAAGTCTAAACCTACCCTGTTGTAACTTGCACCCATTCCCGCATGTCCTATCGCTAATTGCTTGTGAGAAGAGACCAAAACCAACCTCTCCACAACGTCCTTTCAGGTAGTTGTAGAGGGTGATGAGCCTCCTCTTCATTAGAATCCTCGTCATCAGCCTCCTATTCATTAGAATACACTTTAGCAAATGTTCTTTTAACATCTTTTGACCTCGCCTTTGCCATTCTGCACATACAAATTAAGTACTTGCAGGCTGTGAAGAACATGTACCTTTCTTCTATCTAAGGCGCATGCGATATATGTGACAACATGCAGGGCACTCCTGCCCTGTGAATGAGCAATGTCACCCCCAACATAGCTAACCCCACAGGTACAGCAGTGGGCTCTTAAGGACCAGCTCTGCACCCCTATTCTGCAGTACTGCAGCCCTAAGTCTTACTCACCAGTTCTTTCGAAGCCCTGAAATTCTCTTTTGTGAAAGATGCAGAATAAGGTATTTTCCCTATTTGCAGTGGGTTTATCTGAGCTTGACAATTAACACCTCTGGCCTAGGAAAGATTGAATGAATTAATTAGGAGTTTATAGATACCATAATATATACTCTTGGGTTGAGATGGTGGCTGTGAAAGGCCAGATGGTGATTTATATGAAACTAAGAAATCCTGTGTGGTTCTGGCCAGAATTACACAGCTCTTGCGGGAATATTTTCTTCCTTACATTGACCTGAAGGGTTTATTCCAGTGTAAAAACTCAATTTTCATTATATTTATCCTTCCCAGGAACCTGGGGAAAGACCTATCTGAAGACCTCCTAGAGTCATATGAAAAGTCAGCTGCAGACTGCAAAGACAGTCCTCATCTGTCCAAGTAATAGACTAGAGTACTGCTGACATCAAGGTCCACCCCCTTCCCTGTAAGGAAGAAACAAGAAGAAAAGGCATAGATCCTCTAATTGAAGTTTATGGGACTGATTAAACCCCTAAACACATCAGTTTTTGTACTTCAGTTCTGCACCTGATCTGTGGAGACTGCGGTTATGTACATCAGTGGGTTATCTTTGCTGGTCAGTTCAGGTATATGGATTTTTACAGATGCCATCTTTACTGGAATACTTCCTGTTGTTACCTGCAAAGCAAATAACTCACAATTAGGTGAAGTACATACATATGCATAAAGTATTTTATCTAGCAAGAAAATCAGGAATCACAGATGACTTTGGAATAATGGAGCTCCTTTTGCATCAAAGTTTTTTGTGCTAAGACACTTACTTATGCCAATAGGAAAGCAGAAAGTGTACTGTATAACTTCAGGTCCCTGTCTGTTTCTTTAGCAAAGCTCATTTTAACTGCAAAAAACATGTTTTGAAAGACAAACAGTCTGCCAAAGCAAACATTACTACTATTTAGTCCTTTAGACTGGCAGTAGCAGGAATGTAAATGGAACATAATTTAAGTTTCTTCCATGTTGCGTATATGGATCTAAGTTTTTCTGAGTTATAGAATAAACACTGTGATCTGGCTAGTTCCTGGCTTTGAGCCTTTAACCTTTGAAAAATTTCAAGTTTCAAAGTCCAAGACTGAAAGTGTTTGTTTTCCTTTATCAAGTCAGCAGTCGACAAATACGCTCTGTGAAAAAACCGTTTAAGTTGTCCAAAAGTTATGCATTAAACACCTACTAAATACCTAAATGCTACACAACCATTCCCTCCCCCATTCTACTTGTGCAGTAGGTGCAAATTTCATCCTTAACTTCATGAAGACTTTATGTAATTATCCCAGATATTTGCAAAATATTTTTCTGACTTGACTCATTCAGAAGCATCAAAGTCAGTGAAATCAGGAATGTAGTTTCAACTGTGTTTTGGGACCAGGCTACAGGGCAGCTTTGTGAACCAGAACCAAACACATTTACTAACCTTAACAGAGAAGTTGAATGCAGGGCCAATATCTTCAAAGTTATTTACCGTGGAAGGAATGTTATGAGCAGAGTAGACTTCGTAAAAGCTGATGCTCGCAAGCCTATTTAACAACCACAGAACAATTCATTTCAATTTGGCAGCTGCTTTGAAAACATTCATTACTGGATGTACCTTTGTGACACAGAATTACAGTCAGAGGAAAAATCAGTCACTGCTCTTTGAATTTCACAAAGTTGGGTGATAAAATACATGGTGTACTGAAGCTCAGAGCCAGTGTGTGAGGATAAGGAAATAAAAATTTCCAAAGTAGCGTGAAGGTGGTCACCTCAGCATGAAATTAGAGGTGTGTGATGGAACGATGAGATGTGAAGGCCCACGAGTGTTCTTCAATCATTTACAGGAGTTGCTAGAAAGACTGACTCTCATCTCTTCTGGAAAATCAGATTGTAAGATTTTCCTTAGAAAGCTTAAATTCAGCAAGACAATATTTTTTTCTTAGTTCGTGTATTTAAAGAGGTTGCCCCTCAGCTATATTCTCTGCTGTAAGAAGGAGCTATCTCCAAATTGTACCTTGCTTCATTTTGTTCTTTTAAATCAATTTATCTGCAAGAATAACTAATACATTTCCGGCCACAGCAATTTCTTCATAGCTTAACTTGCAAATGCCGTTGTATTTTCACATATTCAGGACGTGCACCTGAAAGAGGAAATGGCTTCAAGCGGTACCAAGGGAAGTTTAGGTTAGACATTAGGAAGACATTCTTTATCGAAACAGCCATCAGGCATTGGAACACACTGCCCAGGTTGAGAGTTGAGTCATTGTCCGTGCACATGTTTAAAATTGTGTAGACATGTTCCTTAGGGACACGGTCTAGCAATGGGCTTGGTGCAGTTAGGTTAATGGCTGGAATTGATCTTAAAGGCTATTTTCCAACCTAAACAATTCTATGATTCTATGATTCAAATATGGTTTATCTTGAGTAACTTTTTATAGACATTAGCTTTTCTGATGCCTTAAGTTAGTTGTTCCTATTTCTCAGCTAAATGTGCTGATGCAGGCTGGTACCACTTCAATTTCCTGGAGGCCGCTGTGCTGGCCCCTAAGTCGCATGCTCCTTCAGACTCTCTGTACCACTGCTAACTTTAGTAACAAACACTCTGCTAGTATATCAGGGAATGAAAGAACTTGCATCGCTGACTCAAATGCTTCTTTGCAATTAAAATAATTGGAAAAATATTTCATGACTCTAGAATTGGTGCATCTACCTCTGCTGAATGAAGGGCTTCCAAATACTCTGAAACTGCTGCTCCAAAGCAGGTTATTAAACTAATCTTCTGCACTGTGGTCCTTTTTCCAGCTCAGATCTTCCTATGAAGCAACCAGTTTCCATAGTCATCGCCATCTTTGAATATTCCTTTCCTGAACTCTTTGCTGTTCATTTTAAGCAGTTTCTTTTTCAAGTTTCTGCAATTCTTTGAATAATTTCTGTTTCTTTTCCATTCTGTTTGCAAATTCTGGAATGCTTTATGATACAGAAACATTTTTTCAACAAGAATTGGTGACTAAGTGCACCAAATGTAACTACAAGTAGTTTATCCCCAAAATGCAGTATTTAGGAAAGATAAGCAAATATTTTCTTTGATGAAAAGTGAAATACCCTATCTTGTTGAAAGAGTCCAACCACTGTACTTTTCTTCCAGATGTAATTAATCTGTAGCTGAAATAATTCATGCTTAGAACAGAATAATTACTGTTTCAGTGCACCCCAACCAACCAGGGACTTCTAGGGCTGCTAAGAGGATTCAAGGGCATGACAGAAAGATCTGACTTAAAGGGGCTTCTGTCTATGTCCCTTCCCCTTCCCATTTGGCTGGCTGTGAACAAATTGTCCTTCACAGGGTGAAGGATCCCTCCTGCAACAGCCTTGACTTGCTTTCCATAGTGAGAGTGAAGAGCTGATGCCAAGGAGTGAAGGGGTAGGTGTGAGTCTGGACCTCTGGGAGGTGCATGGGAAAGCAGCTCCCAATGCCAATGCAGCAATGGAGCACCTACCAAGTGCCACTTCAGGTTTTACTTTAAACCATTTTCTCAAACTGCTAGCAAAAAATTGTATATTTTTGGTCAAACTCTAGCAGATATGTCCATAATTATTGTTTTCCCCTTCCCTCCTACAGCCCTACCCCCTTTGCTGAGAGTTTGATTTAGTTTTTCTTCTCCTCTATCTGCCTTGCTGAAAGTTTGAGCCAGAGCATATTTTTCTTCTTGCGGTTGTCCTTTTGTTTAGTTTTTATTGCTTTAAATGCAAATTTGATCCAATGTCCCTACATTTGAGCCCAGAACTTTACTGTAACTGATTAGTATATACCAATTATATTATCAAATGCAAGCAAGATTTAATTCCAAATGTGAGCACCTGTAACAACTGTGCAGAGGTAAACATGCTCCATGATTCTTAGTAGACATTTCCTATTTCTTTATGTGTAAGATTTATGGAAGAACATAAAATTCTACTACTGTTGCTCAGGTGGGATTTTTTTACAACTTCTAAAATTAAAACAAAATTTCACTATCTCTGAATTAGTCTTTCCATGACAACTCATAGAATCACAGAATTGTTTTGGTTGGAGAGGAACTTAAAGGTCTAGCCCAACCCACTGGAGTCCGACTAAGGTGTGCCTGAACTGACAAACCTGAGTGACTCAAATGCCTTGGCAAATTGACAAGTGACTGTTTACATTATTCACCATACCTTGTGAAGTGAATTTCTGCATCATATCTCAAAGGAATTGATAAGCTGATCTCATTGTCCAATTCTTGCTCTTCCTTACTTTCACTGTTCATCAAAACATGTTTAAGCCAGGTGTTAGTAGTATTTTACACAAATAAGCTACTCATACCGAATTTGCTTTCATACAACTATAAATTTTACCTCAGTGCATGGAAACTTAGAAGTGCCACATTCTGAAGATTTTTCAGGTTAAAATCAAAACTAATGTCAAAGGATACCTATGGAAGAGACATAGAACATAGTGTAAATGAGCTGATGGTACAACACCCACAGGACTTGTAAACACCAATATAATGATTCGTATGTGCAACAACATGGAATTGTTCTCTGTGTCTGAATTCTCCTCAAATTTCTGTGTAATGTTTAAGTGGCTTGTACAAACTGTGAGTTACATAAACCCAAGCATTTATTTTTAAATTAAATTGTACAAATTATATTTCATTTTAAATTGTGTATAACTAGCTACAAGCCGTATTAAAACTGTTCAAGATTGCTTCAGTTACATGTTTTTAAACACTAGCACCAACACAAGCTTTGTATGACTGTTCTCCTTCTTTTGTCCCAACAGATCTGCTTTGACCAATGCCATTAAAAATCCAGACCAACTTAAACTTTTTGTAGGCAATTATATTTTTAAAATTTGCTTCCCGTGCTGCAGAGTATCATGTTTCTGTTCTTCCTTACAAGTTTCTTATTTCCGCAGGCTGGAATAGGCTGGAAGCCTATTTCAATTCTGCTCTTAAGGAATAAGATATTAAGTTCCATGAACCCATGGATATTTCATGATTTATAGTCTATATGAAAAAAAGAATAGATGAACTAGAGCTGTGTGGGCCACCCAACTCCTCTTAAAACAATCCTGGTTTCTTGAAGAGATGAGCTTAACAGAGCAGGCTATGCAAGATGCGCTCTACTTCTGCCCCCAGCCCTCATCCTCCAAAGGCTGCAAAGCTACAGTAGCATTTGAAAGCAATGAGTGGGGACACATGCACATCAAGAGCGTTTTTTCCCTTTAGTATGACAAGAAGTCACAAATGTTGAGCTGTTGGTTTGCTTTTTTTTAATGCTTCTGAAACCCAAAGGGAAGTTAACTGTTGCCAAATCTAAGAAATCCTCACCAGGAGTAAATGTAGTTTTAGGAAAAACAACAAAAAAAAGCTTATGGATAGCATTCATTCAAGGTTATTTAAACACATTAGCTGTACCTGTTGTCCTGTTCTGAAAACAGGATAGCTTATTTGACAAATGACTGTGCTTTGTGCAGTTCCTATCTGACATGAGACTTCGGTCCCATCACTCTGCAGAGGAAACAGACAGAAAAGTCATCTTAATATCGGATTTTGATAAACCACATGGAAGCTCCCTACCTGTCTCTTCAAAAGGACACGTTTCACTCTAACAAATGATACAGATAGGTATCTTGGACCATCATTCCTAGCAGATATTTACCGTTTATGAACTACGCCCCATAACAACGCTCATATATTCTCAGTTTATAGTTTTGTTTCTTCTTTAAAGCAGATATATTTCTGATGAAAAGTTTTGTTTGCAGGCTAACATACAACTAAACTAACTGGCTTTTAAAGCAAAAGCAAATCCTAGCTCCAGTGTGGTCTTTTGGCACAAATGGAATGAATCAATTTTGCTGTACAACAGAACGGGCAGGTGAAGGGTACCCTCAGCACTGTATGGTGGAGTACTTCTGCCAGTTCACTGTTCTGAAAAATGAGGTTCTTAGGTAGTGTAGAGTGCTCCTATCTCTTCTCTCCCTTCAGTATAGAAGTTGCTCTGGATTTCACGCCCACTTTTATCACGCACCCTCTTCAGTAGCAGCCTGACCACTTAAGCCAAGCACTGAAATCTGGATTTCATCCTTCATGAGCAGTTTGGGACCAACAATTGAGATTATAGATTTAGTGCATACCCCAGAATACCATGTGTAATTCCTTTCTTTTCCCTTTTCTAAGAAAGAATTCATTAGAAGAAAAGCTTCTGGTATAGCAATCATTTAAATCTGATTAACTGTCTAGCTGGAATGTAGAGCCTTGGCAGTAACAGTAATTCTAGATCCAAAGTCTGTGCTGTAAGGCCACATCATCAATGCTGCATGCTTGATTTATCAAATACAAATTCCCTATGGCACAGCAACTGCATTCCGGCATGTTGCTGGGAGTCAAGTAGATGATGTGGGTGCCAAGGCCTAAATTGAGGAACAGATGACAAACACAGAGGTGAAGTCAAACTCAACAGGCTGCCAACTGTTATGCTGAGTTGGTAGAGTCTCTCCTTGACCTAAATAAATGGATATGCTGAAGGGAATAATTCTGGTATTCAGAAAAATAGATTGGAAGATTTGCATGCAAATTCCTTCCTGGGATAGGCACTACCAGAAAGAAGGAAAAAAAAGAAATCACAGAACAGTAGGGATTGGAAGGGACCATCAGAGGTCATCCGAGAACCTTTAAAATCAGTGACAAGGACAGAAAGAATGAGGGTAGGTATTGCGTACCGGTAAAGATGATGAAGCAAAAAACAAGTTGTCCGAAAATCTAGCCTGGATTCTGGTGTTATACGCATTTTCTTTTTTATTTCTCAACTTCACATTGAACGTTAGTCTTCTGGTTTTGCTGCTGACAACAAACTGCTGTTTGCTGTTGGAAAATAAAGTCCATTGTTGTAAACAGACGTACTAGAACAGCTGCAGATTATGAAAATGTGTCGCCTGTAGCCAACAACAAATAACAGGCACAGCAAGACATTTCCTACATTAAAACTGTCTGTTTTCTAAATTCTTTGACACAAGAAACTCTGTGATGGTGTTTCATAAAACAGAGCATATTAGTCTGCTCAAAGTGATTATGTATGGTCAAAGACACTTTGCTGAATCTTTAAGGGCTCCACCCTGTTGAGAAGGTGGGCAGAGATGGGTGGCAGACTTGCATGGCATCTCCAGTAAGAGGTTGCCCTGTCTTTCTGAGTATGTGCAATACAGAGTGTGGACTAGGAATATGTGCTGCCTGAATGGATGATCTCAGCAACCCAGTGGCACAGCGTACTGCAGGATCCTCACTGCTCCCTGCAGGAGGGACCATCATGGTTGGTGCCACTAACCACTGCTCTCTTTCCTGACATCAGCCAGCAACAGTTCTGAATGCTGTAGCCTAATGCCCAAGGTACTGAAACTCAGGTTTCCCTAAGCTGACAATAGCTGTACTTCTCTATCCGTGTTCCTACAATATCTCTTTTTTCTTGACTAGTCACTCAGACAGAAATGCAGTTGCTTTTTAAATCCCTATTACTTCTAAGTAGATGTTGAGTTAGAAAGGATTTCTCATCTAGAAATTAACCCAAAGCCGATAAACAAACACCCAGCAAAAACTTAACACACAGCCCCAACAATTCCAGCTCTTACCCATCGTCTGCCTTCCGCTGAACATTCAGAACAAGATCACAGATACAAATCTCATCTTCACCACAGTCTTTAATAAAAGGTATCTAGGAAAAATGAAATTATTTCCTGAATGATTATGTTCAGCTTTAAAACTACCCACAGACAGCAGAGTGCAAACACCTCACTTCCTTGTTACGCCATGGTGAGTGATGTATGTGTGTGTGTGTATGAGTAAGCCCATGCAATACAGACAAATGTCTCCCCAGGTGCCTGCTTTCAGCCCAGTGACTTAACTACAATATCAGTTTTCGGTTGCGTGTATCTCTTCGGTGTTTGTGGGGGCCACACATTAGGCATGTGACTATAACCATACACTTCTCAGCAGTAAGTTTGCATACTTACACTGTAGGCCACAGATGCAGGAGAATATATGTCAAGGACAGGGCTGGAGCCGGGATTTGCAAGGCCAATGTCAACACGCAGACTAAGTGAATTCACTGCATCAGAAGGTTCCTGTAAAACACATGGTTCAGATGTGCTGTCAGCACAGCAAACAGGGTAAAATTGGCAATTCCATTGTAAATTGAGAATACATAATAAAATTATACTTGCTCTAAACAAGAAGTAGCAGTACAAAGCTTTATTTTTTGATCAAAATAATGTTGTGAGATTGCCTAGTGTGGGATCCTCTTGCCAAACAGCTCTTGATGCTTTTTCTATAATAAACTTTGTTTTCCTGGGACTCCACAAGACTATTGATCACAGTCATTTGTAGGGCTAAGGACCATGTAGATTCTCTGCAGCTGCAGAAGGTGGTCCTCAAAAGCCACCACCAGGTGCCTTTCATTCTCACCTGGAATTCCTATTGCACCCAGGCTTTCCATCACAGAGAGCAGCTGGGCTTCAGTGACACCAAAACACAAGATACCTTGTGTCTCTTTCGTTTCTTAGTATTAGATTAATACTTTCCTAGCCTTTGCATGTGTGTCTTAGTTCTTACAGAAGAATCTACCCAGACGGAAACTAAAATCTGCAGAAACTGTGGACTATGGGCTCTATGTAATGTCAGACCTGAATTACATCATTAAGAACCATCTCCTCCATCCTAAAAAGCTGTACTGAATTTGACAGTTATTAGTTTCTTTGAAATCAGAATCTTACTATTTTCCAGTTGAAGTAATTTTACATTTGAGAAATGTAAATCATAGAATCATAGAATCATTAGGGATTGGAAGGGACCCCGAAAGATCATCTAGTCCAATCCCCCTGCCACAGCA
>JAOXOE010000874.1:11303428-11315221 GCA_028565055.1 Phoeniculus purpureus | reverse complement strand
AGCCTGTTCCAGTGCTCTGTCACCCTCACTGGGAAGAAGTTCCTTCTGATATTTCTATGGAACCTCCTATGTTCCAGTTTACACCCACTGCCCCTTGTCCTGTCACCAGATGACAATGAGAAGAGCCTTGATCCATCCTTGTAACACCCACCTTTCACATATTTATAGACAATAATGAGGTCACCCCTCAGTCTCCTCCAAGCTAAAGAGACCCAGCTGCCTCAGCCTTTCCTCATAAGGGAGGTGTTCCACCTCCTTCACCATCCTCGTTGCTCTACACTGGACACCCTCCAGAAGCAACGTGTCCTTCTTGAACTGAGGGGCTCAGAACTGGACACAATACTCCAGATGTGGTCTCACCAGGGCAGAGTAGAGGGAGAGAAGGATCTCTCTTGATCTGCTAAACACCCCACTTCTGATCCACCCCAGGATGCTGCTGGCCCTCTTGACCACAAAAGCACATTGCTGGCTTACCAGGACCCCCAGGTCCCTTTTTCCTACACTGCTCTCTAACAGGTCAGTCTCCAACCTATACTGGTACCTGACGTTGTTCTCACCCAGACGCAAAACTCTACACTTACCCTTGTTATATTTCATTAAATTTCTCTTTGCCCAGCTCTCCAGCCTATCCAAGTCCCACTGAATGGCAGCACAGCCTGCTGGGGTGTCATCAGCAAACTTGCTGACAGTGCTCTCTAATCCCTCATCCCAGTCATTAATGGATAGATTGAATAGTTGGGGGACTCCACTAGATACAGGCCTCCAGCTGACCACCACTCTCTGGCTTCTATCCTGCAGCCAGGTCATGATCCACCTCACTATCTGATCATCCAATCCACACTGCCTCAGTTTGGCTGTGAGGATGCTATGGGAGACTATGTCAAATGCCTTACTGAAGTCAAGGTAGACCACATCCACTGCTCTGCCATCATCTATCCACCTGGTTATGCCCTCATAAAAGGCTTTTTTTTTGGTCAAGCATGACCTCCTCCTGGTGAAGCCATGCTGACTGTCCCTAATGATCCTCCTGTCCTTGATGTGCCTGGAGACAGCATCTAGGAGAAATAGTTCCATCACCTTTCCTGGGGTGGAGGTGAGGCTCACCAGTCTGTAGTCAGCATGAATATTTTAATTTCTTTTTTTCTTTTAGTTCTAGAGCCCAAAATCCAGGAGTAGAAACTCTGATCAACTTCACAGAGGTGTTGTGAGGTTTTATACATGTTCTGGACTGATAAAATGTAATCACTATGAAATACAGGAAGCTGGACTGTGAAACATGAGAAGTTCTCTGTTCAAGCATATGGCTATGCCAACAGCTACTCAAAACTAGTATGCACCTGTAACTCTTCATGAAAAGAAGCTATATACACAATTTTTAAAGTTATTATAGGCTTGAAAATGCAGATACAGATATGCATTACTGTACATGTAGATATACATGTGAAATACAATCTGTACCTTCTCAGCACCACAGTGTTACAGAACTGTCAGAGTTGGAACGGACCTCTTTAGATCTAGTCCAACCCCCTGCCAAAGCAGGACAGACTAGAGCACATTGTACAGTGCTGCAGCCAAGTGGGTTTTGAATATCTCCAGAGAATAAGACTCCACAACTGCTCTGGGCAGCCTGTGCCAGTGCACAAGAAAGAGATTATTTCAATAGCTAAATGAAACCTCCTGTGTTTTCCTCCTCCACCTCTGTATTTCAGAAACTCACTTGCTTCCAGGAACAGTCTGCATATGGCTGCAGCCTGCTTCAGAACATACTGTAACATTAACGCAAGCTGACTACATCTTGTTTAGTTTGAAGCTGGACTGTGGTAAAAGTCCTGAAGTTCAGTGTCCTTCTGGCCTTCCATCCTGCTGTTACTCTTATATGTTCCCTCCTCAGGCCCTGTCTAGGTTCCTTTCCTGGTTTCAGTTTCTACTAATGAGCTTTTTCATACACAAGTTTACTTTGGTGCAGATGGTGTTTGTCCACAGCCAGAAAACACTTCTCAATAAGGACCATAACTCAATAAAGAAGTTTAAAAAGTATCTTAGCAAAGACAAATAGTAAAATGAAATATTTATTGGATCAAAAGAGAGATTAGCATGTATCAACAACTACTAACACCATAACTCTCTCCACTTTACCTCCTTCCTCTTAATTTCAACAGTTTATTCTAGTACACACGTCTAAGAAATAGAAAATGGATTTCATTACTGTATTTTATGAGACTTGGTAACTCAATCTGCCAACACCTGTGCTGTATCAAAAACGGGATATCATGCATCTTTCTGAACTGTACCAGATAAAAGTGTTCACTTACGGCAGAAAGTAAATCATATTGCAGGACTGTAGTAACACAGACCTCTTACCAAGGACAGCTGAGAGGCCCTGGCCTTGGCTTTCTACATATATGTGGAATTTCTTCCTTGTGTGCATGCTGTCAGTTTTATTTTGCTTGCCTTACCTATATTTTCACATGTCAAGAAAAAAAGCAATGCATACCACTAACACTTTATGATAAGCATAATTCCCATGAAAATATTTCACAGTCTTTTAGAAAGAACAATGGTAGGAAGCAAAAATGCACAGTTTACGTTGTAGATGGAAGATGTACTGTGCAATGTTAATGAACAGCTCATTGCAAGTGTTCTTCATATGAATGTGCCATTTACCTATTTCTCTTATTGGGCTTTAAGGGTAGGTAGTCAGCCCTTAGCACTGGATATTACATCAAGATTTGGCTCCTGCATTCAACACCTTAAAGAGGAACAGAGATACAACTGTGAGGAACAGCATCGTATCACGACTAAAATGAGAGATTGCTGCTAGTGTACTGCCACCAAATGGCAGATTAAATGAAAAGCACCAGTTCTTCTATACGGAAGGCAAAATTAGCAGCATTCCCAGAAATTACTTATGTGACCTGTTAGAAAAATATGCTGTATTCATAAAATAATAGAGTTGATACAGCATTTAGCATTTAACGAATAGAAACTAGAACAATAGTAAATTAGGTGTTTCAGATGCAAATGGGAGTCATTACTGGATTAAGTAAAAAATGCCTAACCTTTTGAAATCCCTTTCCTTGCCATTCTTCCAGTTCTAGTCTTTATTACAATGTGCTTTTATTGAAAGCTGAACATCTCCTGTCTGAACTGGGATTTTCTCCTCCATTGCTGCAACAGGGAACCTTTCTTTCTGTTTTAATACTTTTCTGCAGCCTTTGCTCCCCAAGCTTATCAACATTACCTTGCAGAGATTTCATGTCCCTTCATTATAGCAATAAATTAAAAAAACTAGCCAAGCTATATGTCTCCTGCACAGTCTAAAGGCTTTGTCTACTAAATTTTCCTCCTCCTGGAGTAAAGCCTGCAAGTGGCTGGCACTGGTTAACAGCTGATGACAGAGTGGGCTCTTGATTGATGCCATCCCATACAATAAATGTACTAGTGTATGATTTTGAACCATTTTTCAAGGAGCTTGCCAGCCTACAGCAACCACTCACTCTGATGTCCATTTGCTTCCTAAATTAAATTTGAAGTTCTTCAGAGCTAAGCCTGTTTCATCTTAAGTGCATGTATGGTGTTAAGCACAACGGGACCTTGATCAGGACATCTGGGTACTATTACAATGCAAAAATAATTCACACCAATAATAAGTAGAACTTCAGAAAAATTTATGGTCAAATGTTGGTGTTTGCAGCACAGGAATATAAGAAGTGCATCTCCTTTCTCATGCTCTCATGCCCAGACTGTCCTAATTTGGGTACTTGAGGTAAATTAAAAAAACGCATGGTAAAAAACAATGACTTGGGGCGAGAGCTAGTCTTGTGCAGTATTTAGGTACAGTACTTGGTCTCTGGATAAAAGTGCTATCACTGGCTTTGACACCAATGCAATGAGATGGAAAGGTCAGGGCTTCTCTGAGACACTCTTTCTTCCAAAATACATGTGATGAGCTGTGTGGAAGAGGAGCAGCATTCAGCCAGCATGCCATAGACACCAAAATGAGTAAGACATCAGCCCGCACAGTCTTCTGAGCAGCACTGTGCCTTCCTCTCTGCCTGAACAGTGTTAATTTATCAACCCTCACAGGTGTGCTAGTTAGAGCACAGGGAGAAAGCTGCCTTTGGCATGAACTGCTCACTCTCCGAATTTGAATCGAATGACAAAAAAAAAGGGAAAGCAGAAGTGGTGAATGAAGAGAAGATAAAAGGCAAGAGATTGCTGGTAGTTAGGAAGGTATGTAACCATCTTGGGGTAATTCATATTTTATTTCCCAACACTACTCTTCACAGAAGCTGTCACTCCAGTCTATGTTTGTTGGACTAGGGGATGCAATGATGAGAATGGATCCAGGTGCAGTGGAGAAAAAAGTGCATCTGAGATCTGAGGCAACATGAAAGACTGTATCTGAGATCAGTGGAGTATCAAAGTTGTCACTGCAGGAAGGACAGAGGGAAACAGCAGTGCAAAAGGACTACATTTAAGGGCTCCACAGACAAATAAAATGGCAACAATGAAAAAAAAAGTATCTATAAATCCCTTTTGTCATTATGCAAAGAATAATTTGTAAATATGAAGTTAATTTTTTTATTAAAGGAAATGCCAGAATATAAATACCTGCGGCCAGAAGACAGGTTTCAGTATGCCAAAACCAATCTCTGGAATGCTGCTCCAGATGGCTCTGTAACAGAACTAGACCTGGATTAACATAAATGTTAATGATGTTCTTAGGCATCTGAGCACATCTTATATTTTGTAGACTTATAAAGAAAAGTTAATTCCATTCAATTAAAGCTAGTTATGAAAAATTATATCCTGGAGGGCAAGACACAACAAATACTGAGATCTTATCCTGTGCTTGTCTGTGGCAACAATTCGGAGTTAAAAAAGAAACCAAGAGACGACTTTACAAAACCATGGAAAAATTGGTTTCAGTTTACATAACTTCTCGAAAATTTATCACTGTAATGGTTCAGGATTAATTAGAATTGTGATAGAAAGCCAAGTACCAGTCAAAATAAAACAATAACCATTGTATATAATGTGATTACCTCAAACGGTCACAACTTCTGTAATGTCCAGAGAGGTCTCTTCCAGACCTTTAGAGCCCATCCCACTACATATATAACCCTTCTACAACTGTAGCTAATAACATAGGCTTGAGCACCAGGACCTCCTGCTTACTGATTTATGGCCCAAAAAAGCGTTGCCTAAAAATCTAGGGAAATAAAGCCTCCCAGAGAGGACAATAGGTTTTCTTTACAAAACATATGTGCTGAATTTCCATGTTTTTATACTCCTCAATTGGTTTCACTCAAGATATATTGCAAGTTAATTACTTTATCATTTTTGACACATGAGTGTCACCAATCCTGGAAAAGAATCCCTTCTAGATTTCATTAAATAATAATGTGCTTTTGCATTAATTGAAGACAGGGAAAAGTAAAGGAGAACAAAAAAGAAGCAGCCTTCATTGAAAATTAAAGACTTGTGCCAGACAGACCGGATCTGCATTTGCAATACCCTTGCTTTGGGGTATTTGGATGCATCCACAGTTTTGATTCAGACCGCTAGAGAGGCAGAACCCCACTGCAAATTTCTAAGAGATCTGAGCAGTGCTCAGAGTGTATTTGGATATAGAGTTTTGGCTGACCTATTTAAAGGAAGATGTTGTGCAACTGATTACTCCATAATATAGCAAATGCCAAGAAATATTTAATAGGCAAAAGTAGCTATGACTTATAAGTTCTGAGTTTTCTTTTCATGAAGGCTAAAAACAGTGGTATATACCACATGGCAGGGTTTTGCAGATATCTCTCTGCACCATTTCTCCTAGAAAAAGACAGCATTCAAAATAGAGGTAGACAATTTAGTATTATTTTGTGTAAAACAAGATAGCTTTACTGTGATTCTGAAACAACTGTGGGGTGGTTTTTTTTTCCCATTACCCTAGAAAAGCTTAGTTGCTTCTGCCTAGTGACCTGTTTGGGCAAGTTCACCTTACAGAGGATCAAAACCATGACCTCCTCTCAGTGCTGTGCTTTATCTCTCAGCTCCTGGTCTCAGTTCTTGGTTTTTGTACAAAAATCAAGAGAGTTTTTCCATTGTTATTGTAGTTGTTAGGTTCCTCTGGGACACTGGACCAAAATTCTGGGGCTGTAAGAAAAGTTGTATTGCATTAGCACACTGAACAACAGGAAAAATTAACAAGCAAAAGCCATCATCTAACACTGGACAAGGAATTAGGACTTCAATCCGCCTTTTACTAATGATTTCTTTGTGGCCTGAAGGGGTATCACATATTCTGTTTGCCTTTTGCTTTCACATTCTAGCCGCTCAGTAAGAGGATAACGATCTCAAAGCTTGTTATAAAATTAGTTAATAACAATAAGCATGTTGATAAGGTCAACAAGCAGTTTTATGTAACAAGAAAGTGATCTTGAGCATGAATGAATTTTTCCTGATGAAAAGCTGGTATAAAGAAAACAAATTTAATAAAGAAAAAATGCCTTTCGGTCAAACCAGAGTGTTGAAAAGAAAGGAAGTCTATTACTGAAAAAAGAACCTCCAGATTAGAAATGCAGACAGATTTGCTGGCAAAAAGCAAAGCTCTGTTTGTAAATATTTGTAAATATTTGCACCAAGACCCAAATCCACTCAGACACAGATCCTGTCTAGTCTCAGAGAACTGGTCAAGTTTATAAATGTACTAGCTAATGTACAGATAAGCAGTACCACACACAGAGGATCACAGCTAAAATACGTTAGGTGGGCTGGCTGACACTGAGATGATTCTCATTGTGGGATGACATAATCATTAAATTTCATCCATGTTTGCAACAGCTTGATGGTAATAGGCTCATTTTGGTTTCTCTTCTGAGAAAAATATCCCATATTTCCCACTGGGATCTTCAACTCTAATAAGTCTCTGGACATACTTGGAGACACCTAAAAATAAAATAAAAAGGGAAAATATTCCAGGAAATTACATTTGGGACTGGACTTTATATGCAATCAACTGAACAACATAAAACTGTGGAAGTCAGTCTTGAGCAGGCAGAGAGCTTTGAGACTGGTGCTGGGGGAGGCTGCTCAGTGTGCTGCTCTCCCCATAGCAGTGCCACAATATCTGACTCTTATTAAACTCTCCTCCTAGTGGGGTGGGAATTCTTGTGTTCCTAAACCACTCATGAGCAATTCATAAGCATAATGGAAATTAAATTCATTGAATAAAATATGTGCTGTAAGTTAGGCAATTGTCTCTAGCATGTTCTCTGAAATCTTTTTCTATTCAATTTCAAATGATTCCAAAGACAGATACGTGGTTGTAACTTTTGATTTCCTCTGGCTTCCAGGACTCTGATGTCTGACTACTTTACCATCTGTAGCATATTTATTCTCACAGAGAGGGACTATTAAATCCATCTTAAGGATGAAGAATGAGAGCCAGAACAACAACTGGGATCTAATAGGTGATCCAGGCTTGAGTAGGTTATGAGCTAAAGCCTTCTTGATTATGGACTAAAGCCTTAATCGCTGCATGTTTTCCCCCCCAAGTATTACCTTTTTTGAGTTTTTTCAAGCTAGAGAATTTTGTAGCATTGGTAAAAATTCTATAAAAAATATTTTTTTCATTTTTACAATCTACAAGTCTTCTTCCAAGAATGGAAGACTGAAAGGAGCTGGAGAGTGACTCTCAGATAAGTGGAAAAGATTTACCATCATCAAGTAAAGGTAATGTCTTTGATATCATTGAGACAAATTCAAGCAAGGCCTCAAGGAGGGAGAGGATGAGAGAATGTCTTACAGCAGTGTGCAAAAATTCCGCAGGAGTGATGTGCTTGGCTTTTAGATTACATCAAACTTGAAAGCCCTACATGGCTATTACCCAGCACAGTCAGTTGTCTCACCAGAACTTTTTCAACGTGATTTCTGACTCACATCTCACTGTCCTTTATTGTCTTCTGTTGTTCTATGACTGCCTAGCCTTCAAACACTCTCTTTACTCAGGTACTAGATTGCATTATTACTATCTAAACTGCTGTTCATTGTGACCACCTTTCAGCTTTGCTAGTTTTCAGAAACTCTAAGTACTCTAGTAATATCGGATTGTATTTTTAGGCTGAATCACATTTTAATACTTCAATCCCTACTGTTAATCCCTTATGTGGGCTTTGTTATGTTATTCCTTGGCTCCCTCATGTTTTCTTCACATCTCAGACTTAACTACTATAATTTAACTGGTTTTTTCCATTGAATCAGTTTTGACATACAAGAAGACTAAACCCTACAACACTATAATTGGCTGCTAGCTTAGCCTACCATCATTAACTGTTACTCTTAATTCATAAGCCTTCAGGTAATGAATGCACTGATCACGTGCTTATTCCCTTCCCAGTCAATTTTTTCAGTAATTTTTCAATTTTTCAAGAAGCAATGAGAAAATTCGTCTCTTACATCTGGCTACATACACTATATCATAAAAATCACGAATGCTGATATACATGCTGAGAGAAGTATCGATAAACAGAGAGTAGTTTGATCCCTTTATCTCTCCCTGACTATTCTAATACGATCATTTTTATTTTTCAAGAGTATTTTGCAGCATGAGCACATGATCTGGATGCAAACCACATAGATAAAATAAGACCACGGATGGGGAGCGCTGCTAGCTCACAGCAAATAGACAATCATTAAGGTTCTAAAACAACTTTAAGACCATTGAGTCTAACCATTAATCCAACTCTACCAAGTGCATGAAAAATCAATGTCTCTAAGCTCCATATCTATATGAATTTTAAACATGTACAGGGATGTCAGTTCAACCACTTACCTCGACAGACTGTTCCAAAACCTGAGGACCGTTTCAATAAATAATTTTTTTCTTAATGTCCAACCTAAACTTCCCCCGGTGCAATTTGAAGACATTTCCTCTTGTCCTATTCCTCGTAACTTGTGACAGAAGAGATTTTTAATAACTTTGCACCTAGTAAAGACTGAGAGTCCATTACTATAGCTTGGATGACTTATGGCAACATAATGGTATTTTTGAAATTAAGAGTGATGAAGTCATACTGTAGATGCTTACAACTCACAGTTGCATTGACATTCCCAGTACCAATGTGTGCACATTTATCTCTCCTCCCATCCCCTCCTCTCCCCTCCCCTTTTTATTTGCTCTTTTATTTCCTCTTGCTTTACTTGCCATTTCTGAGAAAAGACAAAATGAAGTCATAAGAACTAGTGGCAAATTAAATATTTGTGGATATCTATATCCCTATTACCGATTTGTGTATTTACAAGAAATAACAGAATCACAGAACATCAGGGATCGGAAGGGACCTCAAAAGATCATCTAGTCCAATCCCCCTGCCAGAGCAGGATCACCACTTTGACCAAATAAAAATGCTAGCAATTAGACCAGGCCTGCCTAAATATTCCCATTATTGTTTCATAGGAAGACATTCTTCTTAACTTCCCTTCCACAAAAAAGCTGTTATTTCTGGCATGGTACTGTTACCCTATTCTTCTCCAACAGTAACTGCATTTCAGTGGTGGGAGAAGAATGACTTTTATATGCTCAGTCTGTAAAACTCCTTGGGATCTGTCATGATGAAAGGTGCTCTGTGTACAACACTATTATTAACTTATTGTATTTCATCAGGTTATTCTATTTCACATCATGTCACTCTACTGAGAAAGCCTTGCCAAAATAAAAGCTGTGCAATGTCATCAATGGAGAAAACAGATTCCTTCAAGAGGCAATGTAGCATGCAGGTAGCATCTAAGTAGATAGCTATTTATAGAGGTTTTTGGTGATTTGAACGTCCTTTAAACAGGGAATCTCGGGGGATTTAAGAGGGAGCTGGTGGGGGTTGGAATCTCTCGCGGGAAAAGCCAGAAAGCAACACGGTGGGGTTCAAATCACAGGATCTTTAAAGGTGGCGAAACTAGAAGTTGCACTCAGACCACACAGAGCAGTGGCAGCACCGGTTCTTGGTCCCTGAACACTATTTACTGAGGTTTTGGGGTGATGTGAATTTCTTGCGAGAAAAGTGGGAAAGCAGCCTGGTGGGGTTCAAACTGTGGGATCTTTAAAGGTGGTGAAACCAGGAGTCGCACTCACATCGCGTGGAGCAGTGGCAGCACTAGCCACCAGGGAGCAAAATACAAAACCCAAAAAACCAAAATGGTGTCAATGAGGCAGTAGAGGAAGACCAGGCTATAGTCACCACTGCACATGGATGTGGGAACACAAACAGAGGTCCCCAGCAAGATGAGGCCATGCAAGTGACAGGCTGCCAGGAATGTAACACTCTCTCAAATTTTCCTGGCTGTGTACAGTGTGAGCAGGTTGATTATCTGCTTAACTGTGTGGCACAACTGCAAGATGAGGTTGAAAAGCTACAGTGGAAGTAGAAAGGCTCAGGAGAATTAGAGAGG
The DNA here is from genome assembly GCA_028565055.1 of Phoeniculus purpureus. NCBI lineage: Eukaryota > Metazoa > Chordata > Aves > Bucerotiformes > Phoeniculidae > Phoeniculus > Phoeniculus purpureus. The sequence goes on along the minus strand of JAOXOE010000874.1, from coordinate 11,304,781 downwards.
CTGAAATAGAATTAAACTGGTGGAGCCAGGTTCTGCAGTCTGGACAAGGGCCAAATAAGAGTCAGAATCAAGGGACCCTTGTAACCTGTACTTCTCGGATGGAGGACAGAAGCCCAAGTAGAAGGGGTGAGTGGAGCCAAGTGCAGGGCTGTGACAGAAGGCAAGAACCAATCCTTGCCTGACTCACCTCCCAAGTTGCCACTGAGAAATAGATATGAGCCCCTACTGGAAGACAGCCAGTCTAACAAGGTTATAGAGGACAGGGAACCCATAACAACTGGGATGTATTGAGTTCTGTCCAGGGGCGGATGAAGAGAGTTGGGAGTTTGTAGGTGTGGATTAAGGAGCAGGTTGCCATGGGTGATGCTGTTGTGAGTGTCTATTACAGACCACCAGATTAGGATGGGGAAGTTGATGAGGTCTTCTACAGGCAGCTGACAGCAGCCTCACAGCTACAGAAACTGGTTCTCATGGGGGATTTTAACTACCCTGATGTCTGCTGGAAGACCTCCTCAGCCAGCCATCCACAGTCCATGAGGTTCCTCCAATACATTGGTGACAATTTCCTGATGCAAAAGGTGGAGGACCCCACTAGGAGAGGAGCGCTGCTGGATCTTGTACTCACCAAGAAGGAGGGTGTGGTTGAAGCAGTGAAGACTGAGGGCAGCCTTGGGTGCAGTGGCCACGAGAAGATGGAGTTCAGGGTCTTGTATGATAGGAACAGAATACCCAGCAGAATCACAACCCTGGACTTCAGGAGGGCAAACTTCAGCCTTTTCAAGCAATTGCTAGGGGAAATCCCATGGAACAGGGTACTGGCAAGTAAAGGGGCCCAAGATAGCCGGTTAACATTCAAAGACCACTTCTTTGAAGCACAAGACAAGAGCATTCCAACAGGAAAGAAGTCAAGGAAGGGAGGCAGTGGTTAAGCATGGAGCTGCTGGGCAAACTGAAGAGGAAGAAGAAAGTGTGTAGGTCATGGAAGGAGCAGATGGCCACTTGGATGATTATAAGGCTGTGGTGAGAGAATGAAGGGATGCAACTATCAAAGCCAAGGCCTCCTTGGAATTAAAACTTGCAAGAGAGGTCAAGGGCAACACAAAGGGCTTCTGCAAACACATTGCAGGCAAAAACTAACACGAGAGGCAATGTAGGCCCCCTGCTGAATGAGGTGCGTGCCATGAGGACAGAGGATACAGAGAAAGCAGAGATACTGAACACCTTCTTTGCCTCTGTCTATACTGCTTGGGGCTCTCTTGATATCAAGCTCCAGAACGCTGAGGCCCCAGAGGAAGTTCAGACAAGAGAGGAGTTTGCCCTGGTTGATGAGGACTGGGTTAGGGATAAGTTGAG